>JAIWNF010000019.1:0-600000 GCA_025093555.1 Circinella umbellata | reverse complement strand
CTTTCGAAAACCCTAATATTCTTTTAATAAAGGATAGGGGAAAAATATTTAAAGATTGAATGAAAAAATTGTTTTATCACTTTTTTTTTTGAGAACACTATTGACAGCAAAATAATTCTAATAAATTTTGCTTTGTCAAAAAATTGGTTTATTACTGGTGATAACATGATTGCTATTATTGCTGGTAATATTCTAATACCTTGGATTCATTTATACTGATCAAATGCACTCATCAAAACGTGTGAATGAGCAACATAACTAAAGTTTTGAAAATAATCCCTCATATGAGCTTCAATAGATCCATGATCATCCACAGGTGATTCTTTGATCATTTCGGACGTAAACTTCTCTGAAAAATTTTCAGCAAGTTCAGGATTTGTCTAATAAAAAGTTAAATTCAGAGTTAATTCACTTTTATAGATAATAAAAAAAATCCAGAAAGCTGGTAATAATAATAATAATCAAATCACTTACAACAACGGGTATAATAGGAGGTGTCACTTTGCGTTCCTTTAAATCATTCCAATTAATCTTGCGGAACCAACGGTGTGATTTCACGCGTTTAGTACCATCATTACCACTTCCGAGACGTCCATTTGGATTTTTACGGAGAAGCTTTCGAAATATTAAAAATAAAATGTTTGTGTTCAGTAATCGAGTTCAGGGTAAATATCAATGTAAACAAGTTTTTCTTTGTGTATGGGAAATAAAATCACTTACTCTGTTTAGTAAATCTTTGCCATCGTTCGTAACATAATAAGGTACCATTAATTTCTTATTTTGAATTGCATCTAATGTCTTTTTTTTATTGTTCGCACGAAATGGTGTCTATTAATGTTGAAAATGATTATAAAGTTTAGATCACAAACGATTATGTTGAGTAATTTCATGTCCAGGTATTTAATGACACAGGTATACATATGTATACTGAAAAGAACAATGATCATAACTTACGTCACCGGTAAGCATTTCAAACATTAAAATGCCTAATGTCCACCAGTCCACACTCTTATCATAATGCATCTCCATTAAAATTTCTATATATGGTATTTTGAAAGAAAAACAAAAGATAGGATTCATGTATTAGCGTCATGCAATAAAGTGAACTTTTTCTATTATTTCATACCTGGCGCCATATATTCGGCAGTGCCACAAATAGTGTTTGCCTTATCATCCGGACCAAGGGCTTGTTTACTTAAGCCAAAATCTGTCAATAGCACGTGGCCTTCACCATCCAACAAGCAATTCTCGGGTTTCAAATCACGATACACAATACCTAACGAATGAAGATGCTCCAACGCTAACACAAGCTCTGCAATATAAAAACGTGCTACATTCTCTGAAAACATTTGCTCTTGAAAAAGTTTTAAGCAGAGAAAAAAAAATATTAATATTTTCTATTTTCTATTTTCTATTTCCTTTTTTTTTTTGTTATAATAATAGTATTTATGCAAGGGGTAAAATGTTATATAAATGTTGTTACCTGCAGCCATCTGAGTAAATAATTCACCACCCATTGCATATTCCAAAATGAGATACAATCGATCGTTTGTTTGAAATGCATACATTAGCTGTACAATAAACGGATGTCGGACTTCTTCCAGAATTTCGCGCTCGGCCTTGGTATGCTCAGCGTTTTTCGCATGCACAAACAATGAAGCTTTTTTTAATACTTTCATTGCATATAATCGATTCGATTCTACATGGCGACAAAGTGATACTTTTCCATAACTACAAAATAATACAATTGTTTTCTTAGTTTAGGTTACCTGATTTGTGTTGTCATGGGAACCGCTAGAAAAACAGACATGCAAATCCAATAAGGGGTTGTCATAATATAATATAAATAATAGTAGTGATAACTTACGCTCCACGACCAAGAACTTTTAAGACATTGAAATCATCTTTACAAGCTTTTTTATTATGTTTACGTTTCGATTCTTGAACAGAAGATGAAATAAAGTCTTCAGCGAGTGGTACTTCATAGAGTCGTTCATCAGCTGAGATCAGTATAGGTTCGGCTGTATCGTTTTCAGAGGCATAGCCACTTTCGAGAGCATTGTGAGTAGAGACTCCATTATGACCATCGTCTTCTTCGCCATCGGTATGATCTCCGCCAGTAATTGCTAGATCAGCTTCATCGAATTCAAATACGGCACTCATCGTAAAAAAATAAAGAGAAAATAGTTTGTTTTAGACTATTGTTAAAGAGGAGTGGTACCGGGAGAGAGGGGTTTTTAAAACAAATAATAGAAAAATAGAAAGAAAAAGAGGGCAATAATAATAATAAGGATGATAGCTAGATGCAACCAGAGCGGGGGAGTGGAAGAAGGTAACTGAAAAAAAATATATTAATGAAACAAAGGGAAAATCTAACGGTGAAACAGAATGCAAAGACGACGAGCCACCAATCCAAGTTTGATAAGAATAAGGTCAATTTTCATAAAGTAAAAAAGAGAGAGTGAGTATGAAAAAGAAGTTGATGCCAACAACACAAAGAAAAAAAAAAAAAAAAAAAAAAGTCGAATCGGCGATCTGCTCAAAGTAAATTTAATCCCGCTCTTTCTTTTCAAACCGTCACAGGACTTTGCTTAGAGGTAGGGAAAGATCCACACAGCACACGTTAATAGTTAATAGTTGCTCGGTGTATAACCTCTTTTTTTAACCTTTTATTTTTTTTTTTTATCTCGAAAAGAGAAAACCTTATTCTTTATAGATACCAAAAACTATCCTGTTCTGTTATAGCAGCAATAACAATAACAATAACAGCACTAATAATAATAATAACCCTCAAACACTGAAAAGAAGGAAAAACTACACCCTTCTCAATTTTTTTTATTACATATCATTTAGCAACTCCCCCTCTTTTTTTTTTCTCTAGCTTTTTTTTCTCTCTCTCTCTTTATTATTTTCACAATGGAAGTCGACACAAAGGTTCAACCACCATCGGCTAATACTACAGCAACAACAACCACAACAGATTATATGGACGAAGACACCGCCAATCCTTCTTCCGAGCAACAACAGCAGGAATCACAAGAACAATCAGATGACTTGTTCGCTGTTGCTTTATTGATTGATGAACTTAAGCACGAAGATGTTCAATACAGATTGAATGCCATCAAAAACTTACCCGTCATTGCAAAAGCTTTAGGTCCAGAACGAACACGTAATGAGCTATTGCCTTTTCTTCAAGGTAAATAAGATAAAAAAATATTTTAATAATCAACAAATCAACATGTGCCCCCCCCCTTTTTTTTATTTCATCATTTTCGCGTACAACAACAACTTCTTGTTATTGTTGCTTTATGTTCCAATGTGAAACAAATTATACGCGTTGCCATTCCATAAACTACATGACCGTTTATCTTTTTTACTTTCAAACTCTGACTTTATATATATGTATTATACGCTTTATCAATTCTCGGGAGCAACGCTTCTCGCGCCACCTTGAGCCACGCCCCCTTTCTCTTCTTTTCTCGCTTTTACTCTTCCTCGTATCACTGAACTAATCCTTATATTATACTTTTTTAGAATGCATTGATGACGAGGATGAAGTATTGGTTGTATTGGCTGAAGAATTATCGAACTTGACTGAATATTTGGGTGGTATTGAAAATGCCTATCATTTACTTGTACCATTAGAAAATATTGCAGCTGTTGAGGAAGCTTCAGTACGAGAAAAGGTATGTATAAATACATCTTATTTCTATTTTTTTTTAAAAAAAAGAGAAAAAGAAACTACGAGTACAAAGAAAATTACCATAACAATTAATGGATCTATTGTTATTATGCTTGATTGTATATTAGGCTGTTGAATCGCTTTGTCAACTTGCTGGTAATATTGCACCAAATCACGTTGAACAGTACTTTTTGCCTCTTTTGAAGCGATTGAGTATGGGTGAATGGTTCACGAGTCGGACATCAGCTGCGGGGCTTTATGCTGCCACTTATAAAAGAGTCCCGGCCAATGTACAAGCTGAATTGAGAAAGTATGTGGATATCCTTTTTTAAGACTGAATTTGGATGGGGTTTATTGTTGTTATACTGATTAATAACATGTTTACTATTATGTTCAATAGTATGTTTGCTCAACTTGTACGTGATGATAGCCCAATGGTTCGAAGAGCTGCTGCCAAGGCATTGAGCGTAAGTTTTTTTTATTTCTTAAAAAGAAACCATTTGAAACTTAACTGGTTTTTCTTAGAGCTGACTTAATTTGGATTGGGGCGCTTTTTTTTATCTTTTTTTTTTTTTTGGCGTAACATCCAAAAAAATAAAACCTTTAGACATTTGTGGAGCAATTATCTACAAATGATTTACTTGGTGGAGGATTGGAACTTTTACAGGAATTAGCACAAGATTCACAAGATTCTGTTCGTTTGTTAGCTGCAGAAGATCTTGTAGCATTTGGTAAATTGTTCACTCCGGAACAAAATAGTCAACATCTTTTGCCTATCTTTAAAGCCCTTGCAGAAGATAAATCGTGGCGTGTACGATATATGGTTGCATCAGAATATGTTGAGGTAAAATCAGGGGAAGAAGTGAAAAGACTACAGATGAATCTATATATTCCACTTTTTCAAAGTGATTTAATATGACTTTTTTTTTCTTGATATGCTGTTTTTTTTTAGATTGCTCAAGCATTTGGTGAACCTATTGTACGCGAACATTTTACAGAACCTTTCCTTAGTTTCTTGGACGACCCTGAAGGGGAAGTTAGAACGGCAGCTGCAGGACGAATCACTGGTACGCAAATGGTTCGGTTAGATTCTCACAAAACACATATACACACATATATAAATACACTGAAAAAAATCACAAACCCTGGTTTCAAATTTCATTATTTTCCTTCTGATCATTGGATTCTTATATATATGGGGTGGGGATCTTAGGATACGCCCAGCTTATAGACAAGGACGTCGCTATCGAACGGTTACTGCCGTGTGTAAGGGATCTTGTTGCAGATGAAAACCAGCATGCTCGTGCTGCACTTGCAAAGGAAGTCAGTGGTTTGGCATTGATTGTCGGACAAATGCCGTAAGTATAAAAAAAATGTTATGTATGCGCAAATTTTTAAGAGCCACGATAAAAAAAAAAGAGTTACACTAAATTATATTTTTGTTTTATAGAACAATGGAGTATTTGTTGCCCACATTTTTGCAACAATTGACAGATGATTTCCCCGACGTACGGTTAAATGTTATTTCCAGTTTGGATGAGATTAATAAAGGTAAAAAAAGAAAAGGAACAATGGACTTTTTTGATCTAACAAACATAATCTTGGAGGAAACCCTTTTTTTGAAAGATACTTTGAGCTGGGTTGTGGATTATGCATTACAAAGCTTTTAGTTAGCAAATTTTCTTGCTTTTTCCATTGCTTCTCATCTTGAAAAATGTTTTATACATATAGCCATTGGTATCGAACGTCTTTCACAAGCATTACTTCCAGCCATTCATGAATTATCAGAAGATAAACAATGGCGCATTCGACTTGCTATTATTGAATATATTCCTCTGTTGGCAAAACAATTCGGTGCCCAATTCTTTGAAGAGAAACTTTTGGATCTTTGTATGGCTTGGTTACGTGATAAGGTCTTTTCAATTCGAGAAGCAGCTACAACCAATCTTCAAAGATTAACCCAAGTTTTTGGTGCTAGCTGGGCAGAAGAGGCCATCATTCCAAGAATTCAAAAGATGGCAACTGACGATAATTATTTGCACAGAATGACAGTTATTTTCGCATTGACGGTATGATGTTCTTTTTATGAGGAGAAAGAAGAGGTTATAATACTTTCGGGAGGATATATTACTAAATATCAAATTGATATATAATATAGACAATGGCCGATGCATTACCAGCAAACACTGTCCGAGATTCTGTTCTTCCTACAGTAATTGGTTTATCAACCGATCCTATTCCAAATATTCGGTTTAATGTTGCTAAATCGTTGGAAACGATGATACCACTGTTAAAGCAAAACCCAGCCACGTTAGAACTTATTTCCAGTATGGTAAAACCTACATTGGAAAAGCTCAGCATCGATACAGATGGTGATGTGAAGTTTTTTGCCACAAGGGCGTTGGAAACAGGTATATTAATTAATTAATAATAATCTAAGAAAAAAAAAAGAGGAAGAATAATACTTTTCAATTAACTACTCTTTTGTATCATTTATTATTGTTATTATTTATTCTAGTCTAAAAAACCTCCTATATACATGTTTTTTTTTCAACTTCACTAAAAAAAAACCTCTTCTCAAACTCATTTGTCATCTTGTTATTTCATTTCCTACGCCTTCTCTCTCTCTCTCTCTCTTTTTTTTTTACCTCTTTTTTTTTTTTCTTTTTTCTGCTGGTAAAAAGAAATCGGCTCAAATCTTAAAAACTATCCGCATTCCATAGCGAGAAAAGAAAAGAAAAATCCATATTGTTCTTTTGTATATTAACATACTCTTTTTTTTTACGATTTTATTGCTATTATTATTACTTGTGTGTTTTGGTTCTCATTATAAATTGAAAATATGAAAAGGAATAAGGAAGCATATGACGATAGGAAAAATCGAGAGTGCTTGGTAAAAAAAAACCCCCCATTGACAGCATATATTATTATTTTTTCGTTCTCTTACGTATAGTTTTTACGACTAGTTGGAATATATTTATCGTGTTAACCTATGTATTTTATAAAAATCAAAAGAAATCAAATGAACAAGTCGAACAAATCTATATATTACTTTTGAAATCATGTATGATACGAAGAGAAACAAGCCTTATACGTAGACCAAAGATTTGATAACACACCGATCACTTACTGTAAATTAATGCTATCTATCATTATGATAATTTGAGTATGTAGACACTGTTATTATATAGGTAAATATGTGGTCATCAGGATATTTTATATCACTCTTCATCATTGTTACGTAAATATGTATACACTTCGCTATCTGATACCAACTACTATTCTGTACGTATATTATGAACTAAACATGATTATACGTACACTAACATTCGTTCAGACTTTCCAATGCATCGCTTCATTGATCGATTCTTTTTTATTATGTATTTTGTGAGTGTATTGCGTAAAATTATTTATTATTTATTACTGTTTATATGTACGTAAGCTACAACTTATTGTTAATAAATATAATTATATTTTCAAGAACTTATATGACAATTAAACAAGATTGTGTAATAATACATCTTATTATCCCCCTGCATTGCAATAATCATTTCCGAATACACAAAATCCTTGGAGCACTTGAATAATACCAGTAATTGCAAACACCACACCAGCAAGTGTCAAAATTGCCATAATAATGTTAAGTATGAATTGAACTGGATTATATTTAAGTTGCTCCCCGGTATCACGCCTGACTGTCTTGACAAAGCTATAATATCCCTTGTGAAGTTCATCAAATAATTCGTATGTTTCCTTGCCAATAATAATTCCTCCCCCTTCACTTGATGTCGGCATACGTTCAATCTCTCTTCCAAACTTGATAACATTGTTTGTCCACCAAGTAAAATCTACCATACTTTTCATATCCTCTGGTATCATTCCGACATCGACTGCAACATCAAATGACCGTTTGTTAGGTATCAGTTTGGATAGCTTTAAAATACTCTCGCAATAATATCTCCAGATCGTAGGATTTTCTAGCAAGTTAGTTTCATCTTCAATGCGATAACGAAAATCTGTAAGTGATAGAACTTGAAGAGAAACTTCTTTCCCAATAACTTTAATTCCATATTTGATACGAGGGAATGCACTGATAGAATAACGAGATCGATCAAATTCTTCTAATGTAGGTATTCGCGGTAATTTTCTTACTTCAGGACCTTTCTGCCAGTCTCTGTTAAGTTGATATAGATTTAACCAATGATAAGGTAAATGACCATGGAAATTTCCCATCAAGGTGTTGGCCGTATGAATAAACGTCATCAAGTTACTTTCCCAACTAGCCCAGTGGCGACGATGTCGATCCGAAAGTTCATTAGCACTGATATTACTTTCTTCCATGATACGTCGTCTTGATGATATTGAAAACTGTCGTGGTGAGGCTGATGATGATGACAATGGTGAATTATTTTTACCGATGGTATTCGTTCCTGACCGTCGAGGCGGTGCAGGTGGTTCTAATCCACGTAAAAATACCATAGTATCTTGAAGAGAAGTAAAAACTGACGGCTTACGGTCCATTCGACGCACATGGTCAAACAAAGGCTCCAAATCAAAGTCTTTTAATTTATTGAAAGTAACTTTGCGATGACGAAGTTCGCCTGCCGACCGAAATAAATCATTGTAATTCGAAATGGAATCGAGATTATTATCTGCTGAATCTGTCGGACTCGTACCAACAGAATCATCAGCATTTGGATTTGCGCGGTAAAGAAAAGTTTGGGCGATCTTTCGACGTGGTACAAGTTGATGATTTTCATCCATAAAATGGCTGTTATTGTTTATTTGTTCTGCATCTGTATCTGGTGGTTCTATTGCATATAAAGCTTGATTTTTGATATCGTCGATCATTTGTTCTTTTATGCTTTTCATATATTCAACGGCTGATAAGGAAATACGTCGATAACTTGGATCACGTAATACTCCAGGACGAAATAGTTGAATGATTTTTATTTCTTCGGGATTAAGTTTGGTCAGCTCGATTTTTTTCATGAGAAGATGCTCATTATTATTGTATCCATTGCCGGTTCCCAAGGTAGATGATTGGTGTGAATTTATAGTATCTGTGCTTGTGCTTGCAACAGGTAGCTTTTTATATCAACGTAAAGGGAATAATACCATGGCGACGATAATAACAATAATATAAATTTTCTGTTTAGTAAGGGGTGTTTATATTATGATATTGAAATGTTATTATCATTATCACTTACAGGCGGTGATCGAGTATTATAGCTCATGTGTATTATTTTATTGGTGAAGAGAAGAAAAGAAAAGAAAAAAAAAAGATTGATTGAGTGTGAGTAAAGAAGTTTTATTTTAATAGTTATTTTTTGTGGGTAGCACAAATTTAGTCTTAATGTTTCCAATGTTCACGAGCCAAGTAAACTAGGTGAGATAGTGTGTACTACTGAAAAACTACTCTACTACGCTATTATTACAGAAAAAACCCCATTTTTTTTCATGGCTACGCCTATGATTAATTTTCGTATCACCCAATTATTAGTATATTATGTTATTAAAAGAAGTTACGTACAAAAAAAAAATGTGGCGTCAAGTCTTTTATGTGTTTTGTTAAAATATTTTTGGAACAAAAGATGGCATAAGCTATTAGGTAAACGCCACTAAAATGCTTTATCTTGGTTTGTGATGCATCTTTATCCATTTTTCATCAACAAAATTTTGTGCTACCATGAATTTTAATTACATGCGCCATTAATATATCGTCATCTTCTTGGTGAGTTTACTAATATAAGCTTTTACTTGTTGATTGTTCTTTTTTTTTAAAAAAAAATGAGGGGAAGATTGATTATTAATGTAGGGTTAAAAAAAACAAAATTGACACATATCAAAACAATGGAAAAATGAGAATTGTTTATTTATCTGCAGTCATAGTACGTAGTGGCGTATGAAACCAAGTTACAAGAAGTTTGTATTACAAACACCATTGAAATCGTGCATGTAATATATACAACTGCACAGCTAAAAAAAAAGTGGCGTGGGATAGCAAGTTTATTGATATAATACAGACTGACATCATTGTTAATTGTGTGCTTACTATATATATATTTTTTTCCTTTCATCAAGTAAGTGTAATATTTAAACTACTAAAGCGTCATTTTTTTATAAAAGGTATGTAGCTTATAAAACTGGAATAAAAATACATGTATCGATCCACATTTATTTACAAAAAAGGTAAACGTGTTTATCTATATACGTAATAATAATAATAGTGGTGGTGAATATATAGTAATTGTTTGCTATATACGTAATAAAAGGTAAAAAAAATATAAAAATAAATAAAAGAAGAGTGAATAATCATGTCTTTTGTCACCAATTATATCGTTTTTTATTTGTTTTAATGATGACATTATATTGATGCTTACGACTATTGTAATAAGAAATTAATCATCAAGATTCAACAAATCCACAGGATTTGGCTACGTACATAATCATCTTAAAATCATTTCGTGTCAGTTATTAGTGTTCACTCACTGTAATTGTTGCCACAAAAAAAGGATCCTCATGAAAGACTCATTATTGGAATGGTTACCATTTTCCAGAAAATTATTAGACAGTGCTGCTGTGATTGTTGAAGAAGGGTTCGTTAGAAACCCACCATTATAATCAGTTAATTGTGATAATATAACGCTATACGTATGATCTCTGATACTCATTTTTGATAATGGATGATGTAAACGAAGATAGTGATGATCTGTGCTGTTTTTCGGAGAGTGTATCTTCTTTCTTTTTCTTCCCCGTGGGGTAAATAATCGAGAGTTTCGTATAACATGATGTCATTCTGGGACTGGCGAAAAACATTATTCCATTGATATATTGCTGCAATGTGAGAATAAAAAAGGAACAATAAGATTTATTCACATAATATCCATGGATACATACATACACATATGTGAAGAAAATCAAAATAACTATTTACCATTATTATGAAAAATGTAACTCTGCGCGGCTTTTCAAAACCTTTTTGTCACCAAGTAATAAGTGCTTCATCCAAATTCGTAATGATATCAAGATCAATAGTAGCATTTTCATTTACCATTTTGGAAACATACGTACAGAGAATCAAGAATACGACTCATCATTCATGACAGACAAGGAAACAGTTCGAACATGCATGTACGTAATCGACTGGATCGTTTTTCACGAATATACGCTTTTTGTTTTATTCTAATAACTTAAGAATAGTATATCTAACACTTAAAAAATTTACTTGGGTGTGATTCCATCATTAAATTCTTGTTCATAATCGGATGGAACCTAAACATAAAAATCCTCATCTCTAATAGGAACGGTTTTCCAATTGCTGCAACAGAATATTTACCCCGCATAATAATGTTACGTATAAACAATTCTCGTTGTATATAGTTCAATGTTACACTTTGACATATGTTGATAATAATGTTGTCAATGTATTTTCAAATCTTGACTCTGAATAGCAGCAGCAATATTAGTAGTAATAATAAACTATTGTTATATATCACACATACGTATACACACGAAAAAAGATAAAGATTCTCATTAGTAATATTGTTTAGACGCGTAATAACATATATAGAACTTACAGTATATGCAAAAAAAAAAAAAAAAAAAAAAAAAAAAAAAAAAGTAGACTTACCATACGGATTACATTAGTGTATCAAAGAGTGTTACGTACTAACAATTTTCTTTAACTTGGTATTTTTTACTTTATTATATAAATCAACAGTATAATAATCATACAAAGTCTCGTTTTTTTTATCTTATCGCACCAAGAATAAGTATAAATTAGATAATGGCTGTCGTAGTAATTCCAAATGATATGATGAGAAGGTTAACAAGACCTTTTTTTTCGGCGCCGCTATTAATGCCATCTGTTGATATAATTTGTTGGTATTGTTGACCAATTGATAAAGGGATGTTTTCAACATCATTCATATGAAAAAAAAAACGATAACTAATTTGTTATATGCGTGTTTGTTGTGAGCCATAAACTGGAGAAGAACAAATATTATGATCGATCATGACATCTTGCGATATCGTTGGGGAACAAAAGGATGACGATGATGATTCTAATACTGCTGTTGGTTCGTTGTTATTATTATTATTTTGTCCAACTAAAAGTTTTTCGAGTTGTTTTAACACGATTTTTAAAAGACTCACATAGAATTTGAAACCCTCCCTCCCTTTGATATGGAACTCAAGTAGATAATAGTTATCCAGGAATAAATAATTCCACACATTTAAATTCGTTTTCACCTACAAATGAACCGGATAATCTAATTAGAAGGTCCTTGTTTTATGCAATCAATTAATCATTATACTGAGATTATTATATATTCTCCCAAGAGCTAATTTTTTTTGACATATATATATATGAATCATGGGTGTATATATTAATCACTAAAATATTGTTCACTATATCACAAAAATTCAGAAGTTATGTAGCTATGCAAATGGAAATAAAAATATTGTTATGATTTACGTATAAAGAATAATATGAATTACTATTATTTATAAATTAAATGAACTACGTACTATTAATATAATAATGCTTATTGTACATACAAATTGAATGATTGGCATGAACTACTATTATATCTATCTTTAAATTAGAAGAATAATTGATCTAATACGTATATATGAAAATACCAAATAAATTTCAAGTATCTTAGAGTATATTACAAAGAAGTTTAAAATGACATTTTAATGAAATAATATAATAAAATAAAAGTGTTTGAAAAAAAAAAAAAACTACTTAAAAATAAGGAAATGTGTTTTTGTTAAGGTGGGTTATTTTGTATTTTACAGATAAATAATGAACTTATAAAATGGTATCTTCTTCTTCTTCTATTTCATCATCACTAACAATACCAAAATCATTCTCACTTCGTACATCTTCATCATATTCAGGTGCATGGTTCTCAATTGTAAATATAGGGGTATGAACAGTGGCAAGCTTATTATTTGTTATAATCATAAAAATCAATTAGTTTCTATATATTTATATATATACTTTTCGTTATATTATTATTGTCATTATTACCTGATTAATATGATCACAGAAATCATTAAATTCTTGTTCAGTTCGACAATAAAATCCAAGTAACATAGATGGATCCAAATGTGATATATGAGTTTTACGTGGCATCGTACAATGATATGTTCCAAGACTTTCTTCATCATATGAATTCATTCCCTTTGTTTCTAATGCAGTACGTGAAAAATGAGGATCCATATAAATAAGATCATCGCCTTGCATACCCAAGAAATATAAAGATGAATTAGGTCGACCACTACATAATTACATGATTTAGTATTTCTTTAAATAAATAATATCTGTGTATGTAAAAATAATAATAGTTTACCCTGCGATACCAACAAACCAAGGAAGTTCAAAACATGCTTTTAAAGCTGGATAATAAGTAGGATGAAGTTGATCAATACCTAATCGTATAGCTACTAATATAAGTAAAGATTGAAAATCATTCTCTTTATTTTCATCATCCCCTTTATTTTTATCAGGTGTATATTGATCATAAATTTCTCTGGCTTCTTGATTTCGACATTGATATGTATTACTAAATTCACCACGTGGTCGTTTACCAGTAGCTGCATCTTTTACAGCATTACGATAAACGACACCATCTGTTGCAATATAAACTGCAAGATCAGCAGCTGGAAAATCTGATACCAATGCTCTATAAAAAAATTATCAATGACGTTCTCTTTGAATTATGATATACTTTTTTTTTTCTAAAACAAAAAAGTGTTTTTATTTACAAGATCACCTGACTGATTGTACTGGGACCAAACCATTCACCAATATTTTTTCCAAGTTGTTTACCCAATAAAGCAATCCGATGAATTGAAAAAGGAGCACGTGGTGATAACTCATCCAAAAACCATTGTATAATCTAAATAAGTTATATTCATATATGAGTGAATAAAAACCCATACGATATATAAGACTATATATATATATATATACCTTGAGATATTGAGGATCTTTTTCATTTCCTTTCCTCCGCCAATCTATAAAACAAACAAACATATATATCATATTAACATGTATATATATATATATATATATATATATATATTATATTATATTATATTATTTTAAAAAGATTACAAACCTCTTCCCAAGTAATGTATTAATAATGCGTTGGCAAGTAAACTTTGACCACTACGAAGCATACAACCCCATCCAATATCTGTTTTATAATTTGAAGGACGAATAGGTGGATAATTATGCCTGTATGTCATCCAAATTCGTGTAATAAAATCATCATAAAATGCTGGTGGCCACATCATAGATAATGAAGGGGTTGTTACTTGTTCTTGTATTCTTTCACTTCCTTGATTATTACTACTCCCACTACTACTCCTACTACTACTACTGTTTCTATTTTCTTCTTCTTGGTGCTGTCGTTGTCGTTGTTTATTTTCTTTATTATTATCATAACCATTATCGTCATTGTCGTGATTGAAAAAAGTTTCTGATTGTGCATTAAAAATATCTTTTTGAATTTGTACCATATTAGGCATGTCGTAACATTGTCCTAAAAGGTACAAAGTAGAATCTTGATTTTCTTCTGTTGAATAATGTTGGTGCCATAAATGAGATACCCAATGACCTAACTTGAGTGGTATTTCAGCTGCTAAATAAGAAGAATTGGTTAACAATTTATCTTTTAATGGCGCAGTGCTCAAATGGTTGGAGTTTTGTGGTTGTGGTAAATGGTCATTGTCATTCTTTTTTTGTTCGTTATTATTATTATTATCTGATGGACATGGTGAGTTATTCTTTGTTAATCTATTAGATACACCCGTAGTAAACTGACTCATTATATAAAATAAAAAAAGGGAGAGAGAGAGAGAGAGCAGAAAGGGAGAAAAGTAACTCAAAAAGGTTACTTTAACTAAAACTTGGTCTGCATAATCCAAACTATTTTGCGGAGAGTCAATGAAAAAAAAAATAACTGGGTTTATATTTTTTATATAAAACGAGAGTGTGTGGAGTTCTTTATTTATCAGAAAAAATTACGTCATAAAAAAAATATAATTCACATAAAAAAAAACTGAAGTCAGCGCACAGCATAATTTTTTTTCATGTTAACCAGAAACAAAAGAAACAAGTACTTACTTCACCCCAGTTATTTAATACATGAATGCCAGCACATCTTTACTGGCAGTTTTAGTTTTCTTTTATAGCTATTATTCTTCTTCACTCGCAATTTCTTCTCGAACAAGTTCTTCTTCTTGCATTTGTGCATTAATATGTTGGTTTTGATTATCAGGACGTCGAAGGTATAATGGTCTTGAGTTAGGATCACCATTGCTATTGATATAAGCTGTAAATACTCGTCCAATATTATTTGCAGCGTTAAGATCCCTATCTATTACACGACCTAATACATTTTCACCATTCTCGTCAATTCCTCGTTCACAATGTCGACACCATCGATATGGATATACATTACGCCTATAACCAGCTATATATACAATATTATTATTACGTATTATTTTAAAAAGAGAAGAGAAAGTATGATCATTTAGTTTTTAAAATATTCAATAGTAGCGTGATATTTTTTCTTTTCAAAAATCATCAAGTTGGAAACGATACAAACCAGCACGCACGCGATCAGGACATTGTGATGTACGTGTTAATGGATTATTTTCTTCATCACAGCACCAAAGTATCTTTCTTCCCTTTCTGTTATTTCCAGTAGTTCTTCTTATTTTTTGTTTTCTATATTTTAAGAAGAAATAGAGTTAGTTTCTCACTTGAATAAAAAGAAAAACAATTAATATGATTTATCTTACCGATGATTTGTACATATCCACATATCTCTATCTGGATCACCCCGACTTTGATGAACTAAAGATACTGTACGATTATGACATACAGAACACATTATACTTGTGTAAGACTCGTTAGTTAATATAACTAAAGTCCGACGTGCCAACACTGCACGAAATGTCTATATAATAATAAAGAAAAAGAGGTTGAAAAATGATTAAAATCCTGAATTTGTATGATATGATGCTTTAATGTATATAAATGGTCACATACTTCCACTGGAGTAGGTTCATAACCCCTCATACTTGGTCTAAGCCTACCGTCACCATAAGCAACAATGGTTGGCAAGGGTGGCACATATCCAGGTTGTCGTCGTCGTTCTCGACGAACTGCTCGTCGATGATTTTTACGTTCTTTTTTTGAATGTCTGAAAAAGGTAGGGAGTTGAGGCGGAAGTTGTGGCTGTAAATAACACAAAAAAAATTAGCAATTTCATATCAATGAATTTAATAATACAAGTGGATATACATACATCGTTTTGTTCATCCACACCAGTTAGCAAGTTGGCTAACATTTCCAAGGCACTACGATGTGCTCCAAAATATCGCATACGCATTTCACGATGGCGGTAATGAAAATTAAAGTTTTCATATATTCTATAGTAAAGAATGTTAGCTATTATGAAGTGTTGCGTGCAATATAGACTTTTTTTTTAAAAAAAGAAAAAAAAAACTACTCACTCTGTATGAAATTCACCTATCATACGAATGTATTGAATGAAATTTCCAGTTGTGTCACTGTTGCTGGAACAAATCCCATCATATGATAAGCAGATGTAAGTCGGTAGCTTCTCGACCACGTAATGCTTCTTCAGCGACGTATTGACGTCGGTTTTCAAGCTCTCTGTATTGAGACCACTTGAACAAAGATTGGACTCTATTATTTAGGTAAATAGTTATAATATAATTAATGTATGCCAATTATAATAAATTATTATCTTAGTTAATTTACTACATATTAAAAGAAAAAAAAACATACTGATATTGTCCGTTATGTAATTTTATTGTGTGCTGTTCACGTTGTTGATCTGTTTCCAGCGCATCCAGTGTATCCACAGCAGTGACCAAAGAACGAATGCCTATTTGTTTTATTAATATAGATAATTTTTTAAATAACAGTAAGTACACATTTGCTCTTTGGTAAAGCACAGTTATAGCAATGTAACAATAAGTACGTTTATTACTGTACCTGGATCAATATATACTAAGCGAGAATCAGCGGCGCGTTGTTGAGTTAATCCCTGAGGATTTTTAGAGAGATGATACATCCCACGTCGCCATGCTGTCAAGTCTTGATTACGAGGATATCGTACAACTTCTCTAGAGGACTGTGGCAATCGCTCTAAAATCATATACGATTAAAGTTAAAAAAAAAATAATGGGATATAAACATTTTGGTACAACATCAAAATAAAGTTGTAATAAGCAGTATATTTACCACCACGGATAGTTGCGATTGGTCTTCTGAACGTCAGTGACACCCCAACACCATCAGTTTCAATATAATTGTTGAACAAATACCGTTCACGATGTTGAGATGGAAACATACCGGCTTCTATAAATTAAAAGGACACTCGTGCTATTCATCAGTTTTTGCTACGCCTTGAAGAAAATCATTGAAAAAGATCTTATTTCAAATAAAGAATACTTGCCGTCAGTTTCCCAATATGTACAGCGGCGAGGTATAACGTGATTCAAATTAAATATATCCTCCCATATTTGTTCCATTTGAACAGAAGAAAGTGCTCGAAAGGCAGCAATTGTGATTAGTCGATGTTGTCGTCTTCCTCTTGGTGGGTTAGGTGACTAATAGCATGTATCCAACGTTTATATTAGAGATACTCTGTTTAAAATATACATTGAATATTAATAATACAATAGAAAATGCTTACCATGATATGAGGAGGCATGTGGGCGTTAGGGTACTGAATTGAATAAATTTTTAAGATATGATATAGTGACCGTTGATCGATTGGCATGTAAGCCACTTGATGCTTTGCAACAGGAAGTACAGTCCACCGTCTTACACCATTTTCTTCTATTTGGTTCAGTAAATATACTAAATAAGTAGGCAATCGTTGATAAATGTTTACTTGTTGCACGCTACTTGGCCTTTCAATGATACTTTGGGCATTTTCATCAGCAAACGCTGTTTGAAAAGCTTGATGATGTTCTCTGCGTGATGTAAAGCAAAAGAAAAGAAAATAAGTTCGTTAAATACATAGAATAGTATTATACAGTAAAAAGTATCAGGTACTGTAATAAAAAAAAAGTGACACTTACGCATAATAATTATTTACTCTGTTTCGGATGGCAGCGGGAAACATAGAAATAATATTGTTCGGGAGATGATCAGATCGGTCCACGAGTTGCTTGTAAATTTTATTTGCTGTAGATTAAAAAAAAGAAAGATAATAAGAAGTTATTATTTATTAATTTCAGCAATGTTAACAGTAAACATAAATTATAATAGCAAAGCATGATTTAATACGTTACCCAAAGTATTAGGTGATTGTCGTAAGTTTATATTAAGCTCGGTAACCAATCCATTAATGTAAGATAACCATACTCTTTTCAAAAAGTTAGGAATATTCATAAGCAAGTGATTACGGGCATCTATTATAAATGGTAATAAATGACAAAAATTAGACTCTTGTATAGGTAACAAAATAAAATATAGAATATCAAGGGACGACGATAAAATTCAACAATACATACTTGTCATCGCTTTTCTGGCAAAATTTCTTCTAACTTCGGCACGTAAACCAGGATCCCATGCAGGTACTGCGTAATAAGCTAATAGTATTTAATTAGAGCCTATTACAGTACATAATCATGCACTATTTGGTAATTCATAAAAACAAACGTAAAGCTTACCTTGACCATTATTTTGTACACGAGCAGGATTAAAGTGATTTGTAAATGTATTATCAAGTTCAGGGTAAGGTGTTGGCTAAACAATATATGTATATATGTATATGGTTAATAAGTTATTCATGTTAGGCATGTGGACAGTCAATACATAACTCTATAAACAAAACTTACTCGAGCAAGAGCTTCACCAGGTGGTGTCGTCACCAAATGAAAGGCATTTTCCCAAAAGTTTTGATCTGTTAATACAGGACGAGTGACATTGGCAGGATCTTCAACAGATCGTAACACATGTAACGTTACAAGGTTCATTGCATCCCGTCGAAGAATAGTATATTCTTCTGCAAGTCGACGTATGAAATTCTATAAAAAAAACCACAATTCAGTAAATACTTTTCATTATATATTTGCACGTGAAGTTTTAACTACAACAAAAAAAAATGCATATATAATTACCAACATATCCGGCGTACCAGGTGGTGGCTGCCTTGCACCTGCCAAATAAGGATTTTCTAGAATGGTTTGGAGTTTACATTTACGTGTAACAACTCTGTTACGTCTTCTTGCTGCTCTGTGATTATCGGGGAAAATTTCTCTCAAATATGCTCTAGCTCGTTCTCGTCCTGATAAAACACATAATAAAAATAAGTAAATACATCTAATATTGTTATATTGATATGCGTGTGTGTATAACATAAAGTACTACATTATCCAAATACTTACGTTCCGCCAATGTTTCCGGTCTTGGATTTGGGCCCCGTGTTACGGGGAATACCACTTCTTGGTCTTCAATAATATCAGCATCAGATCGATTACTTAGAAATGAAAACCCTGACCCGTTTGAATTAAATGAATTTATGGAATCGATTGACATGGCATCCTCAATGTCATCATCACCTACGCTGTCGGCACTATCAATATCCATAGGCTCCATGGCTGGAGAATAAGAACAAGTAGCAATAAAGAAAATGTAAGAAAATGTAAGAAAATGTAAAAAAAAAAGAGATGATGAATAATTTTATGAGGTTTGCAGAAACCGTTCTTTTATACTTAACCGTTGGCTAAATAGATCATTTTCAGAACAGCCATTTTATCAATGACTATTTTTTATCAATGGCCATTTTATCAATGACTATTTTTTATCAATGACCATTTTATCAATGACTATTTTTTATCAATGAACATTTATCAATGACCATTTTTTATCAATGGCCATTTTATCAATGACTATTTTTTATCAATGAACATTTATCAATGACCATTTTTTATCAATGGCCATTTTATCAATGACTATTTTTTATCAATGAACATTTATCAATGACTATTTTTTATCAATGGCCATTTTATCAATGACTATTTTTTATCAATGACTATTTTATCAATGACTATTTTTTATCAATGACCATTTATCAATGACTATTTTTTATCAATGACCGTTTATCACTAAAAATAAAGATAGGAAAAGAGAGAGAAAAAGCCAATGAGACCTCAAAAGAACAAAATTTAATTGTAGCCAATATAATTGAGGTGTAGTCAATTAAAACAAAATATTCTCTCTATTTATACATGAGATCCTCATCATCACTTCAGCAGGATGTATCAATTATGTTTCTGAGAATTGTAATAATAAAGAAAATGATTTTTAAATTAAACTTTGTGCGGTTGACGACATGATCCGTCTACACAGCTGTTACCCATTTGTACTACAAGGAAATGACCACATGCCCATTGGCGAAGGTCATTGTAGTCTCCCATTTTAATAAATATAACTTTTAACCTTTTATCATTTTTAAAGACCGCGGACGTCCGTATTTCTGAAACACCCAGTCGTCAGATTAACAGCACCAGACATACTTGTGATTATATCTTTTACTTTAAGCAAGAAAATATGTGTACGATAAAAAGAAAGGGAACAAGATAAATGGTGTACGTACAATAATTACGTATTGTACCATTTAGTATAAATGTTTTGATTTAATTATGAGTATATGATACAATGAAAGCAAAGAATAATGGTTAATTCCATTACCGGAAAAACATTTCCGCTTAACAAAATTGTAAAAAAAAAATTATTGGCTGAAGATTTATTGAGAAAAACAAAGAGTTACTTTGAATACTACTTTTTGTTTGTTGTTATTCAATATAATAATTATACAGTAGAGGAAAAGTGTTTGATTGTTATTGTTACTACGTACCAACAAATATTACGAATACTTTTCTACAGTATTTCTACGTATACGTACATGTTGTTATAAAAATTATGATACATACAGGTCTCCAAGCTTTACACCATTTCTCTCTTTTAGGGTACCAATATTGGTACATATAATCATAGAATTCAACATAACCATTTACATCGTGCCACATTGATTTAAACGAATCCCATAGAACCTCAAACAAATCAATACTATCACAATTCATCAAAAGATTCAAAGAATTACGAGCTTGCCGTTGTTGTTCTTTTGTTTCATGTGTAGAATTTTCGACTTTGATCTTATAGAAATTAAAACAATGAGTTACAAGTTAATACATCGTACCAAAACAAATAATAACGTTTCATATATAAAATAAAACCAAATTCACTTACCATTTTTTTTATATGTTTCTCCCATGCTCTTTTAATGTGCCAATGACACAAAAGAACCTGAACAACATCACCCTATACTTGGTTTATAGCATTTATTTCAACAGGACTACAATCGATCATTATAGACTTAGGGACAAAGTTGATGACACTTTTTAACCATTCAAACCAACTAGCAACAGAGACTGTGGTTTCCGAGTTTGTTATCATAAACCCAACAGGACAACCTTTGTTTGTATCAAGATTTTTGCAAACAATGGTAAATAAATAGCAACTATCAGAACTTCGAATAAATGATTTACATGTTTTATGTGTCGAATCAACACAAACAATATCCTGCCTTTGAAGAATCTAAAAAGAAATACCATAATAATCAATATCGAATCAATCATCAATTAACAACAGATCATTTTTACTTACTGGTTTTTGCCATTTGGATATCCAAGCAATTGTAAATCTATTATTATCTTCATCAATGTTTGACAATACATCATATCCTTCATCATCAAGATACTTAAGCCAAAGACGTACAGTATCTTTATCGAGTGCTGCTTTTTTTTGAAAGTCGAGCAAGTTTTGTTTGAATGAGATTTTGGACGTCTTTATAATGAATAAGTTCTGACACAGGCAACAAGTTTGGGTTATTATCAAGCTATACATTTGTTTTTTTATAACAATTAGTATTACATCATTATTATCATATATTAAGTTTACAAAACATACGTAATCTCTTTCTTTACGCGTCAAACGCAATGCATTCTGTATAGCTTCCCAGTCCATATTTTTATCAACATGTTCAATAATCCATTTGCGAGCTTCTTCAGGTAAACGAGATGCAATAATACTTTCTGAATTTGTAGGATCATGATTATGGTGATACCAATAATAAACAGCTTCATATGAATCATCTGAATACTTATACAAATCAATCTTAGCAGGACAATCAACTTTAGGAATCATTTTGGATGGATCACGTTTGCGTTTTTTGGAAGGAGATATTGATGATGATGACGACGAAGAAGAAGCACTTGATGCTTTACGAGGTTTTCCACCATGGTTAAAAATAAAACGATACTTCATTTGATATACAGCAGGACGCCCAATTGTTTCTGACTTTTCATTGTTATTATTATTATTATCATTATTATTGTTGCTATAGTTATTGTTATTATCATTGGTATTATTATTATTATTATTATTATTATTACTAGTTGCTTTGCCTAAGCTAAAACCATTACGAATAAATGTGGCATGATTTTGAGGAACTGTTTTAAACCATGACTGCCATTCTTCTTCAGTGTTAAAGCTTTTACAAAAAGGATGTACGTCGTAATTGGGAGTTTCTTTTGAGATAAAACCTAGTTCGTCAAGTAACGAACCTTTAGAGAAATGTTGGGGGTTTGAAGGAATGGCAGCCATGGTCAAAGAGGAAGTTTTATAAAAATTGCGGATGTATAATTTCGACTTTCTGGTGATTTTTAGCTACGCCGGAACAATTTGGGTTGCGGCATTTATATTTTTGTACCGTTGATCTGCTTAATTTCCTGCACCCTTTTTCTTTTTTTCAAAATGTCATACAAAAACTGTGTGCCAAAGAACTTTAAACATTGCACCTTCCAGTTTGACATTGATGGAACTGGAAAATTCTTTTCCAACCGACTGTTATCTCAATGGTTTTATCAAAACTATAAATCTCAATTCCCGAAAAACGCCATCGAAAAAACAATACTTCAATCTTATACAAACGACTTGGCTTTATTGCGAAAACAAGATCTGCCGAGAGAGGTTGTTAGTTTTATCAAACAATTGTCAAAGAATGTAAAAAAAGAGGTAATGCCGTATTTTATTTTATTATTTATTCTTTTGTATTCCTAGTCGTTCTGATTTGAATATGTGTTTCATTATAGTTGTCTGAATCTCCATCAACAAGTAGTAGTGCTGGTACTCCAACATACACGGTGTACAATCCAAACAATTGCAATGTTGGTTCTCATGGCACCATAATCATCGATTCTAAACAAGAGAGAGATTTGACAAGAGGTAATTTTATGATAATGTTATTAAAATACCTGTATTAATGATGCTGATCAAATCCTTTTTCTTTGAAAAATACACAAGAACAAGGTAGATCACCTAAAAAAAGAGAACAAGTTGTACCTATAACAAGAGTAACAAGTGAGCAACAACAACAAAGACACCGTTCCCCAGTCAATAAAGGCGCTGATGATGATGATGATAATGATGAGGAGGAGCAGCAACAATCATCAATTGACGCAATAGATCGATTCTTTTCACGAAATGAGAATGATCAAACTTGTCATGATGGTGATGTAAGTATACCTCCTTGTATATTTTTATATTGATCACTATACTGCAAATATAACCTGACGGACATTTTACTTGCGATCAATATTTAGGATTGTATCACTTTACCCGGGCCAGCAGCTGTTTTATCCAAAGATATCGATATTGGTTCGGAACCGGAATATGGCCCAGATGATGGGTTTGAAGAAGAGCATGAACAACGAAGACAGCCCAACGAAGACAGAAGATTACCCAATGAAAACGACGACGATGAAACATTACAAGCAGGAAGGGATAATACCACAACGGTAACAAGTAATAAGTTCAGAAGCTTAATATTTGAAAAGGGCTATAAATTGGTAAGTAGATTGATGGTCTAAAATATTAGTAGTGCGTTTATTGTATTACGTTTATTCATCCTTCTTTTGTTTTCTTTAGTTCAAAGGACACTTGGATTTATATGACATTTTGGAAATCAACACGGCAAAGCAAAATGTTCAACCATCCACTCTTGGAGAATACCTTGACCATTTTTCTCATCATCTCATCGGCCTTAAACAAACCACTCCCATCAATGAAACATTAAAGTAAGTTAGACTATTGGAGTTGTGGATTGGATATTATGGAAGATTCTATTTTACTAACTTAAAAAGGTTGTCATTATCCCGTATTATTTACTTGGTTGGAGGTGACTCTGTTGAAATTTATGACAACTTTTTCAAACAGCAAACAAATATCAAGGCAACATATGAAGGATTATTATTGAAGAAACCATCTCTTCCCCCGGGAATGACAACTGACATGGGGTTAGCATATGATGAAATTGTAAAGGTAGAGGATAATTTTGATTTGTTCAACGTATTTCCTACTTATCCTATTATCCTATTATCTCAAATTATACTATAATTACTATATATAGGAAGCTATATCTGGGAAAAATGCGGCACGAAAACTTATTTGTGCCAAAAAGTACGCATTGTTGGATCAAGAAGTTAACGACAGTGAAATAATGCAAATGCTCGACATATTGGACATTGTTATTGCAAGTCTTCCTGACCGTAATCAAGCTACTTCAAGTCCTGTCAATAACCAAACAGAGCTCACCCATTATCGACGTGTTGCAAGTTTTCTTGATATTATTTTTCGAAAAACAGGATTAGAAATGAAAGAGTAAGTGTGGTAATTTTTTTTTAATTAGTGTTCTTCTTGTGATATTTTAGTCTAGATACATACTAAACAATTGATAATAGTGGTGAAACATGTAGTAAAGCGACGAAGGAAGTACGAAAACATAATGCACGTACTTATAATGATAATGACAAGAAGGTAATTGTTGGCCGCCGTATTGACCTATTGTTGAGTACCATGGGTATAGAACTGGGATCTTCAGAGTGGAAAAAAGACAGCACATCTCCTGGTCTTGGCAAACAACAACAAGTCAAAAACGCTCGAACTAACAAAGCGATTTTAAGGACGTTGGAAAAAATGAGCATGGATGATAATGAACGTGATGGTTTATTTGTTCTGGGAATGGATTGGATCGGTAAGCTGATTTTATCTTTTTTTTCCTGTACATTATATATATTATACACAACTAAACATGGGATTTATATACTGCTAGGGCAAAATGGCTACATGATTGCAGTAAAACATGTGGATGATGGATATTGTGCTTATCACATGGGTGATATGATGATACCACCAACATTGAACAACTTAAAAGATTTCAAGAGTACTCTTAATCTTTTATATCAATACAAACATCATCTTATTAACATGACTGAAATAGTTGAACCTGCATTCTACCGAGAACAAGCCAAGAGTAAATTACACACTTATCGATTACCCTCAAATCCGAAACGGCCTCCTAGTCCAGATACTTTATTCACACCTGTCAAGAAAAAAACCAAACAGACAAATGCAAATAAGAATGATCATGATCATGATAATGAAAGTGAAAGTGATAATGAATATGATTAGCCATTGGATTCCCTTCTCTCTTCGCATAGTGTAAAAAAGACCTTTTTCGTGTCGTCACGTTTCAAACATTTCCTCTTTCTTTTTAGAAGAAAAAGCAAGTGATCACAAACCTTTCTTGCAGAATTATTACTTTTTAGTTTATTCCCTTAATGTGAACCCCTTCCCCCTTCCTTTTTTTTACCACAATGACTGGCTTGTTATCGTAATAAAAGTAAGAACGCTGTTTACTTTTTCATTAGCTTGAACTTTTTACAGCCTTTTTTTTCATGTATTAAAATATTATTATTGAGTGTTATTAACATGTAACGAGATATATCGCGAGAAAGTAAGAAGTGAAAATATACTATTATTACCTTATAACCCCCCCCCCGGAAAACGTTCGGGTGTCTTGGTAAAAAAAACGGTAAAAAAAAAGCGTGTTTGTTTTTAAATAAAAGAAGATGTTGTTAAGCGACACTTGTCATGGTAATGGAATTTCACATTCTAATTTTATTCTGACACGGAATGTTATAGTGTATCGCTTTTACATATCTTTGATTCTCTTTTTTTTTTTTGACCCGGTGCCTTTTAGTTTCACATGTGTACTTCATGCAGATCATGTATTGCTGCGGATTATCGCTATTGTCATAGCCATTGATGAATTCTTTTATCAAAAAAAAAGCTATCAAGGATTTCATTTCTTTCTTTCTTCCCAACAAAATGAAAAAATTGGGCGGTGAGTACTACTTTTCTACTTTTTTTTCTTTTATATTGTCTTTTTTCTTTATTCTTTCCTATCAATAATTAAAAAAAGAAGTGCAGTGAGAACTACCCTTCTTTTGTTCTGATATTTGTTTTGATTGGAAAGAATAATGAGTAAAAAGAGATGTAAGAAAAGACAACATAAAAAAGAGTAAAAGAGCAGTACTCTTCACCCTTTTTTTTTGCACCTTTTCTTTCCTCCTAACAGTAAGAAGGGCAGTGAGTTTACTACTCTTCTTCTTTACATTATTTCTTTTCTTCCCTATGTAACATCCTTTTTATTTTGACAAGTATTTAAAATTACTTGTAACTTCATATTCCTTCTTCCACTTGCTCTTTTCCCCCAACACTCAAAAAAAAAGAAGTGCAGTGAGTACTACTCTTCTTTATTTTTTATCAAGTACTTAAAGTTATGTACCTTTTCGTGTCCTTTTACTTTTGTTTTTTATTATACTCCTGTTTTCCTCAAACAATAATTTCTTTAATCTAGGACCATCAACTGGAGGGCAAGCGATGCAGTTTTCCTCGATTGGACGATACGATTAGCTTGGTGACATGGCGACAACGGTAATAATAAAATAACTTGCTGTAGATAATAATGACTAGAACATTTTCTTTTATTTTTTATCATATATAGATACGATGGACAAGACCAACAACGGAAAGCTGTATCTGGCTGGGGGTAAGGATAGGGCACTTTTTGTAGGACGATCAACTGGAGGGCAAGCGATACAGTTCTCCACGATTTGATAATGACGATTACCTTGGTGACACGCAAAAAACGATGGCAACACGGTGTACGTATTTGGTTAGCTTAGAAAAAGTGCCAGAAAAAAAGGGGGAGGGTAAAACTCTTTACTACGTAATAGACTTTGTTCTATATCTTGGATAGTAATTTATATAATAAAATAAAGTTGTTTTTACAATGATAATTGAACACGTTTTCTATTTTATAATTTATGTGAGTCTGAATAGTTTATTTTACGTATTAGGGTCATGTAATTGAAATGAGTTATTTTTGGGTTGAGGAGGCGCAAGACATCTTTAAGCAATTTTACTGCGGTTCTTTTGTAAGAATTATGAACTGCGCACAATGTACTTTTGGTATTTCTTCTTGTTTAATCTGAAATGAAGAGGTGAATGCTCTTATAATCGAAGGGCTACAATTAAATAAAGAATAATGTAGCACTTGTTCCCTCCAAACGTAACAGAAACTCCTTCAGATGAATTGATTCTCTTCCGGTTGAGGTAGGCTAGGTGTGTTGTACCTTTGCAACAAGTGATCACAAAAGATAAACTCTATCTCTTTTCTTCACAATATAGTATCAAAAGGACATATAAACATAAGCTAATAAGTATATATTCTGTTTTGTAACTTTTTTCTTTTTCTCTGGCGTTACTCCTATCAGTATTTGAGAGTAACTTGATGACTCGTATTGGACCAGATGGATTGTTCATGGAAAGGGTTGGGTGGGTCAAAACACTTTTATTATAATAATAGTTTATTCTATATTAACTTTTCTTTTGGAATAGATCTCATCCACATTTGATAGTGGGGCTTGTCATAATATATAAATGGTTCTTTATCAGCGTCTTCTACAACAAAGCCGACCTTTTCATAAAAACCTCGTTTATCAACTTGTCCATCTAAAACAATTGATTTTATACCTTGTGCTTTAGCACCTTCTAGCATGGTTAGAGCCAAGTTTTTACCCACAGATAAACCACGGGCATCAGGTAAAACAGCTAATCGACCTAATCTTGCTACTTGTTGATCATTTTTGACAGGAACTAAACGAATTGTACCAACAGGTACACGCTCGTTTGTATCGGCTATTTGACATGTTGCAAGCCAATGAGTAGAAATTGGATCATATTCACTTTATTAGGAAATAACATGTTTTATTAATTAGAAGAAAGTCGATTATAAATAATACATATTCACAACCGATGTATTTCATCTACCTAACTTCCTCAACCTCCTTTTTTTTTCCTTACGTACTCGTCAGTTTGGGTTTCCAAAGAACACTTTTGCTCATAAACAAAAACTTTAATTCGAACATCAATACATTTTTTCTTGTCTTCGTCAGTTAGTGCAGGACGAATTTCTAAATTCATATATCGTGGTGTTACCATTTTATTGGAGGAATAAAGAAATATATATATCTAAGGTTGTTTGCGTTAAGAAAATAGAAAGAGGTGAAAAAGGAAAAAAGAATACTTTTTTTTTATCTTTTATTTAAACCAATAGTTACTATTTCTCAGCTCAGGTAGTACACACTGTGATATCAGCTAAATTACTTGTACATAGTGTTCCCCTTTATAAAAAGAAACATAATAAAATATGTAAAGCAAGAATCGTCATATTTTCAGTTGACAACCAGTATTCCACACATGACAAAATCTATTGTTGTGCTCTGAGTTTTTTAAATTTCCTTTTTTAGATTAGTTGTACAGTTTCAAATAGCTGGTGAGTCATTTTATGCTGTTGTTGATTATCTTTATTTCTAATGTTATTTTTACTGTTCTATTGAATTGAAATACAAAAAAAACATAGTTGACAAAGATTACATTTCTACTATCAATTATGGAATAGATCGCATCCACATTTTGTAATGAAGTGTACCTCGTACATCATAAGGTACTTCATCTTCTTTTTCCACTACAAATCCAACTTTTTCATAAAAAATACGCTTATCCACTTGACCTTCTAACAAGAGTGATTGAACACCTTGAGATTTTGCAGCCTCTCTTAATGTATAAATTAATTTACTACCCACTGACATGCCGCGGATATCTGATAATACAGCCATACGGCCTACTTTTCCAACTTGATCATTCACTTTATAAAGTCTTACGGTACCAACAGCTACACGTTCTTTTGCATCAATTGATTCACATGTTGCAAGCCAATATTGAGATAGTGGATCATATTGACTATTAATTTATGTAACGGTAAAGATAATTATTGAATTAGTTTTTATATAAAGATATGAATGATAGTGTAACTGTAACTGTATATAGAAGTATGTAACTTACTCAATTTCATTTTTTAAAGGATATTTTTGTTCATGAACAAATACCTTGATGCGAATATCAATACATTTTTGTTTATCTTCTTCAGTCAATGCTGGATGAATTTCTAAATTTGTATACTTTGGTATCACCATTATAAATATATAACTGATGATATAGAGAAAAAGAGAGAAAGAAGAGAAAGGGGGGGTAAAAAACAGCTAATCATGAAAACAGCCTTTCACATTTTTAATTTTTTTTTTTAAGTCACGAACGCTTTTTTATTTTATTTTATTAACTTTCTTGTAATCGCGTTTTTATACACTTTACTCTACTTTTAAACATGCCCGATAATGATAAAAAAGATACAGGAAAAAAACCTTCAAATAGACTGTTAAGCATGAAGGTAAAAGCAAAAAAAATAAAAAATAAGATTGTTATTTTGATTCATTCTCGAATGGAAAATATATATAGATGCATAAATATTGATCGATCTTTTTTTGAATATTCTAATAGTTCATGCAACGAACTCTTGAGAAAGAACAACAAGAACAACTTGAAAAAGAACGTAAACGAATTATTACAGAATCAGAATGGGTCTTGGAATATGAAAGCGATGAGATTCAAAAACCGTAATGTATATTCCCAATCTATTATTTCTTTACAAGCTTCTGTTTTATGAACAGTAACTAACTAACTAACTAACTGTGATACATATTCTATTTGACAATAATAAAAATAATAGAAAAATCCGAGTTGATTATCAACCAAGTTTTCTTGCATTTGCTAAACCAGCTAGTACAGGACGTCGATCATTTAAAGAATTTAACAAAAAAACAGAGGTAGAGAAAAAGAAATAAAAAAAAATATGTTATTAAGTGCATGGATCAAAGGTAATTAATACTATATATATAGGAGGCTGAAAAAGAAGCAGCACGGAGGAAGGAACAGGAACATCAAAAGCGTTTGGATAAAGCTTCTGAATTAGAAGAACAGGAAACATTGAATGAAATGCGAAAGCGAGTAGATACTGCTTCCAATAAAGGAAAGAAACGAGGTCGTCGAGCAGCTAATATGGAAGAGGTCCTTAATAAACTTAATGAAGCAGAAGACCCTAAACGACCAAGGCAATCAGATCCAAAAGAACAAAATTTTATTAAACCTCAATAAGTTCCTTTTTCTCTTTATATCATAAAAAAAACCCTCTCCAAATGTAAAAGAATGTTTTTTTAGATTATTGTGAGATTGTAAGATTTATGCGATAGTTCAACTTTTTGTTGTTAAAAAAAAAAACTAAGCATATATTTTACAATTCAACTCCCTTTTCACCAGTATTCCAATTCTCAAAACATCCATTGTAGATATTTTCTTTCCTTTGTTTTATTTTTTATTCATATAAAGTCATAATATTTGTAATCAATCTACCATTCAAAATTATCTTTATATAAATATTATGTTATTCTGTTATATCATCCATTTTCAAGTAAAAGCTATATTAAGATAATTATCATTTGATAGAGCCTTATAACGAAAATAGCGTTTTTTTTTTCAAAAATTCAATAATTTTATCACCATGCTATTTAATGGTTTTAGAAATATCAGATGAAGAAACTATAATTATAAAATCCAGTTTACTTTCTTGCTCCCAAGGTTACCAAAAGTTATGCAATGATAGCCGAGAATTTTTCTTCTAAATTGCCATAGAGACAGTCACGCAAGATGTCATATCCGCTTCCCAATAAATTTTACAACGGTGACCCCAGTTCGTCGTTCTCTCTAACTGTAATAAAGTGAGTTGCAAAAGAATATGTAAAAAAAAAAGAGAATGAGGAATATTTTAAATAGAGGCTCTTCCATTTGTCTAGAAAATTAACCTTTAAAAACTTTTGTTTTTCTAAATAAAATAAAAATTTTATAGACTAAAATGGCCTTTAGACTGCTGACCAAGAACGTTGCAGGTACTTTTACCATTGTTCGAGATGATAATAATCAATTTTTTTCCACTCTTTTATTATATGTCGAGGAAAAAAAATAAAATAAAAATCTAATACGCGTTCATGAATAATATAGTTGCTGCTGCTCGTCCCGCCATGTTGAATGCCTCGCGCCGTACTGCCGGTATTGCCGCGTACGTTTGATATTTTATTTTTATATATTTTCGACATTTAAATTTAGCTAATTTAACATTCAATGTTAACTTTCTTATTATTAATATAGTGTTCGTGCCTATTCCGCTGAAGCTGAAGGTGAATTCTACTTTCTTAACATATATACACACGAAAGAATATAAAAGTTGGATAATTGGAAAAAAAAATATTAATATTTGTGTATATGTATATCATTAATTTAGCCAAGAAGTCCCCTTCTATCCTTGACTCTCTTCCCGGTGACTCTATTGCCGCTAAGGCTGGTTACTTGGCTGTTGGTGGTGGTGCTTCTGCTGCCTTGATTGCTAAGGAAATCTATATTTTGAACGAAGAAACTTTAGTCTTGGTTGCCAGTGGTGGTCTTTTGGCTGTTTTGTTGAAGTACCTTCGTGAACCCTACAACAACATGGCTAATGATCACATTAACGTAAGATATAAAATTATAAAAGAACTGAAGAAAGCGGGGGAGGGTTTTTTTTTTAAAAAAAATAAAGGGTCGATGCTAATATTATATTTGTTATTTCTTTTCTACAAAAAAAATAGCGTATCAAGAGCATCTTGAACCAAGCCCGTAACGATCACAAGTCTGCTGTTGAAGAACGTATTTCTGAAGCTGGTCAAATGAAGGATCTTGTTGATGTCACCAAGGCTTTATTCGAATTGTCCCGTGAAACTGCCCAAATTGAAGCTGAAGCTTTCGCTTTGAAGCAACAAGTTGCTGTTGCTCAAGAAGTCAAGGGCACTCTTGATTCCTGGGTTCGTCATGAAGCTAACGTTCGTGAACGTGAACAAAAGCAATTGGCTGCTTTCTTGATCGAAAAGATTCAAAAGGATTTGCAAGATCCTGCTATCCAAAACCAAATTTTGGAACAAGCTGTCGCTGATGTTGAAAGTAAGTTTGTTTTTATATACCTATATCATATATGAAATAAAAAAAGGGTGTGGGGATATAAATGATACCATGGTGTTATGTGTGGGTATTTTTGGATTTTACAGTTAACTAATCAAAATGAATGTGTGTGTTTTTTCTTTAATTTTTTTAGAGCTCGCAAAGACTGCTTAAACAATTTGTTAAAATGTAATATACAAAATTTATGCATAAAAGAGATCTTTATACGCATTAGAGTCTACATTAATTAGCAAAAAAATGTTTGTATCACTTGATGAGTGTGTATGAGAATGAAATGGATGAGAGTATATATTATGTATGCATTAGATGTGTGTGTGTGTGTGTTTGAAAAGGTGAAAACAAGAAAATGGGGGGGGGGACAAGATATTATTACATGATTGTCTATAATTTTTTTAACTACCCAAACCTCCACGACGACCCATTTGTTGTTGTTTTCTCATCTTTAAACCATCATTGAACTGTCGTTGTAAATCATTGGATATACGAGTTCCTTCATCTTCATCAATGGCACTTTTCAAAGAACCATAAAGACCTCCACCTGATTTCTTTGGAGTAGCAGTAGGTTGAGACTGTTGATTACCCGATTTTTTAGCACCTAACAATCGTAAGAACTTACTCTTTTGTGCTTCATCACCACCGAATGTTGCCTTATTCCAATTGTTCCAACCACTTCCTGATGATTCCTCTTCTGGTTGCTTGGGAACAACCTTTTCCTTCTGTGATATACATCCAAATAAGCATTATTAACATATTTTTGCTAAGCAAATTCAAATTGACATAAAAAAACCCCCTAACAAGTTACCTTTTCTTCAGTGACAGGTATAACTGTTTCCTCACAGGCATGTTTTCTTTGTTTTTTAACTTTAGATTCATCATCCTTTTCTTCCTTTTTCTTTTCTTTCTTTTTATTCTTCTTTTTATCTTCCTTCTTTACACTACTTTCGTCACTATCTGACGATTTAGATTTTTTCTTCTTTTTGATCTCGGAATCAGTTGAATCATCGCGTTTGCGTTTCTTTCCTGTTATTTAAATAAACAATTAGTTTTTCTTTTACTCTTACATAAAAACTTCTTTCCATTCAATCTTATATTTACTAACCATCGTTATGTTTGTCTTTTTTTGACTTTTTGCTTTTCTTGTTCTAAATGAAAAAAAAAGGGTACGATAATATGATCATAAGTTTCCAAATATTTTCTAGCGTTGTTTTCTGTTTTTTTTTTCTTTTACCTTGGTAGAATCGTCCGTTACTGAATCATTGGCAACAACCTTTTCTTTTTCTACCCTATTCTTCTTCTCTGATTTTCCCATATTGATTTTACACAAAAAAAATAATAAAAAAAATTTAGATAGCTGCTGTTTTAAGCAGGCTATTGCTGTCATTAGAAAAACATTATAGCCAATTAAAACAGGGCAGAAAATCAGAAAACATATCTGAACATTTTTTTACTTTTACTATCATTGATAATTAAAGAGAAATACTATTCTAAGTGATTGTCAGTGAACCATGATCATTTTATTCCAATATAGAACATAATTTATTTTGAGAAAGAATGACAATGTAACATCGTTTTACACTGTATACAAAGTCTCTCATCGTCATGTCTTTTTCTAATAGTAGCTCTTACTTTTTTGGGAAACTATCTATCAATACCTACACGTGATGTTTATCAGCCACGCATAATTTTACATCACTATGTAAGCCTTGTTACTCTTTGATCAAGAAATACGTATTACTTTTTCAATATATTAACACATATTAATACATAACACTTTGACCGAGTGCATCCATCTTCTGCAACTGTTCAATAAGCTTTGAATATAAAAGAAAGCTTACCATCCCCCCATAAACCAATCTTAATTATGCATCTTAATACAAAGGTAGTCTTTTCTTCGATTACATTTGTTTTCTTTTGGTCTTTTCCTCAACTGCTCGCAATCACCTTTTGCATTTTTGTTGTATATTTACAATATATATATATATATATACACGTATTAGCGATTTTTTGAGATTTGAGTATATTTTATGGCTAGAAAGAGAAAGTAACTATAACGTTCAATCAACAGCATAATACGTTAAACATATTAGTTGCTCACAAGGTGCGAATTAATTCACAAAAAAAATCGAGTTACCCTTTTAGGATATACCTATTTTGGTATGTAAGATGACGTATACAAATCTGAGTTGAATGCTTCTTTAAACTCTTAAACTTGTTGACAGTTACAACTATCAAATAATGAACACCAACAGCAACAGAAACAACACTGACAGCATAGACAGTAATATAAATTTTCCCTTCTTGATCTCAGTTATAATCAAGATTTCAATTTTGTTTTTGTCAACATGGAATCAGGCTTTGCAAGCGTAAAGATAGCAACAGCAGCTGTAGTGGACATCTTGAAGCAGGAACAAGAAGAAAATGAGGAGGAGCTTTTGAGACGTGAAGAGCAAGATTTACTACTTGCAATTGGTGTTCGGGAGACTGAAATCTTGGATTATATCCCCTTTGAAAGTATTACAAGACTGATGACAGAAGCAGCTCTTAGAGCCAGAATCGTCCAAGAGGATTTTTTTTTTGAAATATACTGGGCTAATCCCGCATTTGTAATGGCTAACGAAACAAGAAGACCACGACAACAACGTGCATTCGAAAGTATCTACTGGTGGACTATTCGTTACCCCAATCTTCGTGATGATGCAAGAATTCGTAACAGTTTTAAAGCCGATTACCGTATCACTCTTAGGGCTTTTACGGAGTTGGTGGACGAATTGAAGGGTAGACCCGAATATGCTGGTTCACAAGCAAAAGATGGATACCCTGTAGAAATCCAAGTGGCTGTTGTGCTTTGGCGGTTTGCCAACTCCATGTTTGGATTTCGGGTAATGCAAGAAACACTTGGAATTAGTGATGGGTCCTATACCAATTTCACGGATCGATTTATTTCTGCAATGCAAGTAGTCAGTCATAAATATATCACCTGGCCAAAAGATGATCTTGTTCGAACACGAGAAATTGCCGAAGGATTTATAATCAAGAGCACTCGAGAAAAGCCTCGGCTTCCAAGTGTCATCGGTGCCATGGATGGTAAACTTGTGGTCATTCAAAAACATGCAAGATATAGTGATTTTTACGTTGATAGAAAAAACCATGCTTTTCTTTGTCTGCTCGCAGTTTGCGACCATAAAAAACGCTTCACATTCATCAAACTGGGAAACTCAGGTACGTTGTTCAAAATATAACTGGTAAATTGTTTACAGCATGAATTGAAATTAACGAGATGGTGTCTAGGTCGCACAAATGATGCTCGTGGTTTCAGATCTAGCGCCCTATATAAAAGAATGCTGCGAATCTCAGAGCGTATGTGTATGGACAGAACTGTTGTTATTGCAGGTACGGTTTAGATTACACATAACATTATAAACACAAAGGGTTTTATTAATCAATTTTATCGATGTTTCTGTATTAGATTCTGCGTTTCCGATGATGCCTACTGTGGTTATTCCTTTTCTCAATGCTAGAGAAAGGGATCATATTCAGTTTAATAAAATTCACTCGGGAACGAGAATGGCAATTGAGCACGCATTTGGTGCATCGGTGCTTCGCTGGTGGACGCTCTGGAAGCACTTATATATGTTGGATGTAGCGAGGATGACAAAGTTAATGAACTTGTTTTTTCTTTCTTTTTCAAACTTTAAATTTCAAACTTTTATAGAACTGCTTAAACATCTCATCAAAAACTATTTGATCTTTTTAATATTATTTTGATTACCCTTAAACGTAAGTAGCATGTTATAAAGCTATTGTTCCTGAGTAATACTGGTTCTAAATTCTTTACGGCTCTGACTCAAATTTATTAAAGTCGCTTGTATTATCTTCTGTCAGCTCGGTATCAAATCTATCTTATAATAATGACACTCGTCGTTGATCCGGTCACACAGAATCACTATCAACAGTTGTTCAAGCTTCCACACGAAATATATGAGTTAATCTTTGAATGCCTTAATTATAAAGAAATATTTAAGCTTGCGACAGCTTGTAATGAAATGTATAATATGATTTCCAAACAATCAACATCAACACCTTTCGTATTAACTCCTCGTAATTATAATTTGACATGTGTGTTCCCTCAACGTTTTGCTACTCATTGCAGAATCGAAATTCAATCAAGAGAAGAAGGCTTTTCTGAGATTTTTAAAACAAGGATTCATAACTTCAATTCAGTGTTGGATATTGATGTTTCTGCAAGTGGGGCTCTCACTAAACGTTGCGCAAGATTACTCTTGAAGGATGTGACAAGGATCCGTGAAAGTATGAATCTATGCATTTCAACAAACCAAGTTATGGATATTATACCTCTGGTTATGAATAAATCCGTTTATACTTCAAAATAATTACACATTAAAGTTACCATACCTAGAATAATGTCTGGGCGTATGATAATGGATGGTGATGATACATCATCAGCACAAACAATAACAACAAAAACAGCAACTGAAACTTTTAACAAACTCGGTGGGTTAGTAACTACAGTAGCTTCCCATCAAAGCCATGCATTGACAACAGCAGCGACATCAAACGAAGAACACGCATCAACAACGATGTTAGCTTCACTGAATGAGAGCCATACACCATTAGTGTCATCATCTAATGAAATACACATATTATCATCAACAGTACCAACAGCCAACGAATCACACACACCACCAATAACAGCAACAACATCGAATGAAACGCATACTTCATCGACATTAGTACCTTTGCAACGCCGTAGGATGTATTACGATTATGATCATCTCAATGATGTGGAAACACCCAACAATATTAAAAAAAATTATTATGAAATGAAGGAACTTGCTTGGAAGGCAGGGGTAGCTAAAAGACGAAAAATTAACACAAGCACGGTTAGTTCAACAGGTACTACAGCTTCTGTTGCCACGGCTGTACCATTATCAGCAGTGAAAATTGTTGAAGACAACAGTATTTATATAATTGACGATACCCAAGCGGATTTTGAAAGGGTGCCTCCAAATGCATCGCCCATATCATTTGAACAAGCTAATGGTTTAGTCAATAAATATGCTTCCTGGTACCTTGAATCGATCATCATGTTTGATGATTATTTTTTAAACCCAATCAGCATCGACGTGCACCCTTCTGTGCCTTGAAATAAAAAATCTTAATTTGGGGAGTCCGTTGGGTGATTTGCACAATTGCACTGATTCTGGGTTTATATCTAGCAAAAAATTTGGGGAGTCCGTTGGGCATGCTCTATTACAACGCGCCACCTCTTTCGCCTATGAGTCAAAAAAAACGTCCTCGTACAAAAACAACAAATCCTTCTCTACATGCGAACAAGTCAACTAACGACAATCGCCCTAAAACAACCATACCAGTGCTCAAAAGTGTGCGCCGCTCAATTTTCTCGTCTTCTGGCACTCATCATATTGCTCCTGGCAACCACATTCGCACTACTGAATATTTTTCATCTATAAATCCAAGTTTCTTCTTTGAAACCACCGCCATCACTAACAATCGACACCTCATCTGTGATGCTATTGCCCAACAATTTTCTCCATCTTCTCCTCGAGGAGTAGAATTCAGATTTAAAGATAAACGAGTTGTTGTCGAAATAACACCTCGTAACGACGAACAACGTCATACTTTATCATCCACCGGACTGATTCTTCAAGGACAAACAATCCTTGGCACTCCTGCTCTGCGTAAAGGATCAGGTCTTATGACTATTAATCTTTATGACTTACCACATTTGCCAGAACTCGACTTATCCCAAGCTATTCAACAGGTCCTTGAACCATATGGTCGGCTCTTAGATATCAGTCTTTACTTATCGTCACCTCATTCTTTCTTCATGGGTCAAGGTAGTGCATGTTTAGATGTTACGAATTCGGATCAAAAATTGACCACACACACCCTTCAATTTCCCAGTATGGATCATGAAATTCGAGCTTTTTGGAAAGGATCACCCCCTTATTGCCGAATCTGCCGCGAAGATACTCACGAAAAAGATGCTTGCCCAAAAGTCAAATCAAAACATCTTCAAGCATGTTCATCTTGTGGTGTTTATGGTCACTCCTTGCAACATTGCCAACAAAAATCAACTCCACCTCAACTAACTCAGCATCACGAGGGTGACACAACTGCATCTGGGCCTTCACCTCAACAAACTAAAAATAAAAAGGATGGCCCTTTGGATGGTTTAAGCACATCAGCTGAGGAGGAACCCGAAAGTGAAGTGGAATTTTCTTCTGCTCCTCCATCACCATATCAGTCACCAGATATGGATATTGATGCCATTGCACCCATTCTATCTTTGAATAAAAAAGAACAGGATCAAGGTCACTCTTCTTCAGCTGGAACGGCACCCGATATCTCTCTCTTGACTAATCCAGTTAGCTCTGGTATCACAGGTATAACGTGTCAAGAAACTGAAACTGAAAATGACTCTAACACTTTAAACTCCAGAGAGACATCTTCTCCTGAGACAAATGATAATATTCTGCCTAATTTTATAGCACCGAATCACTACAATTCTACTACTACGTCGATTTTGCAAACAGTAAATGGTGTCGCTACACGATTACTTGGATCCACTTATAGTGAAACAGGTGTTCGACGTAGTTCTCGCCAACCCAAACCAAATAAAAAATATAATCAATGAAAAATATCAACATTAGAATTGGCACCCTCAACTGTCGTGGCTTGCCCAAGACAGACGATCCCCAACGCAGTAAACAATTTATTCGCTTTCTTCGAACACAATCTCTTGATATTTTAACTCTACAAGAATCTCATGCTGGCGATGAAACCATTCAATCTCGTTTTCATACACAATTCCAAGCATCTTCCTCTTTTTGGTCCCAACATGTTGGGATCGTTTCTCTTAATCCATCTATTATACTTTCTTTAAATTCCTTCGAGTTGGATGGTCGAGTCTTGCATGTCACCGCTTCTCACTCATCATTTTCTTTTGCCCCTATTAATATTATTGTCATTTACGCCCCTGCCCGTTCTTATCAACGTACACCTTTTTATTCTTCTTTATCTCAATTGCCTTTTTTTTCTTCTTCTTCCATTGAACGTAGTGTTCTTTTGGGAGATTTTAATTATCAAATTCTTTCCCGTTCTTCTCATGGAATTCCAGATATCTGGAAAAACCATCTTTCTACTTCTTGGGTGGATTGTATCACACCTTCTGGTGATTGCCCATCCCCCACTTTTCTTCGTAACTCTTCTCGTTCCTGTATTGATTATATTTTTACCTCAAATGATTTGCATTCTTTCACTTCTTCTCCACTTATTGATTTTATTAACCCCCTATGGACTGATCATCAACTTGTTTCTATAGAATTACGCTTGGGTCAAGCTCCTCTTGGACCAGGTCTTTGGCGATGCAATCCTACTTTAGCATATGATGAACAATTCTGCAGCAGTTTAAATCAATTAATTACAGACGAATATCCAAAATTACCTGATACTCTTTCCACTCAACATAAATGGGAACACATCAAGCTAATCACTGGTAAATTTGCGCGTAAGTACTCTAGGAAACGAGGAACACATAATAAAATTCGGTTACAATCACTACAAAAGGAACGACGAAACTACTTATCAACTTGCATCAACACAGAGCTTCCACACGACACGTATCTGATTTCATTGGAAGCCGAAATTGCAACCATTCAATCTGACTTAGTATATATTGATGCTCTTCGAGCTGGTTTACGTTGGCGCGAACATGGAGAACGGTCGGCGAGCTACATTAAACGTTCAATTGAAGTCCGTCAAATCAAAAGAACTATAACTCATCTTCGTCATCCTACCACCAACACCTTATGTAATACGCCTGACTCGATGACCGAAGCTGCAAAAACGTTCTATCAACATCTTTATTCACCAGAACCGGTTGACCATAATGCCATTGATATGATACTCCAATCGGTCCCCAGTGATTTACTTTCTTCATCCAATATTCAATCCCGTTTAACTTCCACTTTTACCTTAGAAGAGCTCATTGCTGGTGCCAAACGTGCTCCCCGAGCTAGTAGTCCTGGTAGTGATGGTTTACCTTATCCCATTTTACGCCTTCTTTTTGAGCATCCTCTGACTGGAGCTCTTGCCGTCGATGTGTATAATGATGCACTTCATGCTGGTGTTTTCCCAGGCTCTTCGTCTGAAACTCGTTTATGCCTCTTACCAAAAAAAGGAGATTTGTCTCTATTATCCAATTGGCGGCCTATTTCATTAATCAATACTGATGCCAAAGTCTTTACTCGTCTGGTAAATGCAAGATTACTGCCTGTCGTCCAACCTATTATTTCACCTGCTCAAACAGGCTTTTTGCCGGGTAAGTTTATTGGTGAGAATGGTCTTACTGCAAGGTTGATCATGGAATATGCTCGCCACCACCGTCTTCCAGGTGTGGGTATAATTTTGGATCAACATAAGGCGTACGATGCGGTTCATCCCACTTATCTGCGAATTGTTCTTCTCCACATTGGGCTGCCGACCTCATTGGTCCTATCACTATGCAACTTATTTTTTAGCACATCTATTTCTGTCATGGTTAATGGGTTTATTAGTGACCCTGTCCAACAAGGTCGAGGATTACGACAAGGCGATCCCATATCTCCAGTTCTCTTTAACCTAGCATTTGATCCACTTTTACGAACTATATTAGCTGATCCAATATTTCAAGGTTTTTCCTTACAACGTAATCTTGGTTCTATTCCTATAGTACCACCTGCGCCGATCAAGGTTCTGGGATATGCTGATGATGCTCTGTTTTTTCTTTCTGACTTTAATGACTTTCATCAACTTCAAAACGCTCTTTCTCTTTACAGCCGTGCTTCAAATGCCAAGGTTAATTACCACAAGACTGAGGCCATCTCATTATCTGGGGCTCGCCAAACAGCATGGCAAGACTTTTTACAATCAGCTGGCATCAACGCCTGGCATGATTATCGCTCATTATCTGCTGTTCGGTACCTTGGTTATCCTTTGACTTCCACTAATTCTCAACTGCATGCCTTTTTGGAGGGTCTTTTGGTCAAATTACGAACTGCAAGTGACATGCACCTTCAACGTGGACTATCTGTTCAAGGTCGCAGCACTGTCATCAACACTCTTATTATGTCAAAAATTTGGCATGTACTTCGAGTTACTCCAGTTTCAAAACAATTTCATCAACGTATACGCGGATTGGTGACTAGGTTCCTTATGTATAAAATGTTCCCACCCGTTAAATATGACATACTCACACTCCCCAAATTTATAGGTGGTTTAGGTATTTTGGATTCAAGATTACAACAGCAAGCAATGCAGATTCGATGGCTTTCTTCTTTATTTCCCCTTTCATCTTCTGCTCCCTCTTTCCTTTCTTGTTTTTTATCTTATTTTTTAACATCAAATTCTAATTGTGTTGATCCCCTTCTACCTTTACTCTTTCCCTCTCTACGTTCTTCTACTCTTCGTTCCATGCACACACTTTCATCTTTATTTTCAGCAATAGACGATCTTGAGCCAGGACCATTAAATGCTGACCCATCCATGGCAACCTGTCTCTGTCTCCCCCTCTCTTTTGTCATTCAAGTTCAAGAAGGTTCCTCATATGTTCCAACCAAATTTCTGTCTATCTTACTTGTGTCTGATGCTTATCTGTTTGACAATAATATCAATCGACTACGACCTCGGACTCGCACAGAACTTGGTGTTGGACGCAACACGATCATTCAGTTGTTTGGAGCTTTGAATTCTGGCGAAGTTTTGATTTCAGCTTTTCTTGCCCGTATGTTGTTACCTGGTGCTCCCATTTTGGGTTCTGCTGACTTTTATATCGGCCAAGTTAATTTACAACCTTTCTATGATCGTTTTAAAATCAACAACCAGACACTCCATCTTTGTACTACCCGTTCCTACAGGCATACTCGTCAACTCTCTGCTATTACTAACCTTGTGGAAAATCCAACTTATCCTTCGCTTACCAAAGCAAAATGGAGATTATTTTGGAAAGCACGGATATTACCTTCTGCTCGTACTATCTGGTGGAGAGCAATACATAACAAAATTTCCTGTCGCGCCACCCTCCATCATATTTTACCTGCTAGTTTTGACAATGCGCTCTGTCCTCTTGGTGATCTTGAAACCGACTCTGCACACCATTTTCTATTCTCCTGTGAAACCAAATGGATAGTGTGGCAACAAGTTCTTCAAGATTGTACACTTTGTCCGGTAACGCAAGATACTATTTCTGATGCACTTTTCTCTCTCACTATACCTACATGGGAACTCTCTCACTCACCACTTTCACCCATCCAACTTATCTCAGGTATTATGGTCAGTATTTGGAGAGCTCATTGGCTATACGTGTTTTCTTCCGTCCCTTTCCTCTCTAGCAATATCATTGAATCTACACACAAACTTCTAATCAACTTCCGTCAGGAAGAATCCATTTTCCATCGTAAACCTCCTTAACCTCATTTTCTCTTTTAAAATTTTTTCAAAAAAAAAAAAAAAAAAAAAAAAAAAAAACTCTTTTCTATAGTATAGAACATTTTTAGATTATACCCCAATTTATTTTCCTATCTGTTTTCTCTTTTCTATTTCCTTCTTTTCCTCTTTTCCCCCTTATTTTCTTTGTGCTATATAACCTCCTGTCTGTATTGCTTCGCCTTGTTTCTGTCTATTCACCCATTGTTATATCATAATTTCAGTGGCCGCCAATAAATTCAATTCTTTTGAATCTTAAAAAAAAAAAAAAATCTATTACAACGCAGAATTGATAATGAAAATACCATGCCCAAACTTTCCCGTTACAAGTGTAAGATTGTCGAATGCCTTGCAATATTGGAGAGAGTTTCAGATGAAGCCGATGGTAATATGGATGTTGTTGAGCAGGATATTTGAGTAAAGGATTTAGAATTGATGAACTGCGTTTATAATGTTGCTTTGACATATGGAAACCAAAAGGCGTGCGACTTGTTTGCAAAGAATCACCCAAACTACCTTTCAAGCGCAAGTATAACAAACGATGATTTTAAATAGAAGAACATGATATATATATATATGTGTGTGTGTGTATACATATATATTTTCTTTATTTCCTTTTTTTAATCGTCTCACGTACATTTTTAATAATTTTTATTTTGAATTAAATCAATAAATAAACTCGCGGGTGATGAAAGATGCTTATGAACATTCTATATGACAGTTCCTTTATTTTTGAAACCAACTGTTGTCCTATATATATATATTCGATTTCCATGAAGATCTGTCATTGGTTTTTGTTCCATTCAATTTGAATTGCATGTTAGCAGTTCATTCTATAATGGTATAACTTTATGCGAGCTGATGCAGAAGTAAAATATCATAGTTGGTTTAAGGGACGGTGCTTTTCCACTAAAAATCATATGAGTATCAATATCTACAGTACATAGGGTCACCGTTCTTTTGATACATATCCGTTGATTTTCAAACCTCATTAACTTCAATGCGTAAAAATTAAAGAATGCTAAAAAGAACATGGTAAAATTTTCATATTATATCCCCGTCTATTTCATTTTCATAGCAACTAGCGGCATTGAATGTCTAACTACGTTCGGATACGCAAGGAAAATATATTTATGTGATAAATATAAAGATTAAAATTAGATTACGTATTATAGGTGGGGCTGCTTTTCTGTTACGTAGACTGTTTATTTGATCTTTGTCTTTCTCGCTTCAACCCTTTGGGTTTCAGGTGTCGTAAACAACAAGTTGAGCTCCTTTTTAGCCCATACCGCCACTGATCCGCAGTTTGTCACGGCTCGTGGAATAAGTATTTTTTTTCTCAGCCAGAACAACTGCTTAAGTTGATTTGTTGATTACACTGTAGCTACTGTCATTCTGGTATATGGAGCAAAAAAAAAATGTATACAGTCTAGCGATTGAGAACAAAAAAAATATAACAATAGGTATAAAAAATGAAGTAGCTCTAGGGATAATATATCGCGTTTTTTTTTAAAAAAAAAAAACAAAGAAACAAAAAAGGTTATGAGTGTGCTTAAATACGAAATAGCTACAAAAACACATATTGAGAACGGACACAAACATATAATTTATTTATTAGTTACGTAGTATTTAAAAAAAAATATAGCGAGTTGAAGTATTAATAGTATCTGGATCTGACATAAATTTTTATTGGCTGGTGCTGCGGCGGGTGGAAAATATTGTAAAGTCTTAAAGTGTTAACTACAACACTGACCAATTACATCCCGATCGACAAGATTAATAATTACACTAGATACAAGATATAAGATAATTGTATTCACATGTAAAGATATAGAAATGATATCACTATTGTCAATACTCTCAAAAGCTATAGAAGCCCCTCTTTTGATTATAAATAATAAGCTCGATAAATATCTTTATACTATGATTATATCTTTATTGCTATTTATTATGTTAGGGTTTTGGGCAGACGAAAATTCGTACTGTTAAGTATGTGGAGCCCAGATGTCAAGTGGTGAGCACCAAATGTTAATTTTTATATGTTGGGGTTTTTGATATGATGATTGGCGATATTATTGGGTTAACCAAAGAGATTAGACTTAAAATAATTTTCAATTATCACTCAAAAGGAAAAAAGAGGCTAAGACTTATAATTTTATGAGAAAAGTAATACGTAAATGTGGGACTTATTATATGCCAAATCACAAAAGAAGAAATTTCACTTAGAAATATGAGTTGGATTGATTATCCAAAAAGTGGACATAAAAAGATAAGAAACTAAGCTAAAAGTATTTGATCAATTCGATCCTATTTATACTATTTACTATAATGTTTAATAATATTTAATATCTATAAAAACTATTTAATAACCGTTAATGTTTCTTGATATTATTAAAGGGTAGTGCTACCTGTGCGATTTTTTTTGTCTGAGCGTAAAATATGAGAAGAAGCTATGCGATTTTTTTTTCACTTCTAAATGACATTGCTACGTATCAGTTTATTTGATAATGTAAAAACTAGTTCATTAAAATATATAATATAAAGATGTATTGATTATTACTGATTATTAGTACACGTATTTGAATCATAATAAGGTGCAAAATAGCGCTCTTCTAACTTCTTTAATCCGTGTCGATATCTATTGTATTTCTTGCATTTCTTATCGAATTTGTATCAACAATTCGAATTATTTGGGGATTGGCTACCATATGATAATGAAATCAAATAGCATCAGTTTAACTTTGTCTAAACTTTTACTACAGTAGTGTTTCTGTTTGTTCGAACTATCATATCTCCAATTTTTTTCTGATCTCTAACTGTACCTTTTCTTTCAATATATATATATATATATATATATTTAGACTAAGATAGTCTTTAGCATGTATCGCGTTTTTTTTTTTTTTGCTCCAGATAGCTTACAGTGGTGTGGACAAACAAGTACAATAATGCATCAGGGTTATATATGTGTTTCTTCACATACTACAGAAAATTTAATGAGCACTTCGAAACAGTTTAAACCAAAAGGATTGATTGATTTTTTTCTAAATGCCATACTATACATGTATAATATATTCTCATACGTGATTTGATTATTATTTGTGGTTTTTTACACTGGCATTTGATATTTTTTTTTATCTCAAAAAGTATTATACAGCCTTGAATATCATTTATCCGAGTGAAGCGAGGAAGGGTTGCTAGTAAGCATTATATTTAAGTTTATTATTTTACCTGTATATAGCTGTGTGTGCTACTCCAGCTGGGAAATAATAACAAATTGATTTAATCGGGGCAGCAAAAGTTACACTAAAGGAGCAGCATACTAAAGTTTAATTCTCTTGATTCATAAATATTTTTTTTAACGCCAACAACCTTAGACATATAAATATACAATACTTTTATTACTCCAATAAAATGGTGACAGCACGATATATAAATCCAGAAATTCATCCCGCATTGACTGATGAAGACAAGAAAAAATGTATTGATGTTCGAATTAAAGTTTTTGTTGATGAGCAAAAATATCCTTTAGAAACCGAAACTGACGAGTAAGGAAGAAAAAGGAGGCGGGGAGGGGTAGGGGAAGCGTACACTGGTTGTGAATATGTATTATTTATAATCGATTTTTTTTAATTAATAAAACATGTTATTTCCTAATAAAGTGAATATGATCCAATTTCTGCTCATTGGCTTGCAACATGTCAAATAGCCGATACAAACGAGCGTGTCCCTGTTGGTACAATTCGTTTAGTTCCTGTCAAAAATGATAAACAAGTAGGAAAATTAGGTCGATTAGCTGTTTTATCTGATGCCCGTGGTTTATCTCTTGGTAAAAAGTTGACTCTGACCATGTTGGAGGATGCTAAAGCACAAGGTATAAAATCCATTGTTTTAGATGCACAAGTTGATAAACGTGGTTTCTATGAAAAGATTGGGTTTGTTGTAGAAGACGCTGATAAAGAGCCATACTTGGTTGACGGAACACCTCATTGTAAAATGTGGATGAGATCTATTCCAAAAGAAAAGTTAATATAGAATAAATTACTATTATAATTGGAAACGTTTTGATTTATTTAATTCTTTTCATGAACAAAGTGTATGGTCTATCACGAAGCCCAAAGATATCCGAAAATGATGGGCAGGTGAAATGTTGAAAGAAAAGAAAAGATTTCAAAGGTGGATATAGATTTTTGTTTGGATTATATTTAAATTTTTTTTGACACTGCATTGTGAAGGAAAGGAAGGCAATAATACAGTACAGTTATTTTTTTGTGATTAATGCTGTAAGGATATTGCTAACACGGTCTAATTTAGGAGGTAGGAAATTAATCCAACCAAGAGTCGCTTTGTCAGAGTTGGAGATTGATACATTATCCTATATTCAATAAGGATTGCTTCGTTTTGTTGTTAAATTCGGTAACTACATATAGAAAGCAGCAAAAGTGGCCTTCCATTGATTGCAGAATGTTTTGTTACTAGGAGAGACACATCAATGTGTCTTCTATGAAAATACTATACATTTTTCTAGTAAACCTGGCATCGAATAAAACATTTGTAAACAGATAATGTATTGAGCGTTGCCACTAGTGACCGGATAAATTGCTATATATACTGATATTGATGTTTATTACGTACAATGTTCGTATATCTAAAAGACGATGTATAAAATTAAAAGAGATGGATAATGAATTTAATTACAATAATTTTTTGAATAAACTCAGTAGCAGCTGGAATTTTTTTTCGTGATGGACCTGATTCGCATTAATCAACATTCCTTTTTTTTTTCTTCCTCAGTCGACTTGCTATATAAAATATTTTGAAAACGATGTTACCGCGTAATAATCGATCTCATGGTTCACCACTTCGTGGAGGCGATTCTTTCGAACTTTCATCACCTACTTCTTCGCGTATACCTGGCAGTCCCGATGCAGATATCAACATGTCATTTCTGCAAGAGATATCTGCTTCTGCTTCCCCAATCACACGTAACAATCATAATAATAGTAATAGTGGCATGTATAATATTTTAAGTGATCCACGAGACGAATCACCTATCCGCTTAAATTCATTTACTTCACGTTCAAGACAAGACTTTTCATTATTAACCGATGGTCATTCTTCCATGACCAACTTATCCAATCGTTTTGCTTCACCTGTACGTATGCCTCGAGGTCTTATACAAGAAGTTTCTTATCGAGCTGAATATTCACGGGAGGATCGATTACGTATTATACGACACGACGCAGCTCAACAACATCTTAATAAGACCGCCACTTTTTTTGCTGAAAAGTTGACAGCACTCTCTGGTATATATATATATGTATATCTATACAGCTTGGAGTTATTTTTATTACGTAGTCAAATTATACAAGTATATATATATATACAAATTCTTGAAACTGACATGTTTCATGTTTGATTAAATGATTTGATAGATGATACAAATGATGTATATTTCCTCGCACAGGCTTATTATCAATCTCAAGAATATGAAAGAGCATTGGATTTATTAAATAAGAAAAAGACATTAAATAAAAGTGTTCAATGTCGATATTTAGCAGGATTATGCGCGGTAAGGAAAAAAAAACATTCGATTGGAGTGAAGAGGGTTCCTGAATAAAGATAAAAATTGTGAACGTATTTGGGAAGAAGGGGAGCGGAGGATGATATATTTTACTGACATATGAAAGAGTGTATTTATAGATTGGATTAGAGAATTGGCATGATGCTTTGGATTATTTAGGTCCTGACAACCCATTTGCTGATAAAAATGCACATCTCTTGATGTATGATGATTCCCGACGAGGAAATCGTGTTGTCAGTGAAATGACCAAACTTGAAGGAACAAGCGATGGTCTTATAAAAGTAAGTAAACCATTATTATTATTGCTATGTCAACAACAACAAATTACTAAACATACTATTGTTATTACTTTATAGCTGGAATCCATGATGTGTTATGCTCGTGGAAATGCATATTTACAATTAAAAGAAATTGATAAAGCAAAAAGTTGCTTTAAGGAAGCATTAAAAGTTGACGTCAAGTGCTATGATGTAAGCTAAAGAAAATATGAAATAAAATAAGTCATATCGTCGTTAAACTAAAGTGAATATATCTTTTTTTAGGCTCTCGATGCATTAATTGAATACAATATGTTAGACGAAAGAAGTGGTAAGTTGGACAAGTGTATATCAATATCCGTTCTCTCTGTTTGATTGATATTTATACTCTTATCTGATTTTTTTAAAAAAAATTATTTAGAATGGGAGTTTATAATGACTTTACCGTATGATGAACACTGTGGATCAGATTCAGACTTGTTTCGATCGCTCTATATGCTTCAACTAAAAAGAGTAACCATTACCTTTTTCATTTACGTTTATGTCTCTGTTTGTTTATGTACATATAATGAATACTTCAATAAACTAACTTTTCTTCTTCTTATATATTAATGTGATACTAGTACTCACATACAGCTGATATTCACTTTGCTCAAAAAAAAGCAGAAAAGGATCATGGATTGGCAAATAGTCTCGATGTGATGCATAGTACTGCAAAAACATTATTAGCAGAGTGCAGATATGAAGAATGTTTAAACGTATGTCAAAAGTATGTATTGTGATTAACTATAATTAATTATTATTATCTTTCTAGTTTATTTATTTACTGGTGTTTTTTTCTTTTAAATATATACCCAGAATAAGGAAAGAAGATGCGTTATATAAGAAATCGATACCCACTTATATTACATGTTTATACGAATTAAAGAAGAAGGATGAACTTTATATGCTAGCACAAGAATTAGTGGATAGATTGAATGAAGAAGCTGTTACATGGCATGCTGTTGGGATGTATAATCTTTATATTAAAAAATATGCTGAAGCTCGCCGTTATTTTAGGTACATCGTTTTTTTATTACTTTTATTAGTTTGAATCTATGTATTCATACTAAAAAATAAAATCATTTGTGTGTTTATATAGTCAGGCAACATCTATTGATCAATACTTTGAAGATTCTTGGCTTGGTTACGGACATACATTTGCCGCTGAAAAAGACCATGATCCAGCTATTAGTGCCTATTTAACTTGCAGTAAATTAATACCCGGGTAAGTAGTGATTTAGAGTATACTATATAATGGATAAGAGAATAGTGATTTGAAATTGATAAAGAAAGGGTATATATATAGATCACATCTTCCATATATGTATATTGGCGTACAATATATGGAACAGAACATGTTTGAAACTGCTGCAGAATATCTCAAAAGAAGCTTAGCGAAATGTAGCAGTGATCCTTACTTATTAAATGAGATTGCCACATATTATTATCAAAAAAGAGAGTAAGTTTTTTTTGTCTCTTAATAATTCTCTTAAAGAAAATGATTATTCACAATTTTGATACATACATGCATGCTCTATAGGTATTCACAAGCGCTTGAAACCTTGCGCAATGCATTAAAACTGGCCAAGGATCGACAAAGTCCGCGCAGCAATCTTTGGGAAAAACTCTGGGCTAACTTTGGACATGTATATCGAAGAATGAGGTAATCCAAAGCCTTATATGACTAATCCAGATTTGAGATAATATTTAACTTGATTTTATATAATTAAGTATGTACTAAATCAATATTATTGTTCTCTTAGAAAATATGACCGAGCCTTGAAATGTTTCCGATTGGCACTTGACAAAAACCCACATAACTCTGATGTACACGCTTCAATTGGGTTAATATACCATATACAAGGAAAAACTGGAAAAGCACTTGTAGAATATAACAAGGTATTAATGCTGTCAACAGTAATAATATGAATATATATATATATATATATATATATATATACGACGAAAAAATGGCTCACCCAATTCTATATATAAATATACCACTTTTCATTTTATATTGTAGGCAATTCGTGATGGCAAAACAGATAATACCGTTCGAGAATTAATTGATAAAGCACTTTTAAGTAATATTAGTGGTCCTATGATAGCAGCTGTAGATGAACCAGATAATATATTTAGTCTTCGTAAAACTGGGGTCGACCTATTAGAAAGTTATATGAATGAAGAATTGGCAGCATTGGAATCAGAGACAACAACGGATCAATTCGAAGAATCAAGTTTACATTCTGTTGTGTCTGCTCATGATGTTGTAGGCGGAGAATCTATTTTACAGCTAGATGAAGGAGATTTATCGCCAACTAAACAACAGGATCATTCTAGAGCAAATCTATCTACAAAAGATTGGTTATAAAAAAAATTAAGGATAAAAAAAGAGAGATAATGATAGTATAATACATAAATAGATATATAATACTTTTCTTTTACATATATTAATTTATACTATTGACACACAATCTCATCCTTTCTTAGCTACTGATTATCAAATGGAGAAGGGAATATGATAAATTCCATTATATATTGTTTTATTTTTTATTTAACCTTTGTAAATATATAAAAATAAAAGTGAAATAATTATTGTACTTACATACTGAAATATATTTTACGTATCATTACATATTATATATTACAAACACATTCTTTGCAACAATCATACAATATAAAGAAAGTAAGATGGATGAAAAAGTTTTTTTTTCTTCCTGTTGTAGTCTCCCTTCATCTCTAACAGTAACAAATTTACGTACGAGGGAAGCTAAAAAGTCACAGGCTTAACCCCTAAACAGACGTTACTACATGGAATATACTACTAAGCTGTTTAGGAAAAAATAACCACTCCTCTCTACCCAACTTGTCGTATGGGATCAAGACATTCTCTACCTAGTACAAGGTATTTCAGAAGAAGGTTAGTAAATTGACTTACAAGATCATTCAAAGTAATCGATGGAAGAATTCCTCTGCTTCAAAAATACTCACCACACCTTTTTAATTTACGTTACTGCTGCGCAGCCATACGTAGTTTTAATATCAATACAAAAAAAAGAAAAGCGTGGTCATAAAGTTATGCCCAAAGCAATAGGAAAACCATCATAACGCAACGTTCCTCAAGAAAATTTCTCTAACGTTTTTTGTTGAAAACAAAACTTTGAAGGCATAAGTTATCCAGAACAACATAAAAATTTGATAGCGTGTTTCTATAACGACGCGTTTAGGTTACGTATCCACGTTACTACAGTAGGAGGAGTGCTTTTTTTGCGTGAAAAATACCGTGTCTTTTATATGAATAAACTTTTTACTGCCATGAAAACAAAAAGCATTTACAAAAAAAAAGCTGAGAACAAAATGCTAAGCTCTAGATAAACATGACATTATATTATGATAATAATAATAATTACGTAACAGCGTTTTTTATCATTTCTTTTCGAAAAGAATATCCTCCGGTTTTTTCAAATGAAGGAGGAAAGAAGAGATTAAAAAAGGTAAACACTGGACAAACAGTCTAAAGTTAGCGCCAGCTGGATCAGCCCGAACCGACTGTCCTTACCCACTGACTGCCTCACTCTTGAACTGAGGCAAAAAAAAAAAAAAGTTTTTTTTTTCATATCTATTTATTAGGAACAATGGAATTATGTGTTTGACTTGTTCCCAAATTGTGCATGTGACCTTATTCTAGACCTTTCTTTTTGGTGGTCGGCGGGAAGGAGGGGATATGCAACTATGACAACGCGAAAAAAGCGTGTTTGTTAATAAAGTAAAAAAAAAATGTTGAGAAATGTCACACTCTAATTCTCATTTGACACTGAATGCTCCATTCTTGTTGTTTTACAGTTCTAAATTACTCTTTTTCTTAAAAGAATAAAAGTACTTTTTTTAATGCCCTTTGTTTTGACCGTGGTACCTCAACAATGATAATGATTTATTTTATGCCGATCAATCATTGCCACCAAAGGTATCAGAGGTACAGATTTTTTGAGCTATTTTAAGAATAGTTTTTTTTTCCAACGCTAAGAGCATATAGAAGACTAATATAAAAATTAAAGGGTCGCTTTTCGTCTTTTGCTTTTTTATGCTCTTGATAGTATATGAAGAAGATTATTCTTTTAGAGTAAAAAAAATGGTTATTTGTTGACTGTACGACATAAAAATTCATTTGGTGCGTATTATTAGGTTAGTATGTTTATATCACAATTTCATCCTTGAGATATACTTATAAAAAAGAATCATTAGTGTTGTAACTATTAAAATAAGTGATCTATAATACTATACACTCTTATATACACCTCGTACAATTTTTTAGTCTTTCACCAAACTGATGCAGTACATATATGTTCTACTATAGTGATTCTACGCTGTTTTGGTATTACGTATGTACGTAGTAGTAACGACTTTTGCAATATGCTGTGCATTACAGTTAATAATTCATTACATAAAAAAAAGCAATATGATAAAAAATACATATAATATCGTTTACAGTAATGAAAGAGGATATATTCTTGTCAACACAGATATAATAATCATACAATAACAATGCATGATATGTACATAAAAATAGAAATTCATACAATAACAAATAAGAAACAGGAAAAAAAGGGAAGAGAAGAAAAATATTTATAATCTTTACATATAATCTCTTTCTTTACTATTTTACCATCCTTGCCATCCCTCCAAACTAGATTCGAACAATTCGTCTTCTCCGCCTTCAACCACTTTACAAATAGGAGTAAAAGCCGATCGTTCACTATCCTTGACATAATCCTGAGCATATTGCAAACCAGCACGGCGTTCACGACGGCCAGCTTCACGACCAAACCAAGCATAAACTTGATGACCGACATCAAAGATATAGACATGATTAGTATCGAACATATCTTTGGTAATCTTTTCTTCTCCAACAAGTTCGAATTTGAGTTTGAAACCAAGAGAAGCATGAGATTTACGTAAAACGAACAATTTTTTGATGGCGGCTTCTTCCAATTCTTTGGCTTCTTCTTCTTCATCACTCTCATCACCATCCACAACTTCACCTTCATCACCTAATGCTTCCCAAAATTCATATTCACTTCCAGAGTTTTGTTCTAATTAAAGGTAGACCAATTAGCTTATATATAAGAGAGAAAATAAAGATGATGTATTATATATACATCTATATGACAAACTTACCAATAACTACCATTTCACCCTTTCCATCTCGATCACTAATAAGTTGAGAAATATATTCAGCAGCCTTTGCCTTTTCAATACCCCGAGATTCCGATCCTTGCCATTGATATACCTTGTCACCTGTATCAAGAACAAATACTGCCTTGGATCTCAAGCTTTCGTGACTAAGAGGAACTTCAGAAATAACAACAGCATTTTGAGTACGTGTACCTTCAAGCTCAGAAGGTCGATGAACACGTAAAAGACGCTTGGGAATTTCTTCCTCTTCCACGTGATTAAATCCACTGGCAAAACCTCCTTGAAGATATCCTAATGATTTAAAGTAACTTCTAAAAAGTTGAGATTCACGTCTCATTACTTCACGATGTTGTGTTGCAAGGGTATCCAAAACTATATAAAGCATCATGCGTTAGAGAACATTTTTGTTTTTTTGTTGTTTTTTTTAATATGAATAATGTATAATATAACACTTACAGTCATCGAGTTCAACAGTCTTGTAAGCGGCTGTACCAGCTTCATCCTTTAATAGTTATAAATCACTCATGAGTTTATATATAAAGTAATAAATTATAATTAAAAGGATGTAACTATCTACCTGTGTAGTTTCACGACCGAGCCAAAAGTGAATATGGTGGATAAGTCCATCAGAATTTTCCTTCTTAGTAGTCTATGTAATAATATAATATAGTTTGATCAGTTATCATAACAATATATGTAAGTTTATTTTGGATAACTTTATTACCTTAAGAATAACATAACTGTCGCCTAATGAAATATTTATTACACATAAATATAAAAAGAAAGAGTTAATAAATCAATAAATTGATTCGTTTATATATATTTTTACCTTGATAAAATTGACCATATTGCTTTTCAGGTACAGTGATCAAACTAAAGTTCTGGACCCGCCAAATCCAAAGACCACTGTTTATGTTTATTTTTATATATTTTAGTTACACGTCTCCTCTAGTTTCATTTTTTTATTTATATATACTGTTTTTTTTTTCACTATTATAATACTGACATTTCTTGACCAACGGGTGAATCTTCATAATTCCAAGCTTCTTCAAGTGAACCTTGTTCCTTTCTATTTTCACGTTCAAGTTCCGAGCCAAAGTTAGCAAGGTTTGTTTCGTCGAGACCTATATATAGTTTCAAAAATTTGCTTTTAGTTTAAGAAGGAAAGAAAACAAAACTTTTACTTACGCCAAGATGAGTTTTTAAGCATGATGAAAAAAAGTTGATTTGAAAAAAAATAAATGTAAAAGCAAAAGAAAAATAAAAAATAACAAAAAGTTAGGGCTAAAAATATGCAAGTTGACGGGATAAAAATGATCGGCTAATCGCTGCCCTTGGCATGCGTGTGGAACCTTCCAAATCCAACTTCAGATGAGCTTAGCATCAGTCATTTACTATTTAGTACTTGTTCCCGAGAAGAAGATTTGTTTATGCAATTTTTCTTTTGAAAAAAAAAAAAGTGCTGCAGTTAATTAATAGTGTGTGCCTCACAATTAACTGTAATCATCTTATTACTATTCACCTTGCTTTTCCTTTGATACATAGAATAATTAAATCAGTTATTATTTTCTGATACAAATTAACCGAAGCGCATGAATTTTTTATTAGGAGTTAAAAAAAATATTATTGACAAAAAACAAAAAACAAAAAAAAAAATGCTTTGTATTACATTAATAAAATAAATTCGACAATGTCTGAAATGTCAATTATACAAGGACCACAAGCTGGTTTTAGAGTTAAAACTGATTCAATTCAATTGATCTCTTCATCAGGACGTTATACCCGAACCATTCGTGGAATTCCTGAACGGAAACCTTTCATGGACAAAACAACTATTTTTAAAAAGTTCATTATTGGATCTATTCCAACTGTTCCAACTGGATTTACTACATTAACGAAAAAACAATTGGCCTCCATTGGTATCCACCGGTAATTATAAAATACAGCTTATATATATGGCGTGACTTTTTGAATATTGCGTATTAAATCCAAATATATATATATATGTTAAATAGTGCTATTCAAGCTGGTATTGATGGATCAGCTCAATTAGAAAAGGTATTTAGTATTGTCATGTCAGGCGAATACGCTGAAAATGAAGATCGTGGTGATATTATCGTTTATACTGGTGCAGGTGGTCATGATAAAACAGGTCAACAAACCTCAGATCAACAATTGACTGGACGAAACTTGCAACTCGCAAAATGCTGTGCAGGTACATACAATCGAGCAGAAAAAACTGGTAATGCTGGCGATAATTGGAAAAAAGGTTCTCCAATTCGTGTTGTCCGTGGCTCCGGATCTTCCAGACAAGCAGGTGGAAGCTATGGTCCTGGTGAAGGGTATCGATACGATGGTATTTACAAAGTAGCACAATATTGGGAATCGGTTGGTATTACTGGACATAAAATTTGGCGTTTTATTTTACAACGGGATGATGAATCACCTGCACCATGGACTGCAGAAGATAAGTTAAATCTATATATAACTTAATGTATGTGTATTGATGAGGAAGATTAATATGTATTCTAACATGGTTCGCTGTTGTTGTATTTTTACGTCGTAGAGCCATGCGATACGCAGCTCCACGTGTATTTCGTGAGGTTGATTTTTCAAAACGTAATGATTATATGATCACCTTCCAATCTGTACTTGCTCTTTGGCGAATTCATCCAGGCTATTGGGATGGTGTCGTTGCTCAAGATTATCGTAATTCGGATAAAAATAAAGACATAGGAGATTTTAATGAAGAACTTGAAATATCACAGAATACCATCTTCAAGCCACGCGGTGAACTACTTGACGCTATTTACGAAGATATTACGAACAAGCGCATTTGGCAACGATTATTTGATCGTACATATCAACAGAGTGTAGGTATCCGTGACTTGATGTCATTCTGCGAAGTCGCATTAACTCAACTCGAATTCATCTGTCTTCTTTGTCACGCATCTCCTGCCGCTACTCGCTATAGCACACCGTCTCTTGAAATACCATTAGTACATGCGGAAAGCTATCATTGTATTCGTTGTGATTGTAATTTCTGTAAAACATGCATCAACAAATCAAAAACTCGAAGTATTCATTCATGTCCAAATTGTTTGGCACCCAAACTATTTCAAAAGAATACTCTTAAAGCTGTTTTTAACGCAATGCACATTGAGCAACGTGCCAGGTAAAAAAAAACGTCACCACTATACTACAATTACAATTACTATTACAACAGCAGCAGTGAATTATAAAATGAAGCAAAGAAATTACATGTCATCACCTTCGTCATCAACGACAGTAATAAACGTATACATACATATAAATAATTCTAGCAACATATTAGCATCCTTATACTTCCCCCTTCCTTTTTATTTCTTTATCAATAATGGTACTCTTCAATCTACTATGTACATCTCTATCTATAAGATAATTACTACTTGTATTATTATTTCTTCTTTTTCTTCTTACTATCAAATCCTCCATTTTTATTCCTATTGTATTTTGTATTACTCTAGTCTCACTTTTTAGCTTACCTTTTTCTCTCATTTCTATTTATAAAAAGAGAAATCTTTTTCACATTTAATAATATGAACTTTATAATTCATTTAGCGTATTATACTTATTTATCCTATCTAGCTGTATAGTAATTCATCAGGATCAGTATTATATATAAATATCAGTACCTAGTCTAAAAATAAAAACAATATAAAAATGTTATCAAAGAATGACACTACGTATCTGGCATATGTAAATTAACAAGATCAACAAATGTCATGATATAGTCCGCCAATGAATGCTTCAAAAAATCTCCAAATTTAGAAAGAAAAGAGTTAAGAATACTGAGATGAAACACAGGAATACCTGGTAAAATAAACTTTTTAAGTTATAAATACTGAGTACCTCTTATACTTTTTTAACAATTTAACTTGAATCCCCAACATTCCATTAACGAATTGAATACTACTACTCCTACTGTACCTGCAGACACCCGTCCAACGAAGCGTACTCGTGGTCGCCCTAAGAAAAACAACCAGCAGGAGCCGAACTCTATTAATAATAGAACTAACACGCCGTTGGCCTCAAGTAGCCACGCGAATGCTTCTGTTAATAATGCTAGATACCGCGCTTGAGGTATTGTCGAGAAAAGTAAGACCAAGTACGGCACTTGCTTACAGACAACCAATAGCTCATTGGAAGGTACTTAAACTATTTCTTTTATTAATTATTACGTACTTCTTGCTTTATATTTAATATTTTACTCTGTAAACTGTAGAATTTTTGCGATGAAAATATGCATCGATTTAATACTGATCCAGAATACCCATATACTGTGGGTCCACCTGAGCTCGTCATTGCATTTTTTAAAGAATTTGTATTTAAGCGTACATATACAAAATATGTAGCAATTGGTTCGGATGTTAGGACTCAAATCTACTTGAGAAATGATAACGAATCAAGCTCGTCTGCGACTTTGCCTCAGTGTAAGTAGAATAAATTATTCATTATGCGTTCTATTGTGATATTAATATATTGCTTTCCGTTTATTTTATTTCCAATACGTAGTGACAGAGGCAGCACCTTTAAGTAGAGACGGAAAAGCAAAAATGCTTATAGTTCCGTTAAGCTATGAATCTGTAAATCAGTATAAAAAAGCGTTGATGTTTCTTCATGAGTTTCAAAGCACACAGCGTTTGATTGAATGGCCATCACCAAAGAGAACCAAAAATCTTATTGATATCATTAAAGAATACGAACGCAGCCTTGTCTATGATCAGGTACAGACAAATGCTGATAGAGCTGCTCACTGTGTGATTCGGGACTCGTACAAATCTGGACGGTTGATTAAGATTTTAAAATCGCTCTGGACAGCAAACAGCAAATCGGGATTGAGAGAGATGTTTTCTATTTCTGCTCGTCATCACATGCTTCTCCGAGATCAAGACCTTAGAAATTTGAACTTTGCTGATTGCTTTTGTACAATTATTCCTAAAAAAACAGCACAGAGGAACCCAGCAAGTTGTAGGTTTGGCTTTCTGCTTAGACAGAGGTAAAACTTTAAAGGAAGGTGAAGTCAAATTTGCATGCGCCATTCGCCTGAAAATGTGTTTAGATGTCCAGGTGGTGCATTTGCATTTTTAATGTTTAGCTTGCTTCAGGTATTTATATATAATTGGGAACTTGATATGGATTGTGAAGATAATGCGCGCTAATATCTTACAAATTAATATATAAATTAGGATAACGGTGAATTCTTAAACGAAGATATATGGCACAATTAGAAAGTTTTGCGTGGACGAGATGATCCAGAAAAAAGTCTTAGCGGAACTCAACAATATAAAACAGCAAAAAATGCATTTGCTGAGCATGATGTCTTTACGACTAGAGTAACTCATGGTGGCCGACATGCTTGTGCGATTGAAGCTGAAGCACTTGGAATACCATTTGATTTGATAAAAAGAGGCGGCGGTTGGAAGGATCGTTTAGGTCGCTTAGCGACTCATTATCTTGGTAAATTGCCATCGCAATTTGCTAGAGGAATGGCAGGTTTTTGGGATAAGGCTTTTTCATTTACCAAGAAATAATGCTTCGCCTTCTCTTGAGCTTCAACGAATGATTTTTCCGTGGATCGAAGATTATTTTGGTTCTGAAAATGAGGCATGGAAAATAATTTGTGAAAAAGAAATGAGAGAACTGGATGAAAATGAAGACGATGGTATCATTGATAACGATGATGATGAGAACAATAACGTTGAGTTTGTTGAAGAAAATGGAAGAATGGTGCAAGGAAATGACCAACGTGTTCGAAAAACGCATGCAACAATACAACGAAGCACAGACACTGCGAAACGAGGTTTTTTGAGACTTTTGGTTAGATGCAGAAGAGTAATTCTTCAAGACGCAGCTGTCTATTTATATTTTAAAAAAGAAAACAGTGTTGTTAGCTCAAAGTTGCCAGATGATCCAAAATATAATCCTTTCATTAGTACGAACTTCAAAGAATTCCAAGAAGAAGTAGTTAACGCAATAAATATACCATCTGTTAACAGATTACAAGAATACGAAGGCTTGGTTCCAAACATTGTTGATTCTCAAATCGAGGTGCCAAACAGACTTTCTGAAATGAATTATAAATTGACAAGAGACCAACAAAAAAATAATGATCGCCTAAACACAATAGAAAATTCTCTCAATAAGAATCATCAAGATAGTTCGCGGATAGAATCCATTCTACTTGGCTTAAGACAACAATTACAGCAAGTTTCATATAATCAGCAGATACTTCTTACCAATCAACAAACATTGAAGTCTCAAGTTCAATTGTTCATGGCATCGAATATTTCCAACAACACCAACATCAATGAAAGCGACCAGGCTCAGTCATCTTTCTCTTCTGGCTTCATTCCCTCATCATTTCAACCTCTTCCCTCCCGTTCTCGTCCCGCTCCTACCCCCCCTCTTCCTCCTCGCCTAGCGCTTCCCACTCCTACTCCTACTTCCCATTCTAACTCTTATCCTCAAGTCGCTATACAACCTATTGCATCATCAGCTAGTAGCATTGGTAGTACCAGTAACTCATCAACTTCAAAGGAAAAGAAAAGAGGGAGGTGGGTCAATTATAGTCTCCAACATTCGTCATAATTTTTTTTATCGTACATATCATAGTTATCAACAAATTTTTAGTAATAGAAGAAGTATCAATTAAAGGAATATTATATTAAATAAAAATTAAATAAAACAATATTATATTATTCACATATAAAATGAAACGTAAAAAAATATTAAGATAACATATTGGGCATGCGTAAATTTATTATGTGTTGGCATGAGGTTATTATATATGATTGAAATGTATTATTCAATAGATTTACGATTCGAATAATAATGCGTAACAATAGTTCAACTTGCCATAATAATATCTATCTCACTTTAAATAATAGTAATGGTGTAATACGAAGTCATGAACCTGTATGTACATGCTATTATATATATTAAAACAATTTATAATATGGCCGTTGAGATGAATCCTTTTCTTATTAATTTGCTATAGCAGCTGATCCAGTAGCCCATACGTCGTTTGGTGTTTATGAGTATGTATTTTAAACTTACATAAAATTATACCATTTTTATATTTTGTTATATGCCTATTGTGAACATACGCATTGATTATAATATATGGTAGTTCTCGACCAATTCTTTTGAACCTTTGTTGAAAAGTTCATGCTAACTGTTGCATCTAATAAAACGAGTATATTACTGCGTCGGATGGAAAATAATGAAGGATTAAGTATTAATGACAAGATTTCCCATGAAAAATAATATCAACCATAAATCCCTAAAACATATCGTGAAGGAGAAAACTGAGAACAAGACCGGTGCTTACAATTAAAATCAAAATTCTTAGCACCGTTAAAAAAAACTGATATTAACATTTTCATTTCTTTTTGTGAACCATATCCTTGACACGACTGAAAGTCATATTTCTTGTTGTGCAAACATTGGTATCATAGATAAATATAAATATACGTACTCTCTCGAAATCACATTGGTTTACGGTACGTAGGGGCTGCCGTTGTATCCACCGTAATGGTACGTAATCTCCATAAAAAAATGTATCTCCACCCTGAAATTCAAACTTTAAAACAAAGTTAGATTATTCAGGTTCGAAGACAATATGGATGTATTTGAGGCGTCAAATATTTCACTTTCCTCTTGAAATAACTTAAAAAGAAACATGTGTATAGTCATGGTTCATAACAAGTTTTCTTTTTTTTTTTTCGCTTTCGTATCAAAGTATTCGAGACTATACCAAAAGAGTATTGATTATGAGCTTTATTCATCTCTTTTTATTATTTCTGACAATACAAAAGATAATACGTAGTATTTTTTTTTCTTGAGATTGTATACAATATAAAATACATTATTATCTTCTATTTTTTCATCTAATCTCATTATTATATTGAGTAAAAATTACATTTATCAAAAAAGTGATATGCAATTATTACAGTTTTGCACGATCCTTTAGATTTTTATCAACAAGATCAGATGTGTATTGCGCTGCTCCCCAACTGGATTGGTATCCGAACCCTATATATTTTCATTATAATATTTAGTATATTACATTTCTTTAAAAAAATTCTTTATCTGTATGCTATACCTCCATGACCATACGCATGAATAACCAACATTTTTTTTCCATTGGATTTTGCTATTATATTATATTTAAAGAAATATATAATAAGTTTAGAACAAAACTTTCAGTTTATTTTTATTTTGTAACATATAACTTACTGTACGTTTCTGGCTCAATACGAGGTCCATCAACTCGTGATGGACGAAGACCTACACCATTTCCTATAACTTTGATAGGTTCAGATCCATACTTCGTAAGTTTTGGATAAAGTTTTTGTGTGCGCTCTAAAATTGATTCAATAGTAGCCTTTTCGACGTTTGGATTACTAATATATGGTATGTTAATAAATTTAATTGTCACAAATTAATATTGGTTAAATAAAGCAAAAAAAGCATTTACAAATCATGCTTATTAGCAGTTCCTCCCAACACGACTTGTCCATTCGAGCGTGGGATAATATATGTGATTCCTTTTGATCCTATATATATATTAGAATGCCTTGATACGTAAGAAAAAAAAGGACAAAATAAAAACATGTCGATAAAGAAAAATTGTATATATATAGATATATCATATATTACCGATATATGTAACAGTTTCGTTGACGTGAGGTGCATATGCAATTACTGTTTGTCCACGAGTAGGGAACATTTTTGTATCATTCACTCCATCCAAATATCTTGCACCTAAACCAGTACAATTTACCACAGCACCCACAGGACCTAATCCATCATCAAGATCAAATACATCACGTATATGGGATAATTCACGACGTTGCACAGTACCACCTCCAGACTTGAATTGGTGTAATAACCATTGGATATAATGAGGTGCATTGACGACCACTGATCAAAAATGACATTCTTTATAATGAATATTTTTTCGTATAATATAGTATATTATTGTTTTTACCTGTTGTATATCGATGTCCAATTTTAGCCCCTGGAGGTAATTCACTTTGAGGCACAAATTTGAACTATTAGATATTTACCGTACAGTTTCATCCAAATTAGCTTATTAACTGTGTATTATTTCTGCTACATTTATTAGTCAAAGATTCTCTTACATCTTTAACTAAAGTTTGAAACCAAGGTGTTTGAGTATCAGGTACTAATTCATCATAAAAATCAGTAGCAGGGATAGCCATAATGCCAGTTTCTTGTGGGTGGGTTTTGGATAATTCAAAAAATTTGTGGTAGGTTCCTGCATCAAAGTCTAATAATGAAAATATCAGCTCCTTACTCTATTTATGTTATGCGGAATTATTTTTTCTTTTTATTTTACCTTGAAGAAGTTTATTTGAATTAGGTGCCATAGTTCTCCAATGAGCACCTACATATTTTTTTGTTTAACATGTTAAATTCCGTTAGTCATTACAACATCCTGTTCTTTTTTCCTTTACTTACCAGCCCAAGGTGAAGTATAGTCAATGTGCATGTCACCTGGCAACCATTTTGCTACAATGACTACACGGTATCCTTTCTCTTGCAATGCCAGAGCAGTTGACAAACCGACGATGCCAGCTCCAATAATGACGATTCGTTTAGTCATTCTGTTTAGTATCACTCTTGAAAGAAAACGACAGACTAAAGACTACTTATATATAGCGTGAGTCTTCATTTTTTTTTTGTACAACAGGCGGGTTTGCTATAAAGTTTATTTGAAATTGGCACTACAATTATTAGGAGAAATCATGTAAAACTTTTCCCCGTGCACTTTTCCTTTAATGAAAATCCTGATATTAACATGTAGTTCTTTTCCAATATCAGAATAAATATACATATATATTGTACTATGTATATGTTATACTCGTATAGTTGATTATAATGAAAGGACATCAAAAAACCATTAGATCCAAGCATGATCAAGAAATCGGGTGAATCGTCCCTGCTGTTATTGACGAATGTAGTACAACAATTAGATCAGTATAACAAAAGACAGATTTGTTATTGCTAGTGATTTGAAAAGAATAGGGTTTTCTTTTTTTTTTTTTGCAGTGCTGTATTTTACATTGATATAAATACATAAGGGAAATGTTTTTTATAAAAATCGCTTCCACTAATATAAGATTATACTTGAAATATAAAGGACTAAACTATTCTGTTCGATAACTATATACTATATAATAATCAACTATAGCTTTTTTTTCGTCCGTGCTGAAATGATTGTTTGTGCACATGATAACAAACTTAATTTTTCTTTATCTTTACCTGTCGTAAATTTTCACCCGGACTATTTGCCCCGCATACGTATCATGTGTATGGGTAGCCAAAAAAGAGGAGAAGAGATAGCCATAAAGAGTGTTGCGAAGCAGCACTCTACCCTCAAATATAAACTAATTTTTAACAACAAACAAAAATCCTCAAGATGATTATAACAAACAACAAAAATATGGGAAACACCAAAAAAGGTGTACAATCAAAAAGGTGTACATTTTGAAATTCCCAAATTCCAGTCATAAAAAAGGGTTCGTAGACTTGATGCACCTTTCTACACAATATCTGAAAGTATTTTTTCAATACCAAATAAAAATAATTTCATAAAAGCTATTCAAAAGAAATATTACGTATTTATATTTCATATATTGAAAAATAGTGTTATATACTTTTTGTAATATGAAAAAAGCAGAAACCAAATCAGTTATTTTTATATATTGAAGCGTTCCGTATTATGTTAAGGAGCTTCGTTATATGAAATTAATATGGAATATGTTAAAAAGATAGAATAAAGAATATAATTTACTTAATAATTATATGTAATGGTATGTGGGAGTCCTAATATTCAGGAATTGTACGTCTGAATCCACAAAAAGAGAAGTCAATAAAATTACTAAAAGGAAATCAAGTGAAAAGGTTTATTTATGAAAGTTAATTATTTAGAAGACACTCAGTAAATTTGATAAAAAGAATTACGTAAAAGAGAAAAAGAACTGAAGAAAAGAATTTGAGGGTAGAAAAAGGACGAGTATTTGTACTATTTGCTTTTGTAAAAATGATCAATAGCTTTAGTAAAAAAATACAATTGCTCTTGTAAAAAGAAGCAATTGTGAAAAGACTCAAAAGTAGGATCCAACTAGGTGGCACAGTAGATATTTATACATAACCGGATTTATGATGGAAACATGTGACTATGTCGGTATAACCGATAATAATAATGAAAATGAAAAGATAAAGATAATGATAATAATAATAATAATAATAATAATAATAATAATAATAATAATGTTGTTTATGATAAGATTAATACTAATACTACTAACAATATATATGTACGTAAAAAAAAAAGAAAGAAAAATTGGGTATACGTAACGGTACGAACGTTACAATATACATTGTACTTTATATTCTAGTACGTAGCTTTTATATTTAATGAAATATTATGGTCAGAATATTGCCTTATTTTACAGTTATATTGATTATTAGACAGTGCTGGCTATTAATCTTTATGCTTAGTTTTTGGCTCAAAATTGTGACATTTAAGTCATTCAATTTTTATCTTTTTGTTTTATAACATTTGGTGCTGTTTAGTATATTACGTACATTCCTATCTATTTTGTATCTTGTAAATTTCTATGACACTTGTATGTACCAACTGCCTCAAAAAAAATAGAGTATCTTATAGAGTAAGATGTTTCTGTGAAGGTATCTTCATGTAGCTTTATAATCGACAGTGAGGTCAAAAAAATCCCATCCAACTTTATGATAACCACCTGTGGCAGGTCGTCCCATATCTCGTGTTCTGGATGAATCAAATATTACTTTTTCTTTTCGTTGTCAAATTCAGTAGCCACACTACCACTTCTTGACGCTGATAAAGATTTGTTACAGAATTTCTGTGGAAAAAAAGTAATTTTATAGATAATAAGGAATAATTTGAGGTTCGAGTCTTATAGGAAAGATATAAAAAAAAAGTGTATTTCTTTTATGCTACGTATTCATACATAGACTCTGTTTGTCATGTCGCTCTTTTAGAAAGTACACCTTTTTTAGTGACGCCTCTTCGACATAAATATTGCGCGTTGTTCAGTATATTGGGTTTACAGGTTAATGCCCGACATCGACTGTTAATGCACAAGAGCTCAATTTATAGTTGCGTGATCTATATACGTACAGAGGAGTAGAATTTTTAATATGTGCCGTACATAGATAAACCTAGACTTTAGGGATAACAATAAGGCACACTCAGCAGAAGTAAAAAAGACATTAGAATATATTCTTTTATAACTTAAATATAAATATATATTCTCATTCTATCTCTCTTTTTTATTATTATTTTAATGAAATTTTTCATTTCATAATCTCATAAACGTATTGATTGAATGAAAAAGGTTTCCACCATAGGTTTCCAACTTTTCCGCCAGTCGGAAACCCAACACTGGTAGGGCCGACTATTTTATAGTAACTCGTGCATTGACAGCCGATGTCGGGCTTTAATCTTTGAAGTGTAACTGAACAACGCGCAATATTTACAGTATGCTGCGCAGCATCCATATATCAATGGGAAATCAGTGTTCTCGAAAAAAAATTCATTCTTGTCATTTATCTGTGTTATTGTACTACATGTCTCCATAATTACGTCTGTGGACCATATATCATGAATCATTAAAGATATAAATAACTAAATTACTTTTTATCTGTAATGATAACAATTTTCATACATGTCAATTTTCACCTACTCTATCTATATTTGCTGGCTCTCTCTACTGATTGACCAGCGAAAATTTTCTGCTCAGCTGTCTTGGCTGCTTTTTTCTCTTTTTGGCTTCCCGCCACTCGGTTCCTTATTTTTTTAATCCAGGTGCAGTTTTAATAAACTTTCTTTTTCTTCCTCTACTTTTAAATTTGTATTTATTTTATTATTAGATTATCGATCGCTTTAAAAAAACACTCTTTGTATGGCTCTATTGATGGATACAATAGCAGCGATGAGGAGTTTGATATCATTGTAGATGGACTGAAGCGTTCAAAACGAAGCAATAGTCGCGAAAACGACGAGAACAGCCTGAGGAGCAACAATACCAAGAGCAAGAATCGCTGAACTTAGACTTTGACGACACGAACAGTCAATGGGAACATGTAGATGACATGGCTGAACAAGGTTACGGGTATGAAGATAGCGATGAAGGAAATGAAGGACCAGAAACACAAAGACGGCCTTATAAAACTCACCGCTTGAGCAAAAAGGAGCGCTTTGATATTAGTTGGATAGATTTGCTTCCAAAGTTAAAAAGTGCGTATCTTCGTAGAATTGCGAGGAATTCAATTGATGTCCAATCATTGGATACACCAGCAATCCCTGATTGAACTTGCGATTCAAAACACAAAGGACAGCAAACAGTAACCTGTATCTTTTCGTGCGGTAAGCATCTATGTTGTTTAAAGAGAATACCAATCTATCAATTACTGATACATAGCATGTTTTGTGTTTAAGGGTACGTAAACATAGTTTTCAGTACTATAATAACTGTACCGATGAGCAGCGGTCGCTTCCTGTCGTGCTTTTCGAAAAGCATCTTTTCCCAATCACTCCCACCAACACAAAAATAGCAATTCATATAGAAGTAAATCTCCCATTTTTGGTGTGAAAATAAAGGGGATGTAAAAGTTATTGGGACTATATATAGTTCATTACTTCTAATGGAATGTTAATGTTATTAAGAGATACTGCATATATACATAGCGCTGATAATGCTTTTTATTTCTCTTACAATGCTAATTTTAAAATAGTAAATATGTACATTACTATAAGATACATTTTTATGTCTTGTACAGAAGTATATGGTAAACTTTTTATACGAATTACGTACGTAGTACGTATGCTTAATATTACACAGGAAAACATATATGTGCACTACAACATTCCTGATAATTATATGATTACGTACTGTATATCTCATATGTTGTACTTTCCATTGCAAAAGATATACGTTACTAATTAGTGAGCCGAACTTTGTTGGTATTTATGTTTTCTTTTAGCTTCTGTACTACTGTAAAACTTTAATTATCATGTAACGTACTCATATATTAATGTAAGTACATAGTTTTCATAATCTCACAAAAAGTCAAGTATTATGCAGGAAAAGTATTATGTATAAATACACACTTTCATTACATATTCTTCACCAAATATGTGGTGTTACATTTGATTCTCTATTTCTACTATTTACTAGTCAAACAATAGTGACTTAAAAAGTAATTATAAGATATCAAATAGCTGATAAAAGTCAATTCAGAAAGCATCTGCAAGTCAAGCAATATTGGCCCCATTAAATATAAAAATCTCAAAGAGCAGAAATTGCTGAAATCTGCTAAACTTCAAAATAAGCTGTTTGGCCGACATATATTTGCTACTAGACTAGAAAACCCTTAACTGAATACAATTATTCTATGATAAAAGATTACGTACTATTACAAACAAAAAATCAATGTATAATAATACAGTTTTATAAGTGAGCATATTACTCTCGTTGAGGTTTCACCCCCCTGCTTGCCTTGAAAGTGAATTAAATGAGAATGTGAACGTTTTATTATGTCAGTTTTTCCATTCCCTGAATTTCTGTGAAAATAATGAGGAAGTGAAAGTTAACGAATATGGAATTACCGGGGTTCCTCTGTAATGCATATACCCTTTTGTTTTAATATGGTATGAAATAACCTAAAAAAAATCAAGTGAAATTTACTATTACCTATCGGTACTAGTGTCATTAAATTATCCACAGGTTTTGATTTGCAATTAAGGGGATACACCGCTACTATCGTTTCCAAATATCTACCAGGCGATCTGCTTAATATCGAATACAAATATCCCTCGGCCGATGCCGCGTGGCAAAGACTTAGAACAAATGCAGATAAATATCAGCAACGTGAAGATTCTTGTACGTGATTCTTGTATGTGATACTTCCGAATGCTTAATTTATTCACTTGTTTATTATAGATTTCGGTGGCGACAAGTGCATACTATACTATTCTGTAAACTTGTTAAGAAAAGAGCTAATCGAATAGGTATCATGGTATTAGTACCAGCATACGATCACTATTCAGATCCTTGCGCTTCTGAAAAGGTTTCATGGTTTAAAAATTTTGTACCTTCACTAATTCCATGTATGGTGTTATAACCAAATTTGGTAACTCACAAGCAAATAAAATATACCGAGTCTTCGGCAAAAAATGATCGAGTTACCTGGAGGTGTAACATTTGGTTAACATTACACTAACCGCTAGCCTCCTAATAATATACTGTTATTCTTATTTTCTTATTTGAGACCATGATATCAAGAGTGTGCCATATCATATCATATTATATCAGCTAATGCTAAATAATCGTAATTTCCAAGAGTGTTTGGTAGATCCAACAGTTTATATAGAGTGGTTATTATCACAGTTTATGACATTGGATGATCGTTGAAAGCGTGTGTCGTTATCCCATATGTCTAAATTTATGAATAAAAATATGTTATATCTTGTTGTTAATTATCCAAGTATACATCTACGTACTCTTGGTGGTGCGATCGCTAAAGCAGCCGTATTTAAGACATATCAAATGTCAAGATTTAATAGTTTGTGCATCACACATCCATTATATTGTATCTTTTGTGAGATGTACGTAGGTGATCTTTATTTCTATAAAACTGTCTTACAAACAAAGAACATGAACATAGCATATGTAAATCTGACCGATTTGACAATATACTGTATATAGCAGGCAAAGGCGGCTATGTTATTTTTCGCTCGACTGCTATTGTTATCTCAAGTGACATTTATGAAGAATACGTCACGTATGTGTCTATCATGTATAATTCTGAATCTTTGTGCGATGCTAAACTACGATTAACGCGGCGGAGATACATGATCTTAATCGGTATCAATATAGCAATTACTTCTGAATCGGCTGGGTTGCCCTCTAAAATATGACCTGTACCAGTAAAAAAATGATGAAACGGAACGAAAGTTAATTTATTGTTGAATATGCGACCTTTACGAAAAGGTGACACTCGTGTAGAAAATGAAAAGGAATGACTTTTTTTTTGACAAATTTGTGCTGAATGTAATACTATCTTATGCTCTTAGTATCATTATCAAGCACGAGATCATAGTTACTCATAACTACGATCATGGAGGTGAATTAATACACATAAATCGACACATAGTAAATAGTAAACAGATAGTGATTATTATGTAAAAGATTTTTTTTTATTATCGGTTATAGAATTCTTCACCAGATGCAAGTTTGAATAAATAGTTCATTATACGTTCACCTTCGACTCGTACACCACTACAAAGAAAAAAACACAATTTTATCAATATAACTTGTAATACTATATCCCCTTTTACTCTTTCTCGTTAATACATGTATACCCTCATAAACTTACTTGTGACCAAATTCATTGGTAATATATTGCTTATAGCCTTGGACCTTGGAAACAGTTTCCTCTGACAATTCACGATCTACATACATATCATCAAAGTAACTGACACCAGCAATAGGTACTTCATTCTTTGCCAACACACTTTCATCATAAAGCTGACCCCAATTTTTATATTCAGCCAGCAAATTGGCCACCTTCTTCAATGGTTGAAGTTCAATATAATCATCCATCATGAATGGGTAAATCATTTCACCAGTAAAATAGACAGCTTGATCATCATCCAAATAATCCAAACGCCATTCGAATTGTTTGGCAAAAGGTTCTTCATGCAATACACGTTCAGCGGCCCAATTACTGGGTTTACCTTGACAATAAATAGCTTCGTGTAATATTGCATAAATAACATTAGTATCCCAATCTTGTAATGCTTGGATGTTGGCTAATGTTTTGAAACCGATTTTTCCACGGCTGGCAAGGTCGTCTGCGGCAGCATTAACGAGTTGATGTACAGTATCATATCCACCAGAAAATCCAAATTGGATACCGAGTTGAAGGAAACGACGGGGTGATAATGTACCACCATTGGGAAGGGTTACTTGGTATTCGCTAAGATAGGCGTGAATGCCACGAACACGTGCGATATCTTTGGGATATTTAGAGTAATAAAGTTTGTTACGTTTAAGAACGCGTGGATACAATGCACGGTATACAGGTTCAGGTGAATCTACCAAAGGTGGAGTACCGCCAGTTGTGTAAGCACTCTCGATGGATTGAGGGCTATCCAAAAAAGGTAATTAGTCTATTTTGCCACCTATCCTTCCCTGAACCACTCTCCCTTACATAAATGAATGACTTACAAAAGACTGAGGTATGTAGTAATACAGAACCCGCCGAAACTTTGTCCAAGGAGAGCAAATCTTTTTTCACTATCAGACGATCGTCCAGCAGTAAGTGTCTTTCTAATAACTTCACAATCCCGTACAATGCTATCCGCGCGAAAATTAGTAAGATAAGCAGCTTTAGCTTCGTCTGTTTTCAAGAATTCCAATGATTCTGCAGAAATCGGAGTAGATAAACCTGTGCCGCGTTGATCCAAAAGACTATTGTAAAAAGGAGAATGAGCTCAACGCAATGAAGAGCAGTTATAGGAAAAAGAAAAAGAAGGGAAGATACTTTACAGTACTTGGTAACCTTGATCAAAAACAGCTTGAATCCAACCAGAAGTTGATGGTAAAGGAACTTCAAAACCGGGGCCACCCTTTTATTATAAAAAATATTTATATTAATATATTAGATAATCATTCGTTGATAAGTCAATAATATTATTCCTTTATGGTAACCTAAAATTGTTGTTGCTACGTTACCTGTAAATAAAGAAGGAATGGTAAGGTATCTACGTCCTTTTCTTTTCCTGGAGGAACAAGGTGACGAACAAACACAGTAATGTTCTGTGATCCGGAATCATTATAGTCTAGTTCGTTCAAAATGAACCGTGAGAAAAAAAAAACAGAAAAAAAAATAATTGTATTATCCTCATTTTAAATTTATACCTAATGGAACATCAAAGAAACGTTCAAAAACTTTTGCACCAGGAATGAAATAAGATTCAACAGAAGGATCGTTCAAAGGAGAGTTTTTTACAAGCATGGTTGAGTAATCGTTTTTTCCTCTTGAAACAAGTGCGCTATTTGCAAACACGAGCGGAAGAAAAAACAGGGTTGACCACAAATAATGCCATGGTTTCATAATAACTGACGTAGTTGTGATAGAAGAAAAAGTGGTGGCACTTTTTTGTGGATAGGTTGTGTGTTTTAATTGTTGTGAAAAAAAGGCTCTTTTTATACTGTTGCTCCTGCATAAGAGTGGGAAGTTTTTGGTACTACATTTTAAGCTAGTACGTTTGCCCGGTATTGTATTGTAGTACATCATCCTTACTGTGGTTTGAGGAAGCTGTCGTAGTAATAAAGCCTATTATATTAATTAATAACTATGTAACCATATAGCGTCATGCGTGCTACACCAAAACAAGAAGTCTGGTAAACTTATGGGTATAAACTTGCCATCCTATTAGTAAGAGACCCTAAGACGACGAGAAAGTGTTGAATATATTTATTGTACAAGGAAGAATAAGAATTTTTGGATAGTTTCTCCGAGTGAAAAAATAAAAGTAGCGTTATTTCCCGCACTTTATTAAGGTTATCCACAGATTATCGGTTCACCCCGCTTTCAAAAAAAAAAAGAGTCTTAACTAAAAGTTACAAGGTTTTGTTGTTTGCAAAAGGCAATAATGGTATAAAACGGTAAGTATACAGACAAGTGTTCTAGCCAGAAACTGTGTTAGGTATACATAAGCTTTTTTACCGGGTAAATTAAGTGTTACATGAAATCGTTTCTTTGATCCCATTGTGTTTGTTTAGTACAAACACGACAAAGCAACACCACAGTGTACAACATAATACAAAGTATCTTTTTATTACTTTTGATTCATAAGCCTGTCAGTTTTTTTTTTCTTTTTTTCTTTTTACAAATAATAGAACAAATCCTTCAGAAATTGGATCCCATGTCCGCATAATAATGGTATCAATGGCTACTCACCCTACCTGAGCAGGGTTACTCAAATGGAGATTATGAATCGTTGGACACTTCATATTGTTAGTATGAATATCACCAAATGGCTTTTTGGTTTTGAAGGTTTTATTATTTATTGGCAACATTTGATTTAAAAATATTATTTTTTTACATGCTGCGGAGTAATTGTAATTTTCTTCCTTATTTTCTCGTTTCTTTACCAAAATGGTGACTCTTGTAGACAAGATCAAAAGGGCAGACGATGCAGGATGCGAAGTATTCAATGCTATTCGTTCAAGCTCTAACTGGGGATTTAAGGAACCTGAAATGTCTAAAAAACTATTGTTCAAAGAACTAGAAGGTTTATATTTTTTTTTAAAAAAAAATTAAACGAATCCTACACAAGGAAGAGGAAGTTATTTGATTAACTTGATATATTTTACATTGCTACTTCATTAATATTCTATAGCTGCCGTAAAAGAGATCGATCCAGCGCATCGTTATATTAATAGGGATTCAGTCATGTTTTCAATTCAACAAGAACACGCTCGTACACCTAACGGTCAAACAGAAGAGAAAATACAACGTCAAATTGCACGCGTTAATCTTTTTGTTTTTGCTGTTGCTATTTGGACTGGTAAACATCTTGGCGAAGCATTACATGAATTTTTTCGTAATGTCATTCCCAATAATATCTCGGATTATTCAGACCAGCTATATGACTTGTACGTTGCTGTTGCATCATGGGCGGCTAATATTCAAGTTGACGAGGCTTATGAGGATATACCGAAAGACACACCTGGACCTAATGTATTGGATATATTGAAACATCATTTTCCTGATACTTTGGATTCTTTGGGTTTATCAGATACAGATGCATATATGAATAGATTACTTGAAAAAATCAAGAATAAGTTTGATTGGGTAAAAAAAAGATAATTCTTTTTTCTATTAAGCTTTTGCATGATAACAAAATATGTCATATGCTAAAGCATCTAGGTTTTTTTCCTAAAAAAAAATAGATAGATGGATTGGGTTATTTGGACCCTTGGGATGAGGATGTTCAGAAATCAATACCTGCTATCCGTAGGAATTGGATTAATATCATTTACGAAATCATTGGCGAATTTGATACTCTCTATCCAGCTGTAAGTTCCTCAGAATCAAGACCAATGGATTTTCAAAAATAATTTGAAATTGAGTTTAATATATAAGTTTCTTTTATGTCTATTAGTCTGATACTCAAAGAACAGCAGTCGATGAAAATGATGAACATCCTCAAAATATTGAAAGTGTTGACAATGAGGGTCCAACCGTTGAAAATGCTATTCTTGAAGAAGAGGATGAGGATGAGGAAGAGGAATTCACTACTGTACCAAATGACATAAACCCAAATAATGAATCAGATGGTTTGGACGAGGACGACGATGAAGAAAATAATGATGAGAATATACAAGCTGCTAATAATTCTTTTAAACGAGCTACCGTTGTTGATAATGATGGAGCAGAAGATGAGGATCAAGAACTAGAAATACCACCAGCAAAACGACCACGTGTCATACCAGCCAATTCTCAGGACAATCAATCTGTTCTTGACCGCGATAGTGACGATCCTGATTCAACCTATAACGATACAGGACGTGATTCTGACATTATTTCAAGCTCCCAACTACCAAATCCTTCCTCTGATGATTATTCATCAATGCCTCCCAGTGCTGTTACTGAACAACTTTCAAACGAACATATACCGACTGAACAATCTTTACGTGTGGACAAACAGGGCGAATATGTATCAAGCGAACAGTTACCTCATGGATTACCGCGGTAAGTTACAGTATATTAAATTTATGACTGTTATGGACCATTTTAACTCTTCCTCGCTGATGCAAAGCTAATTTCGTCATATTATTACTATTAATAATTATAGAACTATTAATGAAGGACCTACCGAAGGATTTTCAGATGATAGTAACAGCGACGATGATTATGCAGATGCATTACAAACGACGGAAGCAGAGCGATCACAATCAGTAGCATCTGTACCAACACGTACTCGGAGAGATTTACCTTCCCTCACTAATAGAGCTCGGCAAGCGGCTGCTGCAACAACAACCATCACTACTGAAAGAACAAGAACCACAACGACAACTACTGATCATGATAATACGGATGCTACCAATACAACAATCGCCCAGTCAAACACAATACCAATAAGAACAGGAATAACGTCAACAACAACAGCAGCGACAACAACAACGCCCGACAGACTTTTAAGACTGAAACGTCGCAAACCATATACCCCTTGGACAGCAGATGAAATTGCTGCATTGGAAGAAGGGCTCGGTTTACATGGTCCACAATGGGCATTGATAAAATATGTATACAAAGAGGCATTAAGTAATCGGACCAATGTTCAACTCAAAGATAAGGCAAGAAATGAGCTAACCTATCGAAAAAAGGCTGGTGAACCTTTAGGTGTATACGCACAATTAGATACTGAAGCAACATCATTTCAAGGAGAAGCAAGCGCACAACGTGTAGCAAGGCGAGCTGCGATCAGGCAACGACAAGAAACGGCGGAATAAAAATCATGCATAAATTTTCTCCACCCTTCCTCCATCATTTCTCCTCCCACATGAGTATGTATAGTACCTATAACTTTTTTTCCCTTTAAAATAGTAAAAATAATAGCAAAAATAGTAAACTCTTTATAACAAACCCCACTTTCCAAAAGTATAACATGAACGATAATACCAATTCAATTTGTTTATAATAAGACTATTTTTTTATACGTGTAATTGATACACTAATATACGTAATTAAAACAACGTGGCATAATTTCAGTGGCGCCCTATTATATCATTGAGATCACAATCCCTTCTAGCTTCATTCTTCTGGATCTCACCCCCCCTTTTTAATATTTATATAAGAAATTGATCGAGGGCATTGTAATGTTCTTTTGAATAAAACAATATATATTTCTAAAGAGCAAGGCAAGCAGATAGTTTCTAGAAGCCAAACCTTTTTTATAATAAAAAAAGATGATGGGTTAGTAAATATATATTATTTTTACTTAAATGTGGTGATGGTTACACAAGAAACAGGCACCAAGGATTTTCTTTGTTCTATATCTTCCTTTCCTCTCTTTTTTTCCTGATTTATTAATCTCGGGAAGTAAAAAACAGCTACGACGCGGATGACCCAAAATTACCCTTACGTTAATAATTCACAATACCCAGGTCCAAATGGAGGAGGTCCACCACCTCCTGCAAGAGGTCAATCGCCCATGATGTACAATCAGCAACAGCAACAACAACAACAACAACACGGAGTTCCACCTTCATCATCAAACACGCTTTCACCCCCTACAACTCCACATCTCCATCAAAGCAGACCTGTTTCACCCGCTTCAGATAATAATCCAGCACGACGTGCAAAACGTCATTATCCAACTTATGTCGCTGATCAATCGAGTATGGCCGGAACCCCTCCTCCTCCACAGTCAACAATGCAACAAGGAGGAATGCCATCAGTTCAAAATAATAGCATACCCAACCCCGCGTATCCAACAATGAATCCTTCTCAACCAAATAATAACGACAACTATGCATCAAGCTTAACTAATGGTGTTGCCAATATGAACTTGTACGGACAAAGTCAGCAGCCTACTTCTCTAAGAGAAGATATTCCTTTGGTTGGACAACTACCCCTTATCCACGATCTGGACTTGACACCGTCACCACCTCAAATAGGTCAAAATGTAATGTAATAGTATATTAGGGGTAAGAAACAAAATGAAAAAGTGAAATTAACTCACTCTTTGTTTTCTCATTTTCAATATATATAGATATCCGTTACCCCATCGCCAAATGCTCAATCCCCTTCGATTTTTAAACGCTCAACTATCAATGCCGTACCTGCTTCTAACAATATATTGAAAAAATCCAAGTTACCATTCGCATTACTGCTTGAACCATATCCTTCAAATGTGGGTATTTCTTTTTGAAATAAAAAAGGAACTTTTTTTTGTTTATTTTTGATATATATGATTGACAGAGTTTATTTTTAGATGGAAGTCCCTGTTGTCACAGACACTATGGTTGCTAGATGTACTAGATGTAAAACTTATATTAATCCGTTTGTTCGATTTAGTCAAGGTGCCTTGAAATGGCAATGTAATATGTGTGGTCTGGATAATGATGGTAAGAGATTCGATGCTGACTATAACTAGAATGGGGTGGGTTGGATGTTGTGTAAATAAGTTATATACGGACGCTTAATATGTTTCTCCCCCTCTTATATAAAGTGCCTAGCTCCTTTGACTGGGACGTTACTAGTCAACAGCAAGTCGATCGTTGGAGTCGTCCCGAACTCAATTATGGATGTGTCGATTTCGTTGCTTCTGCAGATTATATGGTTCGACCTCCCCAGCCTCCAGCCTATGTATTCATCATTGATACATCCTATCAAGCAATTCAAACAGGCATGGTGGGTGTTGTAGCAAATTCGATCTTGAAATCACTGGATAATATACCCAATGAGGATGGACGAACCAAGGTTGCTTTGATTACAGTAGATAATGCAGTTGGATTTTATAAGTTGTCAGGAGATGAACCTGAAATGTTAGTTGTTGGTGATTTAAGTGATATTTATTTACCACGAGCACCAAGTGACTTATTAGTGGATTTAGCTGATGCCAAGTCTATGGTTCAAGACTTATTGGAAAGAATGAAGACGATGCATAATGAATCGCAAATGGTTAATAACTGTTTAGGTACTGCTTTACAAGCTGCAAGAAAGTTACTGGTATGTGTTATAATGATGATGATGATGAAGAAGAAGAAGAAGAAGAAGAAGAAATAAAGGGGTTATACTGGGAACGAAAAGGTGAGGAATAAGTGAAGATTAGGTGCTAATTTTTAATTATGGTGAAATGGCTAGTCCTCGACAGGTGGTAAAGTTGTATGTTTTCAAGCTACTCTACCAAATGTTGGTGATGGTGTTTGTAAACCACATGAAGAAAAGAAGGCTATAACAGAGACAACCCTTATGACACCTTCTAGTGGTTTTTATCGAACATTTGCTACTGAATGTGCCAAATCTCAAGTGTGCGCAGACATGTTTATATTTGGTGGAAGTTTTGCTGATGTTGCAACATTGAGTGAGTAATTAAGAGACGCAGAAAAATAATAACGTAAACTATTGATTATTTTAATCCTAATATAAAAAATAATTCTTGTTCGCAGATGTGATTCCACGATTTACAGGAGGTCAAACGCATTTCTATCCTGGTTTTAATGCAAATAATAACGCTGATGCACTCAAGTTGGAACATGAGATTGAAAAATTACTTGGCGAACAAATTGGTCTTGAAGCTGTAATGCGAACACGTTGTTCTGCCGGCATGGTCTGCAAAGCATTCCATGGCAACTGTACCACACGTGTACCTGATATCATGGCTCTTCCCAATGTTCCAAGAGATCAATCGTATTGTGTTGAGATTGGTATTGAAGAGGAGTTACAAGGTTCTCATGCCTATTTCCAAACTGCATTATTATATACAACCTGTTTCGGTGAACGTCGTATTCGTGTTATCAATTTATGTCTTCCTATTGCTAGAACCTTACCTGAAGTTTTCTCGGCAGCAGATCAAACTGCAATTGCACGTACTATATGTCACCAAGGTAAATTTGCCAACAATTCTTTATAATGTTAAATGCATCTAGGATGAAAAAAGTCAAAGCTTACAAAAACGTATGTATATGATGTTTTATAGCTATTGACAAAGCTGTTACTTACAAGTTAAGGGACGCACGAGATCTTTTGGCAAAAGAAACCATTGATATTAGTACAGCTTATGCAAAGGAAGTCATTGGCAATATAGCCACTGGTGCATCACGTTTATCATTGGGCCGTAACTTATCCTTGTTGCCATTCCTTATTCTTGGACTGCTTAAAACGGTAAGTATTAGAAACATACATACATGCGTATATATGTATTTTGTGATGAGCAGATAAGTATAAGCTGCAAATGGTTCTATTAATGACTTTCATATATGTAGGATACATTTAATGAAGCTGGTAGTATTCCTCCTGATATCCGTGCACGATCCACTGTTTTACTTCGTACATTGCCAATGAATTTATGGTTGGAACTCACAGCACCCAAGTTTTACTGCCTTCACAGTATGCCACAAAATGTAAGTATAACAAATTAGAAAGAGCAATAGGCAGTGAAATGTCTGACAAATTATATTTATTTTATATTATCATGGTGATTGTCGGTAGGCTGGGCAAATTGATCCAAACACCAAACAATTTGTTATGCCACCAAGACTTAATCTTTCTAGTGAAAAGTTGGAACGACATGGTTTATACCTATTAGAAGACGGACAAAATATTTATATCTGGATGGGTAAAGAAGCGGTACCACCTTTATGTATGGACTTTTTGAATATTCCAAATATTAATCAAGTTCAATCTGGACAGGTAAATAATAATGAAAAGAGTAAACCCTTATCTTTTCTCTTATTTTATATGCAATCCTCCTAAACTCCCTGTCTGGTTTTTTTTTGCATGTTAGATTGCCGAACTACCAAAGTTACACAATCCCTTTTCACAACGAGCAACAGCTATTGTTGACCACATACGAAAAGAAAGACGAAGCACATATTATCCTTCATTGTATATTGTCAAGGAAGATGGTGATCCACTTTTAAGATCTATGTTTTTGGGCCGTTTAATTGAAGATAGAAATGCTAATGGTCCTGCAGCTGCTGGTGCAAACCAACAAAATGTAAACTCGGGCATGAGTTATTTCCAATGGCTTGGGTTTGTTCGATCAAAATGCCAATAAGTAAAACATATATATAAAGTAGACACTATTATCGAAAAAAATTTCATAATAAAAATCGATACGTAATAATTTTAGTAATGTTAATAAACTGTATAATAACTAAATTTCTTACAGATGATTAGTTCATAACATGAATGGTGTAAAAAAAATGTCGAGGATTATTACATACTCAGCATTGTTGTGTAATAATAACCAGTCTTGAATACAATAAACATTGGTAACCACGAAAGCGTCTAAAGTTTTAATGGCTCAGCTATCATTATGAAAGATACAGTAATAAAAACATAAAAGGAAAATATACAGATATTATAATATCGATAAAATATTAAACATAAATAAAAACTGCATCGCCTGTTTCTGTTATTCAAGGGCGCAAAGAGACTATTATGGCAGAACACGGTGAGCTGTCAAAAACATTCTTTGTTGAAAACTAAAACAACCTAAATAAAATGTCGTAATCTGGTCTTGATATTATAGATATTGTGTGTCATCCATCTTTTATCATCTAAAGGGCCAATATCGCGAATCTTAATATACATGTACAAAAAGACATCAAGATACTAATATTAATACCATACCCAGGACCCGTGACCCGTGACCCATGACCCAAAGTACGTATTAGGAAAATTTTACCGAAATTCAAGTGATCACAGAATTTTCTTGAATAATTAAAAAATGACACCACTTTTCATGGTTACTTTTTATTTTATTCACGTACTGTCAACCCTTTCTTTTTTTTACCACAATGACTGGCTTGTTCTCGTCATAAAATCAAGAACGCTGTTTACTTTTTCAATAACCTGAACTTCTTTTTCATACGCTAATTAATTTATTAGAGAAAAAAGAAAACCGGAAAACGTTCCGGTGTATTGGTAAAAAAAAAACGGACCCATTTCCAATTTTGGACATGATCCCTTCCTTCTAGGCCTCTTTCTTTTTTTTTTGTTCTTTCGCAATATATTAACATATTACTATAGCTACGTAAAAAAGCGCGTTTGTTCATAAATAAAAGAAATATGTTGTTAAGCAACACTTGTCATGGTAATGGAATCTCACATTCCAATCTTAATTTGACACGGAATGTTACAATTTATAGCTGTTACAGATCTTGATTCTTTTTTTTTTTTTTTTTTTTGACCCGGTGCCTTTTAGTTTCACATGTTTACTTCATGCAGATCATGCATTGCTGCGGATTATCAATTCTTTTATAAAAAAAAACCTATCAAGGATTTCATTTCTTTCTTTCTTCCCAACAAAATGAAAAAATTGGGCGGTGAGTACTACTTTTCTACTTTTTTAATTTTATATCGTCTTTTCTTACATTCCGTTTTACTCTTTATTCTTTCCTATCAATAATCAAAAAAAGAAGTGCAGTGAGAACTACCTTTCTTTTGTTCTGATATTTGTTTTAGTTGGAAAGAATAAAGGGTAAAAAGAGATGTAAGAAAAGACAGCATAAAAAAGAGTAAAAGAGCAGTACTCTTCACCGTTTTTTTTTGCACCTTTTATTTCCTCCTAACAACAAGAAGGGCAGTGAGTTTACTACTCTTCTTCTTTACATTATCTCTTCTCTTCCCTATGTCACATTCTTTTTATCTTGACAAGTACTTAAAATTACTTGTAACTTCATATTCCTTCTTCCACTTGCTCTTTTCTCCCAACACTCAAAAAAAAAAAGAAGTGCCGCGAGTACAACTCTTCTTTATTTCTTATCACGTAAAGTTATGAACCTTTTCGTGTCCTTTTACTTTTGTTTTTTTATCATTATTTATTATATTCGTGTTTTCCTCATACAATAATTTCTTTAATCTAGGACGAGCAACTAGAGGGCAAGCGATACAGTTTTCCACCATTCGACCACGATTATCTTGGCGACATGGTGACAACGGTAATAATAAAATAACATGCTGTAAATACTAATGACTAGAACATTTGTTTTTATTTTTTATAATATATAGACACGACAATCAAGACCAATGGAAGACTGCATCTGGCTGGGGGTAAGGATAGGGCATTTTTTGTAGGACGATCAACTGGAGGGCAAGCGATGCAGTTTTCCTCGATTCGACGATACGATTACCTTGGCGACATGGCGACAACGGTAATAATAAAATAACTTGCTGTAAATTCTAATGACCAGAACATTTTCATTTATTTTCTATAATATATAGATACGACTAACAAGACCAATGGAAAACTGTATCTGGCTGGGGGTAAGGATAGGGCACTTTTTGTAGGACGATCAACTGGAGGGCAAGCGATGCAGTTTTCCTCGATTCGACGATACGATTACCTTGGCGACATGGCGACAACGGTAATAATAAAATAACATGCTGTAAATTCTAATGACCAGAACATTTTCATTTATTTTCTATAATATATAGATACGACTAACAAGACCAATGGAAAACTGTATCTGGCTGGGGGTAAGGATAGGGCACTTTTTGTAGGACGATCAACTGGAGGGCAAGCGATGCAGTTTTCCTCGATTCGACGATACGATTACCTTGGCGACATGGCGACAACGGTAATAATAAAATAACATGCTGTAAATTCTAATGACCAGAACATTTTCATTTATTTTCTATAATATATAGATACGACTAACAAGACCAATGGAAAACTATATCTGGCTGGGGGTAAGGATAGGGCACTTTTTGTAGGACGATCAACTGGAGGGCAAGCGATGCAGTTTTCCTCGATTCGACGATACGATTACCTTGGCGACATGGCGACAACGGTAATAATAAAATAACATGCTGTAAATACTAATGACTAGAACATTTTCTTTTATTTTTTATAATATATAGACACGACAATCAAGGCCAATGGAAAACTGTATCTGGCTGGGGGTAAGGATAGGGCACTTTTTGTAGGACGATCAACTGGAGGGCAAGCGATGCAGTTTTCCTCGATTCGACGATACGATTACCTTGGCGACATGGCGACAACGGTAATAATAAAATAACTTGCTGTAAATTCTAATGACCAGAACATTTTCATTTATTTTCTATAATATATAGATACGACTAACAAGACCAATGGAAAACTGTATCTGGCTGGGGGTAAGGATAGGGCACTTTTTGTAGGACGATCAACTGGAGGGCAAGCGATGCAGTTTTCTACGGTTCGACGACGACGCTTCCTTGGTGGCATGGCGACAACGGTAATAATAAAATAACATGCTGTAAATACTAATGTCTAGAACATTTTCTTTTATTTTTTATAATATATAGACACGACAATCAAGACCAATGGAAAACTGTATCTGGCTGGGGGTAAGGATAGGGCACTTTTTGTAGGACGATCAACTGGAGGGCAAGCGATGCAGTTTTGCTCGATTCGACGACGACGCTTACCGTGGTGGCATGGCGACAATGGTAATCATAAAATAACGTGTTTTATAAACTAATGACTAGAACATTTTTATTTATTTTTTATCATATATAGATACGATGGACAAGACCAACAACGGAAAGCTGTATCTGGCTGGGGGTAAGGATAGGGCATTTTTTGTAGGACGATCAACTGGACGGCAAGCGATACAGTTTTTCATGGTTCGACAACGACGAGTACCTTGGTGACATGCGAAAAACTTTGGTAATAATAAACAACACGTTGTACCTATTTTATCTACTCTGAAAAATTGCTAGAGGAAAAGAATAAAAAGAGGAAGGTTAAAATTCTTAGTTAAATAAAACTTTTTATATATTTTGGATAGTAATTTACATTATAAAATAAAGTGGTTTTCTACAATAATTATTTTGTTTTTACGCTGATATTTTAATACCTTTTCTTGTTTATGATTTATGTGAGAGTGAATGGTTATTTTATTTGGATGATCTGTATAAATTGATTAGACTATAACAAGAGTCGATAGATGGATAAACCAAATGGTTCGGAGAGTTTGGGTAGGCGAATTGGTGATTTTTTTAGTGTGAATTTGATTTAAATAGAATTATAGATGGATGGGGGGGTTCAACAGATGAAAATTAAAATTCACCATTATACCGCATTTTGATCTTTTGAAGAAAGGTAAGGTCTATTTGAACTTTTTCCCGAAATGTCTTTTATAATTTTATGGTCAAAAGGTTTACGCAGAATAGTATATTGATACGTTTCGGGCGTATCTTGTTAGAGAAATGAATAAAAAGTACGTAATAAGATTTCGAGGAGGAGATGACTGAAGAAAAAGAATAAGGTATAATAAATATGATAACTTATAGAAATCTAAGAATAAAAGAATTCGGTCTATTTAATAACCAGGAAATCGGTCCCGATTGTAGGGTAAGAATAGTATGAGTGAGTGAACTAAGTATTTTATTAGAACTTAGTCGGACTGATGATTATTTTGAGGGAGAAAGATGTCTTATTTATACTAATTTCTATCTATCTCTAGTAGGTTGTTAGTTGACTGTAACTTATTAGCATTAGTAACTTGTACTTGTAACAGTTACTTGCCAGTGTTGCAACTACTTTTAAATGTTTAAGTTACTTGCACGTGCCCCCCCCCCCTGGTTTGGGTAACATTAACTTGTACGTGTAGCGACTATTCTAGTTATCTGTGATAACCAGTTCTGTAGGTCTGAATGAAACACAAAATTCATGATATATACTTTTTTATTTGTTTAATAATTATGATACTAAATTATTACTGATGTTGATAGTTTATACGGTGGATAATATATGTGATATAATAAATAATAAGAATAGAGGAAAAAAAAGGAAGAAGGAAAAAAAGTGTAACAATGACAAAGTATCCTTAAGTTGTTCTTGTTTGTTATATCCGTCACTAAATGCTCTGTCACTTTTGTTTGATACTGGACAATATCCTTTTTGTAATTTCCATATTTGAAATACTCTGGATTCTCTGAGAGGACAATGGGAGCTCTGCAGTATTGTCGTCTTGTTCTCCAGCTACCATTATTGTTGCTGACTCGTTGACTTGCTGATAATCGTTGGTATTTCCTCCTAATATAAGTAAGAGATTTTCTTCATTACCAGATTGTGTATTTTGAAGGCCCTTGAGTAATTTCTTCTGTCATATCAACAGTTGGATCCCGTAGGAACTGTTCTACTGTGGGGTCTTGGTTTAAAATATTTAATTGTTCCGACATTTTTTTAAAGATAATGACGATTGGAATTGTACGTCTGGTAGTATATATATATATATATACATTCATTTCCATGAGTGACGGTATTTAGCATATTACATTTGAGAGTATTCATTTGATTACCACTTCGTTGGTTTGCTTTATAAAATATTCATGCTCGTAGCCAATTTTTTCCAATTTTCCTGACCAAGATGTCTCAATTGCATATTATGCATTTGTACGCTATCTCCTATGTGAAAAGGCGACTGCATACAAGTGCGTTTTGTGACTAATATTCTTCGCTCTACCATTGATTTCTGATTTTTTGAGATGCATGGTACCTTTTGAAGTACGTAAAGGTTGAATTATACTTTTATTTTTATTAGTAAGTTGATCTTCTGACCACTTCTTATTGATTGTGTCTTTGTTAGTATTTTCTATTATGCTACGTATCGAAAGAATTTAATGCTTCTTTCTTACATAGTAAATAAAGGGGCATTTGTTTTTTTTTGTATCATGACACGATATCCAAATAGTACAGCTGAAAGATATGAACACTAGTTAATCTTTTCATGCTTTGATCTTTTCTTGATCATCTGTCCAAGACGTTCGCTAAAACGCTCTACTAGACCTTGTGCTTGACTTCGGTGCCTCCCACCGCGCTATTCTACGGAAAATGATTATGGAACTCTTCTACCAATTTGTTTGCAAAAGGTAGGCCATTATCGCTAATTATAATAGCTACACTTCCATGTCGACAAATTACATCCTCATATAAAAAAAGAGGCTACTTCTGTTGCATTTGCATATTGGAGGGCCTTTGCTTCTACCCATTTTGTAAAATGATCATTGGTAACAGCAACATATCGGTTACCAGGTATGGATGAACAAAAGCGTTTGATATGCATGACAATATGATACCATAGTTCTGGTTTTCCAGGTATAGAATCTAATAACTCGTTCAAAATTGGGTTTTATAGCTGTTGACAATAGTCACAATGGGAAATAATAGTCTGTATGTGTTGCTTCACGCTTTCCCATTATAAATGTCTAACTATTTTGTGATACGTATGTGTTGTGAAACGCAAAGTGGCTATCCATAGAATAAAAATGATAAGTTCAAATAGCATTATCTGCTTCCGTTTTATTCAATACTAGACGAGGATCATTATCTTTATGTCTTCGATAAAGTCGCTTATTCCGTATACACATTGAGATTTTAGTTTTGTGTATCCAGATATCACTGTTGTAATATATACCCAAAGGGTATTCTAAGGTCTCCAAAAATATTGTACGTAGTAATGATGTTTTTTTGCGGTCCATGTTTTAATAATGCTGTTTAAAGTTTTGCTATTAATTACCTCATATACCAATTGTTATATTTCTTGATTGTCCGTGTCACTGTTCCTTTATAAAAAGTAATTACGCTATACGTAGACATATTATATATATATATATATATATATATATATATATATGAGAAAGATGAATAAATTATTACAGCATACTATACGTACTATACATAAATTACAAAATAAGTATATATAAGGAGAAGTATCATAGAGAGTTTTGGCTATCTGAAGTTCACAAATAGTACATAGATAATCGACCAGGGTTCATAAATTTCTTTTTGATGACTCCCATCTCCATCTTTCATACTGTAGACAATAATGTTCAATTTTTGAATTTGAACTTCAATAATAGGGAGTTTCAATAATAATATTACTTCAAACAGTCTATTTATCTCTACATAAATATTAGTAGTTGATGATAAATATTATATATAAGCTTTATAAATAGTATGTAGTATAGAGCTATATTATGCAACACTTGGTGCGAATGATATTAACAGTCTTACGTATTTATAGTATTAAATAGGCTTATAAAAAAAGTAGTAGGAAAGCAGAATGATGATGGAACTTTTCTTCTTGTCACAGTTCAAGAATACCTTGAGAACAGTAAATAGTAACTGGAGAATATTTTATTCAAAGACAGATATAAGAATAAGGAGGGCCAAGAAAAGAAATCAAGGAGTCTAAGAGAATGAATTTGAATTATTACTGTCCTTTTTTTTTATGCAGTAATGAAGCATAATATATTACCATTTTATCAAGTAGATAATGATACCAATTTCATTATACATTATTGCTATTTTATAAATAACTTACAGTAATTGGAACAAATAGATTTATGATAATGAGATCAAAATGACTTTTTTTTTATTCCTACATCATACACTCTATTATAGTAATTAGTCATATATAATAATATTTATTTACTTGCACAGTTTCTTTTGCTGTGTTTTAATGACTTAGTATGATGGGGAGGTAAGGATCTTCCTTTACATCTCCTGTTCATATTTTGACTTGCCTAATACAGAATTTATTCCCTTTTTTCAATAAGAAAAAAAAAATATGCTATTGCATAAAATAACAAACAAGTTTTTTTACTCCTAGATTCTACGAAAATATCATTTTTGTGCACTGTCTATTTTGATTCTTCGCCTAATAATAAAATACAATGACAATATAATATAATACTGACAAAGTTCTATATTCTTTATGTCATGGATTGTTGTTGATCAAAAATAATCAATAATGTAAAAAAAAAGAGTTAAATTATAGTCTTTCTCTTGTTGTTCAACGAGAATGGTGACAAGTTGCATTATATATATATATATATTCTTACCCAGGAAGCTTTGTAAAAAATAAAATAGGAAGTATGTATTAGTATAAATTTTTTCTGTACATATGCGCACACACACATGGTATGCTGTCATAAAATTTGTGGCGTGCATATAGAGTTAATAGACAGCTGCTATAGCGTGATCCTTAAGCAATGACAATTTAACAAGAATGGCAACAATAAGTATCAATCGAAGATCTTTTTTTTTTTTGACACAGTGATAATTTCGAATTTTAACCGTTGTTCGTCCCGTGTATATTTTTTATTCTTAATTAAATTATTTTATGTGCATACAATTATAGTCATGCTAATATAAGGATAACATTTGCAATAATTATATTCTTCCTTTAAAAAGAAATAGACATGATTAAAAGAAATTACGATATGATATGGATCGCCCAAAAAGATTTCACGGTCGTAAAATTAAAAAATTCAATATGCAAAATTAAATGTACGCAAATTTTGATTGTCGATGTATAATAATCAGCTCTATATGTACTTATATAACTCATTAACACAATAAAATATACGAAAATTTGTGTTTAATATAAATAAAAAAAAATGTGGAAAATGATAGGAAAAAAAGGGAGGGAGGATCTAATTACAACAACAATGGTGAGAAGCAATGAAAAAAAAGAGAAGTGGACAAGAATGATTGTGGAAGAAAAAAAAGATATGAATAAAAAAAGGGTAGTGATTTAGAGTAGAACAAAAAAATAAAGCTGTTCAAGTTTAATGCTTTTCTGAGAAAGAAGATGTTGTGTTATTAGGTTGATCAAAACGAAGAGGAATAGATGTACGATTATCACCATAAGCTGGTGGGGGAAGCGTTTGTGAGAGAGCAGCAATTTCAGCATCTCTTACAGCTACAGCATCATGATCTTGATGTACAATAATTGAAGGTGGTTGTTGCATTGGACGGAAAGAAGGTTCGCGTACAGAACTAGGTCGGATTTGTTGTTGTTGAGGAGAAAAGAATTTATTAAGAATTGAACGACGTTTATTATCATTATAAATATCTTGTTTTTCACCATAAAGTTGTCTAGCTAATTCTGGTGGTCGAAGTGATTCAAGTTGTGAAGCAGTAATGTATTGAATTTGTTGTGCTTGGATGGATGCTGCTTGTTGTTGCTCCATGGCTTCACGTTGTTGTCGCTTGGTTGGTGCAGTGGCTTTATGAATACAAAAGACGCAAACACCTAACAGGATAAAAAAGAGAACGACAATAATGACGACAAAAAGAACTTCGTTGGTAGATGGTGTTGCCATGATGATGAATAAATTATTATGAAATTAAAATTATTAAGTATGTGTATAGTGAGTAACGGTAGTAGTTGTAGTAAAGAAAACAAATAAAAAATGGCTGAAACAAAAAAAAAAAAAAGATGAAAAGGAAAGGTATGTGTTTATTTGAAAGAAAAAAAAAATAGGAAAAGAAGATGAGTAAGTGAAGTGTTAAGAAAAAAAAAAAAAGGATTGTTTAGTCCATTTAGTTTGTGGCTATTGATATAAAAAAAAAAAAATTATTCACACGTGCTCGTTAACTATACCAATAACTTCTATTGATGCCCCGCTTTACAGCTCTTTTCCTATGTGTTGTCCTTAATATAAATCTATCCATTGGTCTGGACGCGTTTTCTTAAGCCTTTTCCTATATTAAGCTTTGTTATACAAGACCTACTGTTAAGTTTGTTCAGTAGGTAAAAAAAAAAGAACTGAATGTAAGCTTTTTGTGAACTGAATCATGATAATAAAGTAATCTTCCAAGAATTACAAATAATGTAAAAACCATCATCATTTATATAACAATATTCCCCCTTAACTAACAGGCTTGAATGTCATTCATTACAAGTTTGATTCATGTGAGTCTTTTTTTTTTTGACTTTCATTAATAGTCACCCTAGTAACGTATTATTATAAGCTTATAAGAGACAGTTTTTCATAACCGTCCTCATATAAATAACGTACTACCATGACAACTCATAACGTTTTTTTAGCATTAACAAAAGAACACTGTGTTACTCGAAAATATATATTTTACCGAAATAGTATGTCACAAAAAAAAAAAAAAAAGACGTGTTTCTTATAAATCGACACAACTTTTATTATAAAGCTAAAATGGAAACAGAAAAAAGTTACACGATTTGAATACACACGTTTATCATCATTATTATAAAAGCATGTATAAAAATATAATTGACTATTTTTATCAATTGTGGTTATTTAAGAAAAACCATTCTCAGTTATGTGTTTTAAATATAATCCCTGTTTACAACATTCAATTCGTGTTTTTTCCCTCCACTCTAGAAATCTGTCGAATCACATATAGATCAGTAGCACGATATTTTTTTATTCATCTCCTTTTTTTATATACCTTTTACCCTTTTGCTTGCTCCTTTGTACAATCTCCACCCCCCGGATATCAAAATAATAACGCCAATGTAGTAACTAGTACTATGTAGATCAATAAATGTAAAATCTTGCACTTTTTTAAGCACATGGTCAAAGCATTGTCATTTCAGCAATGATCTTCATATCCTAATTTCAAATTCTTTAAAAAATAATAAAAAGAGGTTATATAATCGAAGACGTCCGAGATACTGTTTCTCTATTAGATCTATTTATTGATTATTTCCTTTTATTTTCTTCTTTGCATTCTTAGAAGATATATATTGCTTGGGGAAAAAACGATAGAATTTTATAAAAGAATTTTTCAACTGTTTGTATATAACATTAATAAACAAATGCTTTTTTTTTTATTTCAATATTGGTACAGATATGGTGGCCATGACATTAATTCAAACTCATAGGTAATAATAGCATACAATTATGTTGTACCACATTTTAGTGAAACTCAGGACAGCGTAGCACATATCATAAAAAATAAGAAGCATTTTTTTCTTTGTCTCTTGTTTAAGTTCTCGATGATCTTTTTTGATTAAATTCTTTTGTTGTTACACGAGTTTTTTTTTACTCTTTTAGCGTGATTATTACTTTTTTTTTTCTTATTCTACTTTCACAGTTCACTATGATATATATCGATTGATAATTCTAAATATTCAGCTACGAAACAACGGAAAATAATAGATAATGTTTGAGCTACTTGGAAATCAATATGTTCAGGGTCATCCTATTTAAGTGTTTTTTTTCATGAAATAAATCAGTATAATTAAAATATTTATATACTAGAAAAAAGACTCCCCCCTCCATTTTTTTTCTGTCATGATTACTCTTACCGTTTCTTTATGCCAAACTTCCGGGAAAGGATACGGAATTGCATGAATAATATCAACACCACGATGAAGAAATGGTAAATGATCATCTTGCATAATATGTCCTCTAAACGTTAATGGTGAATTCAAGTCGAACATTTGAGTAGTACCATGAGTTATTCTTTGTTCAATATGAACCAACTTGTTGAATAACCAACTTGTTGAAGGGTAATAATTAGGTAAAGTAGGATTGGGCGCACCTAAAAGATCAAGTAAAACAAGTACTTCGATTTTTTTAAGATCACCCGATTGTTCCCATTCCTGTGCCAAGTGTCTTTTAGGATTTTAGCAAAAAATATAAAGAACTAATACTTCTAATTCTAGTTTTACCCATTCTTAACCCACCCTCACCCACTCATAGATATACCTTGCACCATAAATTGAATCCATAGCTGTCCATTTTTCAAATGCTTCTTCACCATCAAAAAATACCATTTGCAGAGTCGTATCATCATTCTTACTATTTTTTAGCGGGTTGTCTAAAGCAACAGCCATTTCCAACAGCATACCACATGGTACAGCTGAATCAGTGGCACCAATAAACTCAAAATCTCTGTAATATTTCGAATCATAATGAGCTGACATGACGAGTCTTTTTTCTGCCTTGGGATTCAAAGTGGCAATGATATTTGTAAATTGAACTGGACCTACAGGCGTCATTGTAGTAAAAGTATCCAAAGTGACATCCCAATCCAGTTGCTCGAAATGGTCTACAATGATGGAACGTGCTTTTTCATTCCCTGGTGTTCCTGCAATACGTGGAATGAACAGGGGCTTTGAATAATCTTGAATGGAGAAATGTTGGTCTTTAAGTGTAGAAAGGGCGAGTTGAGAAAGAGGTTTATATGCTTGACAACCAGTGGAAGTTAAATAAATCACTAGGAAAAGCAATAGTGACCATAGTGATAATAAAATCATAATTGCTGATAAATAAATAAAAAAAGGTATAAAAAGCACTTTTTTCACAAAGAAAAAAAAAAATTGAAAAGACTCCGTTTTCTATATTGCTTTTTTAATAATAAAAGTTTGTTATTATTTGTTATGACATTTTTCAATAGGTTTTTTTTATGTACAAAGAAAATATGTGTTGAATTGGGATGGAAGATATATGTGCAAAAGAAAAATGGTTGATGAGTAAAAAAGAGTAGCAAGAAAAAGAATCGGAGGGGGTGGGGGGAATATACAAGACGACTGCTCTTTGTGTTTTTTTTAATGACGATACAATTGATGATGGTTTGCAAGGTTACCCAAAGAATGGAAACGACGACGACAAAAATCACATCTTGGCACACTATCCAATACAGTAGATCGTCGTAATCTTAATAAATTGAAATCCACAATATGATTCAATCCTTCTACTTCTTGAAGAGGATGATTATTTTCTTCTTCTTCTTCTTCTTGTTGTTGTTGTTGCTGTTCAAGTAATGTTGTTGCAATATAATCAAAGTTACTAAATTCTTCTTCATCCTTATAAAAATTCATCATAATAGTATCCTCTTCTGTTATCATAGGTGTTATACATTGGTTTAAATTATTCGTAGCAGCTGTGATGGATGATGTTGAAGTATATTGTTGTTTATTGTTTTTGTTATCTTTATTTGAAAGTGTGGTCGTTGTGGGTACGATAATATTATGTCTTGTCATTATTATTTTAAAAAAGGAAAAAATCAAAAAGGAAGAAGTTGGACGATCAAAAAAAAAGAACAACAAACAAGCCAGGATTATATCGGATTTTTGTTTTTTGATTTCTGGAACGAGGATCTTGTTTGTTTGCTCACAAACTGAAACCAAAAGAAAAAAAAGTTTTTCAATAAAAATAAAATTAAAAACTTGAGATAAATGCTAATAATAATAAAAAAAAATGAAGAACAATAAATGGTTTTATATATAAAAGTAAATTATAATGTAAAAATAAGAAAGAGGTAGGTACTAGTGAAGAAAAAAGGGGATCCTTTTTTTTTTGGCGGGAGGGGGAACGTTGTGTAGTATGTTGTAATAGTTAGTAGTAGTATTAGTAGTAGTAGTAGCTAGAAGTAGTAGTAAAATTATATTAATAATAAGAAAGAAAAGGGAATGCGGTTGTGTAGATTTGTGAATTATTATATTACTATTATTTTTGATTTTTTAATGTGTCAGGGTGTGTGTGTACAAATATAAAAAATGTCTATTCATCATTTGGCACGAAGATCTTCTCCATGAATTGTTCATAACTCCTATAATAATAGTAATGTCAGTCAAACAAAAAATGACATAATAATGATTTTTATTAGGGAAAACTTACCAACTTGCAACTTTATGACGATGAGCTATTGTCTTGACATCATTCGCTCGTTGTGCGAAAACACTTTTATAAAAGGAATAAAAATTCGTATGAATGGATGCCCGGAAAGCACTAATGGCGGTAGCCCTTACAAGAGGTCCAAGCATGGCTTGTGAAACAACCATACGATCAAATAATGGTCCAAAATAAGGAATCTAATAAAAAATAATCATGCCATTAGAGTTCTTCTTTTTCCTTCTTCGAGTGAAAGAATTTTTTTTTCTTTTTTTTTTCACTAACCTTTGAATCCCGATAAACACGGATAGCAAATAATCCATTTTCCATCGGGGTAACAACAATCTGTGCATTACCAAAATCACCACCAATCGTACCAATTCGATAATCTCGATCATGCTCGTTCCAAACAATGTGAACATGATCATTTCCAATATGTCGTTTCTTTAAAATATAAAACAAAAATAAGAACTTTCGAGAAATTTAAACACAACGCGTTTTTTTTATTACCTTTTTCAATTGTTTTGGATCTTCAGGTTCCGTTGGCATTTTTGTAACATCATGGAAAATCATTTCCAAAGTAGAAGAACAATAATAATTTGTTTTTGTACCATTTGTGAGGTTACGTTCAAGACCTCCAAGATAACCCGTATGAGTTGAAATATCAACTTCCCATCCTAAGCTATTCACAAAAGCATTATACATTTCGCTACCTTCATTGTTATGCAAAATACTCTGTTCATCTTCTTGACCAGGGCCAACATAAATCACCGCTATCTTCATTATTTCCCGACTAAATCCAAAAAAAAATTATTCATGCAAAAAAATTATTTAAAGTTGCCAAATGATCCGCATAATTTGAAAATAATCATAAAAATAATCTTACCCTTGTTTACGATCTAATCCACGTAAATCACGATATAACGCAGGTGTTTTATTCAACATTTGGAATGATCCATCTTTTAAATGATCATAATTGATAAATCCAAGATGACTTAATAATAATCGACATTGTTGAAATGGTACATGGGATTTTTCGGCTTCGTGCGGAAATGCGGGTAAAAAATCTTTTCGTAATGAAAAATTAGCTGTCAAATGCGCATGTAATGAATCGGTGCGGTCCGAAGCTTTTTTACGACGTAGAATGTTCATTTTAGAATACCATAATCCGCTATAATATATATATATATTCAATTCAATGCAAGAAAAAAAAAAGATGAGTAACTTGGGCATTTCACTTATCATTGTTATTATTATCTTTAGAAAAAAAAAGAGATACAAACAAAAAAAGAAACACTTACACATCCGATTCTTGTTGTTCATTATTTTTACGTTCATCTTCCAAAAATTCATTCAATTGTTCACCAAATCTACCAACCATATTATTCTGTAGTTGTGTAAGGGGTATAGGGGTGTTGACATTGGTTTGGCAATCGGGGTTAGATTCTCCAATTCTATAATAATTCATATCATGAATATAATAAATAAATAAAAAGTCAATTAGATGCTTATTTTCTCATCTTTTTTTTTCACAAATATAAAATAAACACTAACTTATTTAATAACTCTCCTAACTTGTCTATCCGAGGAGAAGTGTGTCGTATTGATCTAATTTTTTAATAAATATGAAATTTCCAAATTAAAAGACTCGTCATCAAAGAACAAAACTGTTAATCTAAAACCGAATAAAAGCTACTTACGTGTCAAGAGGTTCACTTGAAGTAGGTCGTACACAAATACCAGATCGTACCGAATATCCCTGATCTTTTGATTCCATTTCAATCGTTGGGTCGATCATGGATCGTGGTCTAGGTTTAGTATTCAAAACATCTTTACTTGAGGGTTCGGAATGTGCGTCCCAGACATACCGGCCAGTTAAATCACGGACAATAACTCTTGCTTGTGGACCTTCTGTTTCAGTTTCAGGTAATTCAACAAATGCAATAATAGTCGTATCATTAAATGAAAAATATTGATATTTGTTGTTAAAGTCAGTTTTGTCCTCTGTTGCTACGCCAGGTCCAACAATAGTACTATGAATTGTTGCAGGTCCAAATGGTGGTGCAAAATTATTAAAGTGATGTAAAAGATGTAATAAGACAGCTTCAGCAGATTCTTTGACGTAGCCATGATCAGTTTCTAAAAATTCGGACCCAGTAACTACGCTCACATATTCATCATGAAGTGTAGGTCTTTTCTCTGTGATCAATTTGAATTTAAATGGCAGTTCTTTCTTTTTCGATGTGTTGCTACGTACGACAGGTGGCGGATGAGGTAATAATTTTTCTGAACCACCCTCCTATTGAAAAAAAATTAGAAATGATATAACAACCCAGTATAAATAGTTCTTTCATTACAATGAATAGTAGTCGTTTACTTACTGAAGTGACATGAAGTGCATGTTCAATCACATCAAAAACGAGTTGACATAGTTCTGTTTCCGAAAGAATCATTGGTTCAATCACCATCAACCATTCCAACAAACAGCTAAATAATTTTGAGATAATAAATCCTCGTCCATCTCGACTATTACGTTCATAATATCTGAGATGAATATTTAATGCATCAATCACCCGAGTAAGTACTTCTTGCACAATAACACCATCTGGATCCAATTCTTCTTTGTATATTTGAGCAAAAGTATTCAAACAATCTACAATGGTATTAACAATAGATATATTGCTCCAATACAAATGATTCACCATTGCCAAAAGTGGTTCATAAATAATTTCTTCTTGCGGGTTATCACATTGAAGCATTTCATCCAATGCAAGACTACAAATAGCACCAAGAAGCATACAATGTGCATCTGGATCTTGTTTAATTTTTTCAGGTGTTGTGTCTGCATTCACGAGTCGTAATAATAGATTCTTTAACCATACTTTTATCTATGTGTGTATATAGCGTACATTTTCAGAAAAATAGTCATTAACATGTATGAAAAGTTCAAGAAATTAGAAATGGTGAAAGAAAAACCTACATCAGCAAATGAGAGTTGTTTCTCAGTGAATTCACCAATCCATTCCTTGCTCACATCTAACTTGATATCTTTCAAGTGATTGGAAATAGATACAAGAGATCCCAAAATCGTTATACATCCACGTCGAAAAGTTACTGGAACATCTCGAATAGTATCAGCATCCAGTAACTAAAATATACACATATATGTGAGTCTTTTGTTTCTTTGTCCTTATTTTCATAATATACATTTACCTGATTTTCAATGGCTGCAATAAATGATGGTATTAATATATATACACCAGGTAGACAACATGAAAATGCACGCCCCGAATTTTGAATAATAGATTGAATTATAACAGCATCGCCAGAAGATAAACCCTATATACCGATATTTTTCATTATGAATGTTTTTGAAATCCTTTCGCATTTTGCAAGAATTTCTTTTTTTTTTTCATCATAATAAGCATCCCCTTTGTTTTTGTTTTTTACTTTTAGTATAGCTTTATAAAAATGTGCATAGTATTGTACGGATGCAGGTTCTTCCCGTCTTCGAGACATCATTCGACAAAGACATCCGAAAGCTAATGCACGTCCAGTGTCATATTTTCTAAAATAATAGATATATTAATAAAACATTCTTCTCTACCCCTTCTCTCTCTATCAATTTCTAAAAACTAATCTTTTCTTACTCTGATAACTCAGTCGCTTGTAAAAGCCATGGTCCAACTTCGTATAAAGCGGGTCGTGGTACAATATGATAAGGTTGTCGTGATCGAATCTGGAGATAGAAGCACATTAATTAACAAGTAAAGTTTTATATAAGCACATAAAAAAAAGGTATTTTACCCAAGATAATGTATCCCATATATCAACAACACAACCCATTGCTACTGCATAATTTTGTGGATCCTTCATAAAACAAACAAACAAATAAATAAAAATTAGCAAACAAATAAGGAAAAATGTTATTTGTAATATTAAATTTTAAACAAACCTCTATTTCATTAACATTTCCAGTTGCACAAAGCATATTTTTCCATGTACTCAAAATAATGGTACCATCCGTAGTTAAATTCAATAAATTAAGAAATTCACTACTTCGAAAAACACCCAGACCAGCTGGTAACTTTTCATTGACAGCTACCATATTGGTCGTAAGTGAAATAAGATCCATTTGAGGAAATCCAGCAGATATTGATGTTCGATTAGACTATATATGTGTAATATATATATATCTTTTGTTAAAATAAAATACACCCATTCCAATACAATGTGTATTTATTTTTTTATTATATATTTATATAAAAAGATATAGAAAAACAAGAAAAAAATGATAATAATAATACAACAAACCTTGCTTGACATTGTCATACTTTCGTCAATTCTATCTGCTGAGCTACTTGCACTACGACGATCCCAATCACGATTTTTATCGTCTTCTTTGATAGATCCACTTTTCAAATTCGATATTCCATCATTGTTATCAACATTGTGGTGATGTTGCTGTGGTTGCTGACCTTGTTGACCATGAACAAAACTTAAAAATTTACTACCTGAATCTTGAAATAATGTATCGAATTGATGGATGCTTACAGTTCGCCGACCAGTACTTTGACCACGTTTTTGTGACCCACCACCAATGGATGCTGCACCACTGGTTATATTTGTTACAGGAGTCTGTTGTTGCTGCTGAGATTGTTGATGAGATGGCATTGTACTCGTTGAAAAAGACGATGTGGGTATAATATTTTTAATACCAAATTTAACATTCCCCCCCGAAGATGATGAAGCAGGACCTGTATTATGACTTGTATTTTGTTGTGTACCTCCCCCTTCTTCTCTTAATACGGCAACGTCTTCAATATCTCCAAGATAAGCGGAACGTCGATCGGATGCTTTACTACCTTTCTCAGAAAGTGAAATATTACTTGTATTGCGCATAATCATAACAGGAGGGGCTGTTGGCGTTGCAGCCATATCAAAGGCAGGTTGATCACCAGATTTTGTAACACCTTGTTTCGTTATGTTGCTGTTATTATTATTTTCAACTTGACCAAGCATCTTATCTTGAGAAATCATATCAACAAGTTGACCATCACTCGCTCCTGCAGATAACGGCCTTCCTGCCGCCAATTTTATAGGTTGCAGATCACCTTGGATACTTAAATGTCGTGAACGTACTTTGCTACGTGTACGATTACCAGTCATTGCCGGTAAATTGCTTTGTTGAAATAATACTTTTGTTTCATCAAGCGAGTGTTTATCGGATATATCGTATTCCACTTTATATAGTCCAGAAGATAAAACGCGAGTTAATTTATGCATGATTTTCTAAATAATAATAATAGCCCCATATTTTTTTGTTTTGTTTTGTTTTAGTTTCTTATTCTAAATTTTGTAAAATTACAAAGAAACTTTTTTTTTCTCTTCTTTTTATACCGTCCATTGGCCTAATGTTTGAGACCATCGCATTGACTGGATCATATGTGCTTTTAATTCTTTCCATAGTTCCACATGGGATATTCTTGCGCGAGCAAATGCATGTAATAATGTCTAAACAATAATAATAATAAAACCCTTCAATATTTAATAACTTATCTATCAGCTCGTTATCCATATTTCTTTCTATCCCTCTCTTGCACTCTCTCTCTCTAATTCCATCAATCAGCCAAATAACAAACCTCGTATATGTAATCTGATAATTCATCAGCTAACGAATGTACAGGTATACAAGTATATTTTACGGGTTGATTCATGAACCAATCTTGAATATCAAGCAGACAATGTAAAAGTAATTCCCTAATATAGTTAAAATTATATAGAATCATCAACAAAAAAAATGACTTTTGTATATAATCTCGATAAAATGTCGCTCTAGGCAATGTAAATGGTATATGTGTATAAACTTACCAACTTTCCCACTCCATATCAATTCCTCCTCGACTCACTGTAATGGCACGATAGACATTGATAGCATCCTTATACAGCACAACAAGTCCTTCCCAATCTGTTCCTGATGCTGTGCCTGATTCGGGTTTATCCTTAAATCTTTGCCAATGATTCTCAAATATCAATTTAATCATCAAAAAGTAACGACGCAAGAAACGATTCGCATCTGCATGTTTATAATCATCTTGTTGTTGAGCATTACTATCCCCGCTTGTTGTATTAAGAACCCCACCATCCGATGGTTTGATACTAGAAACAGTAGGGACAGAAGCCAAGCTACTCGATCTTGTCACACTTCCTGGATATCCACTGGTTGTGGTTACTGGTGTACCAGCAATTTGAGTCCAACTACCCGTTCTTCGAAGAAACGAAGGCCGTTCATCTTCATTGCCAAGCATCCATACACCTAATATATGAATTGCACCTCGTGTAATATCTCGATAAGTTGGATTTGTACATGGAAGAATAAGAGCCTGACGTAAAACTTCATGTAACATTTCGCGAGTTTCGTAAGATGAAAGGACGATTGATTTAAGAATAGGTGTTGCTGGTGAAGCTCCTGTGATTGCTGGCATATGAGGCAAATCTCCATAACTATTATCCAAACAATAACCAATTAAAAATCGAAGTAAGGTACGTAAAATACTAGGTGGACATTGAGGAAATCCAAAATCTATATTTCAACATCAAACAAAGCCGTATGAATGATCTTGTTTTTCCTTGTTATATATATGTGTATGCACACAACAAATAACTGATCTTCTTTTCTTTTTTTTTTTTTACCTTCTGTAGCAACTGTTGGTATATCATCCATTTGCAATATCTTTGCAACTTGAGGTGTAAATTTGGTTAAATAATAAGTTCGAAATATACGGAATAAGAATTTAGCACTTGCCGTGGCTGCATCGATACCAACACCAGTCGCAATTCCATCATCGGGTTCTATATTATCACCTGGGGGGTATTCATAATCATCTGGTGGTGGTGGAGAGCCAGCAGCAACGTATGCAAGTCGAACAAGATTGGAAAGAAAGATATGAAATAATGCAATAGAATCGTTATATGTAGGTGGCGTTGGACTAGGGTATAATGGTGCTTGTTCATCACCTACTATTAATAATCAAATTATTATTTAGTTTTTAACACAAGTTTATCATAATAGTTTTACATAACCCCCCTCATCCATTACTCTTTTTTGACATTACCGCGAACAAAGGATTGATGTAAATTAAGTTTTGATTTTTTGATTCGAATATCACGTTCTAAACCATGCCCAAAAGCTCTTTCTGCATGTCGCTCACTTAATTTTCGTACAAAATGTAAACCGGTTGTATGTGATTTAGACGCATGAATTTCTTCTGGAGGATGTGAAGGGTCATTTTCATTGTTATTGTAACTATTGCTTGATAATGTTGTATTATGTGATATTGAACTTTGCAAAGGTTGAATTTCGTCGAGAATAAATAAATCGAGTGATATAGCATTAGAGAAAAGTTCCATACATTCTGGATATTCAACAACTTGATCATTTAACCATAATAATAATAAATGAAATCCTAATGCTCGTAATCGTATATGATTTCCATGATCTAAAATGTATCCCAATATCTTGGCTAATATCAATCCATTCTATTAGTTAGCTTGTATATCCCAAGTTTTCAAATTTGTTCCCCCCCCTTTCGCCCTTTCACGCATCCGAGACTCACCAATATTCTTTCGTTGCCATCCATTTCGCATAAGTTCAGGTACATAAAGAAATATTTTTCGTAGCAGTAATAAATTCTTTTGTAAATATACAAGTTCTTTTGATGACCATGATTGAGGCCGTTCGCTTTTTTCTGTTAAAAATAAATGAATTCGTTATTATATTAGTCAACATAATTGAATAGATGAACGCGTTAATAAAATCTTTGAAGATTATTAAAAAAACTAATTCAAATACATACGTTTAATCTTTTCAATATGATGAATACAAGTTTCATAAACAACGTGAAATACTTGCTCTGCATTTTCTTGAAAGAAACGCGCTTGATCAAATGTATTTGTTGCATCTAAAATTAAAATATGTCAATATTACATACATACATGTTTTAATTTTCGTGATTAAACATATAAACTAAGATATATATGTAGATAGAGAAACCCCATCATTTTTTTTTCTTACCAATATAACTCCATAAACTTTGTGCTCTAGATTTGATCTTTTGACGTTCGTCCAAAAAGGTTTTTGCTTTCTTTTTTAGTTTTTCGCCCTTGTCATCTTTACCAGCAAGTGAAAATGTCGACGTAGAAGGTAAAATGAGCATATCTGTCCCTAGTTCTCCATTAGTTCTTGGTAATGTTGTATTATTCGATTCTTGTGACGCCATGAGATCGCTATTGTCTTTTGCTGATAAGCTACTATTAGTATTCGTAGAAACTTGTCCTTGTTGTTGAGAAATATTCGTTGAAGAATTACTATTGTTATTACTGTTGTTATTGTTGCTATTATTTGTTGCATTAGATATATCTTGTTGTTCATTATTGCTTGTCACTGGCGTTGTTGTTGTTGAATGAGGCATAGATGTCTTACCGAGAGTAGAAGAACTTCCACTTCCCGGTATAAGCGTTTTCTTCATTACGGAGCTTGCCTTCCGCATGACGAAAAAAAAAAAGAAGAGAAAAAGAAAACTAGCTACCTTAAACTGCGTAGTTTTTTTAATATATTTATTATTTTTATAACAATTTAATATGAACCGATTAAAAAGTTAAAATTGAATAATAAAACAAACTTTTGAGAAAAAAAAGAGTGAAAGAAAAAAAAAAAAAAGGAAAGGGCAAAAAAAAAAAAAGTTAGAAAAATTGGACGGGTTTGCTGTAAATATGGGTTAGGTAGTACACATACACACATATATATACAACATTATATAACCAATCCGTAAAGTTGGCTAGGGCGTCCAGGCACCAAAGCCCCGCTCTCTCTCTCCACAAAAAAAAAAGAGCGATGAAATTTAGGAGATAGTAGAATGATAGGCGTTTCTCATCCCGACGTGACAAACTGGCAACAAGTTACCATGGAAAACAATTCTCAATAACAGCTGTATCAAAAAGTCGATATATATGGTATTTATTGACAATTGGGAAATAGGCCTGGTGTGAGTGTTTGGCTACAAAATATATAAAATGTATTATTTATGACATTATAATTTTGTACCATATTATCATTTACGTCTTACTAAAGAAAGTTAAACGATACATGTTTTGATTAAGGAGAAGAAAGTAGGCGGCGAGAGAGGAGAGTAACACTTTTTTTTGTTTTGTTTCCTAACTATAATTATTATTACCATTATTTACGTCATGTGATGACAACATTACAGGGAGTATTTTGTTTAAATATTAATGTTGTCATTACAGGTTCAGAACAAGATACCTAATAATAATAATGATAGCAGCAAGTATCTTTTTCTGTCTTTTTCCTTTCCTCTATGCACACAGATATATGTATATATAAAATTAGTTGTTTATTAAAAGGAATAAACAAAGATCGTCCAAAAAAAAAAGGAGACGACATGCTTCTTTTTCTTTTTTTTTATATAAAACAACAAACAAGACTACGTACCGTACGTATAAATTATTTCCACAGTAAAAATATCCAGTTGTTTACAACGCGCTAACACACATAACTCATAAATAATCTATTATTATATCTAAAAATGACCATAAAGCTTAAGATAACTTTTTTTTTTCCTTTCTTTCATTGTTTTCTTGACATAATGCCAGATATTTCATTCCATTCGGATGAACAGTTTTACCGTTTATAACTACACCAATTCCTATTTGGATACAATATTATTCTTCTGTTGTCCTTCAACTTCAATACTTCATATTCCTGAATATCTTTAAAAATGAGCGAAATCAAAACACTACGTATGATTAGTTGAACTATACTTAGTCTATTCAAATCTGTCTTTTCTCACAATCAGCTATATGTAGCATTAACTCGAGTACATACTACCCCGGACTATCTATAGATATTTCTTCTTCTTCATCTTCTACATGGCAGTCTTCTTCACCTCAAACAGCCAACACATATAATTTAATGAGAAGCTTTCTCTGATCTACACACTTAACTAATACGTAAACTTAAACTTGGTACCGAATGGTGGTACTCTTAAGAGAGATATCCATAACTATTTAATAGTCTTTTTTTTTTCTTTTATAATTTCGTACGTACAGAAAAAAAAACATTATTTTTTTAAAACCAAAAATATTTTTTAATATCTTTAATGAGTTTAAAGGGGCTTTGAGGGGCTTGCCTTCAACGAGTTACCAAATTGTAGCCCGGAGGGGTTGACACCAAGCGAAGCGAGGGGGCTCAACCCGTGAAGTTACGAAAGTGACCAAGGCTCGTGAGTTCTAATCTGTCTTGATTGGTGGTTAATAATTTTAACTTCTGATACAAATTTTAATTTTAATGAGTCAACTATCTTCTTGGCCAATTCCAAGCACTCCATGTCCAAGAATATTATACATCTTTTTGAGTCATTTACATTTGCTTCAACTAAATCCGGTTATAGCGCCACCAACAGAAGCGTCCAAACGTTTACTTGATGTAACCAGTACGTTTAAAACTTGTGTGGTTATTCTAAGTTTCTTCCTATCTTGTTTATTGATTATAGAAGGCCAAATATAAGGGTGATTTGCAGGAAGAGACGTATGATAACTTGAATTTTGTTTTTTAATTTCCCATACGTACATTTGGTTCTTGGTGAGAGTCAATTGATTTTTTTTCTGCCGTATACCTCAACAGTGTTCAACATAACCGCTTGGTTGTTGTTAAAATTGACAACACGTAATAATCCAGACAAAGATCTAAATTATTACAGCTAGTGAAAATGTGCCATTTGATTTGGATATTGAGCTGTATCAAATGAATATAAGCTACCATATAATAAGATAAATATGATACAATTGAAACAACGTGATAGTATTCGTTATTTGATATTTAAAAAAAATAAATATGGACCAAAAATGCACCACAGACTTGTCCCAAAATATCAATCCAAACTTGGCAATCTTAAGCTCAGATTTGTAACCATCCCATTTTGCTTGACATGGCTCAATTTGAATATTGAGGCCCATTTTTAAAAGCCATGTCTCATTTTTTATTTTGAATAACTAAATTTAACTTCCAAGACTGTACACTTGTGAATGAAACTTCAAATCCATGTTCATAATTTTACAAGTTTCATCATTCAAGGATACATATGGATGGCTGTCGAAGTAATTTTAAAAAAGATGATGTTTTTGCAAACAGATTTTAAAGCTTGTCTTCAATTTCTGGAGTACGTACAATTCGAACAGATATTATTTTGAGTATCTTCCAATTGACCTTCTGTTGTTGGGATTATTGGCGTGAAGGATTCATTTTTTTTTTGATCCCAGTCTAAGCACAACTTGTTCATTTGTCCAATGCTATTTCTTACTTTTCTTCATTGTCACATATTGAAAATGGTTGTACGTAGCTGCAATGTTTTGAATATATACGTATATATATTTCGCTAGTGGACTAGTGTTTTCTTGATCGCAGGTTTTCACCACTGCCTTGCCATATGTTGTCCATCTTTTTTTTTATTGGTCGATCTTTAGTTGATAGTATCATAAATTAAATTTATATTCGGATCGATACATAGTTGAAAGAATGGAGCAATCAGAGTCAAATGTGTCATCTCCAATATACTGGTTATCACTATGTTGACTACGTATGTAGAGTTTATTTATTTGTTGAATAAGCTCGTTTTTTTATGCAAAAATGACCTCTGTATTCTCCCGAGTCGAATTTCTTTACATGTTTATTCTATATGTGTTTACTCAATACAATCAAGCTATCCAACATTCCAGAACATGGACAATACAGTCCCGATGTTCGCTTTTATGCTAGCTTAATTTTCGCTTTGTTAAATTTCCATAGTTCGTTTTATATTAAGCTAATCTTTTTAAAACTTTTCTAGCTACACAAAAACCCACAAAACATTGATGTTAAACATGACACGTGGTGGAGATTCTCTTGTTATAATGTCTATCGAGATAAATAAAAAATAAAGAAAAAGGTAAGGGCGAAAGAAATAGAAAAGATATAGATTTATTATTCTGCGGCTGAACCGCCCATATTTATACATACTTGGAGGGTTACATGACCACCCAAGGATCAACTCTATATCACAAATCACGTAAACTTTTTTTTTAGTCTGAACCAACGAAACTACCCACACAACGTGTCAAATAGTTATTTGGTGATAACAATTTTGTTTGTAAAGCTTACAAATTTTGTGAGCGGAGGCACTATAAAACATATTTTTTTTCCTGCTTGTTTTGATCGTCAGTAACTTGGAGATTTTTAGAAACCCGATTAATGAGGGTTTCCTTTCGCAAGAACAACTACATCACATACAGTGTTGGGTGATATTTCTTCTGCAGAAGTTGTAAACGTATTTACGAGAGACCCTGGGAATGTGAAGAGAAGAAAAGTGGCTGGAATAACCAAGCGTAAGGCATCCAGTGATAAGTTATCAACACCAAAAGGAAATACAGGAGCCCATTACATGCAATTTATTATTGACACAATGAATATTATAAACACATTTTCAGAAACACAAGGATTTCATATTGTTATGGATAACGCTCCTACATGTTCCTGGTAGATCAACCCTTTAATTCGAAAAGCGCGGTTTATAATATCTTCATCCTTATTCGCCGGAACTTAACCCTATTGAAGTCATTAAGTCTATTGTTAAGGTCAAGGTGAAACATCATGCATTGAAAGGACACAGAAACTCTGAGTCTTGCAAAGAAGTTTCTCTTCAACATTTATAAAACTGTATTCAACATTCCGCGAAGTTATTCGATAAGCGCTTAAATAAAGAACCTATTTAATTGCTACTTATTTGTTTCTCACTAAGTGAAACAGAGGATCAGTTTATTTTCAGGAGTGAACAATTGGATGTTTAATAAAACCACCCATGGACACTGGAAATACAGTAAAGTTAAGATATTTGTTGGTCGTTTTGAAAAAAACAATTATAAAGCCTTTTTGCTAATACACACTTTTAGATATGCGTAAAAATTTGTTTCCATGGATAGAAGTAAAAAAAAAAAAAAAAGAAAAGTCAAACCTATATAAAACTATTTTGTTGTCCTACTAAGTAATAGTAGAATATGCTAACCTCATTTGTAATTGACATTCCCTTAAAATAAATGAATATTAATGGAATCAAACAATTTAAATGAAAGAAAGGAAAAAAAAGTGTTAAAAGTTCTTGTTGTTATCTTGTTACTTATAGTAACTATAGCAACAACCAAAAAAAAAAAAAAAAAACCTGATACGCAACAAAAAAAAAAAAAAAAGGTAAAAGGTAAAAGGACCGGCTGTTAGTTGAGTCACACTTTTTGGTTTGTTATATAAAGTCTTCTTTGAAGCTCTCTGGGTTTCTTTTTTCTCGCTTTTTTTATTTTTTTTCCTGCAAAGCGACACATTTATAAAACGCATTGGCCACCATCACAAAACAACTCTCATTAATCATGGATAATAAACAACCAAGTAATGTATTTTAGCCTTTTCTTAATTAAAAAAGGGATTTTTTCTATATATACAATCTATTATTTAAAAGATTGTATTTCTTTTTTTAAAAAAAAGAAAAGGAAACATCTCTTTTTTTTTTTTTGTTCTTATGCATTAGCTTTTTATAGACAACAGTTTTTTTTAATTAACCTTTTTCTTCCAATAATAATAATAATAATAAATAGCTTCTCGGCTTGACATTAATAGTGGCAGAAAACAAGAGTTCACCGCTCCAACACCACAAAATACACCTATCAATCCTGCACCCATTACTTCGAATTATCGTCCTTCGATATCGAGTATTTCTGAAGATACAATAACCGCCAGCACAGAAAAAGGTAAATTCCTTTTTTTTTTATACACGTGTTTTTTTTTTCTCCAATAATAATATCAATTAAGCGATATCAATATAAATGTATATATGTATTCACATATATTAGATAATAACAATAATCCTGAAGCTTCCAACTTGACAGGTGCATTTACAAGTAATCCTGCCCTTATTAGTATGCTTCAAGGCAAATTAGGAAGTCTTGTGGGTCGTCGCTCTGGTTATGTTCATTCTTTACCTCCAAGTGTAAAACGTCGAATTCATGGTTTACAACATTTCCAGGCAAAACATGCTGAATTGGAAGGAAAATTTCAAGAAGAAGTTTTAGCATTGGAAAAGAAATATCTTGAACTATATACACCACTTTATAATAAACGTGCTGAAGTCATTGTAGGCGGTTATGAACCAACAGATGAAGAAGTTCGTCTTGGTGAAAAAGTGGATCAAGATGAAGAGGAAGAAGAAGAAGAAGAAGGAAAAGGAAAGGAAAAAGAGAATTTGACAACAACAACAACAACAAAAGAAGATGAAGTTAATAATGACATGGTGGGTATTCCCGAATTCTGGTTAACGGCATTAAAAAATCATCCTCAAATCTCGGAGACTATCACTGAACTAGATGAACTAGTATTAAAACATTTGGTGAATATACGCATGTCATACATGGATAAACCTGGTTTCAAACTTCATTTTGATTTTGCCGAGAATGAACACTTTACGGACAAGACATTGACAAAGACGTATTATTATCAAGAACATGCTTATGGTGGCGATTATGTATATGATCATGCTGAAGGGTGTGATATTCATTGGAATGAGGGTAAAGATTTAACTGTCAAAGTCGAAACTAAGAAACAACGCCACAAAGGTAAATATATATATATATATATATATAATAATTTTCGACTGGCATATATCCACTTTCTTAAATATATATAACTCATCATATACAAATACAATATATATTACTTTTTTTTAAGGTACAAACAAGACTCGTGTTGTCAAACGTACTGTTCCTGCCGAGACTTTCTTTGCATTTTTCCATCCTCCATCATTCCCTGATGATAATACCGAATTAGATGAAGAAGAAGCAGAAGGTTTAGACGCAAAATTGGAAGTGGATTATGAAACTGGTAAGGGAGAAATTTTAAAAAAAAAAATTTTTGTCTCTTGTTTTGCCCCAAGAAATAATAATACTAATACATATAATGTAATATTTATAGGTGAGGAATTCAAAGATAAAATCATTCCCCATGCTATTGATTATTTTACTGGGAAAGCATTAGAATATGAAGATTTTCCAGCCGAGGATGAATTTGAGGTAAATCTAAAAATATAGTTCTATTAGGCATATATATAACAATAGCAAATTATTGACGTTATACAATTATTGTTCCCTATTTATTTTGACAGGATGAGTTTTATGAAGAAGATGAAGATGATGAGGACGATGATGATGAGGAAAGTGATGATGACGATGACGATGATGATGGAAAGGTAATTAAGAACAGATCGATATTTGATATATAGATATATAAAGACCGAAAGAAAATTAATAAGATGATCGAATTACCTCTATAGCAAACTACCAAGGGTGAAAATGCACCTGAATGCAAACAATCGTAATAATGTTTTTGTTTAGTATGATATCTAAAACTACAATCTCTTCCATTATCAAGTATTCCTCAAAAAAAAAGGGGGGAGAACCAAGCTCTTCCCCCTTCTATAATGTTGTTCTAGTAAAAAAAAAACCAAAGAATATTTTATATACATAAGCCCCATTATTGCAAATATTATCCCCTCCCTCATTTTTCTTTCTTTTACCTACTTAAATATTTGCCACTCTTTCTTCTTCCTTTCATCTCTTTTTTTTTCTCTTTTACAATATACAAAACTTTATATACATCAATAACAATCAAACAATTCACGATACACAACAATACATAAATATTATACACAACAATACACACACATATATATATAACAACTTTTTAAAAAGATGAAATATTCAATCAAAAAAATAATGTTTCTTTATTTAACAGAAGGAGAGATCTGATCTCTGGGAATAGCTAAGGCACTACTTTGCCAGCCACCAAAACCAATAGCAAATACAAACATATCTCTCAAACTAGAAATTTTTTCCGGTATTGTTTTTGGTTCTACAAACACACCTCCTTCACCATGACCTATGGCACCATTACTATTAGCACCCCATGTTAAAAGATCACCTTGATTTGTTAATGCTCCGCTATGATAACTAGTAAACCAGATGAATTATTATATGAATTTTATGTGCTTCATCGAATTTTACATTTGCATGATATCATTATCGTCTGTTCCTGAAAGAAAAGAGAAAAATAGTATACTTACTCTCCAAAGGACACTTTACAAATGTCATGTTGTAATTGATCCAATACTTCTGGTTCAGTTTCTGCTGTATGATCCTGATGACCTAGCAACACTTTACCATCTGCCGTATAAACTGCAAAATTTCGAAATTGAGCTGAAACAAATCGTTGCATTTTTCTATTATTTCTTCCTTCACGTTCATTTAACTCCGGTTCAGTTGCACCATATTTAGTTAATTCAGTTGTCAAAGTTGCTGGTGTTAATGCTAAAGGATCCGCTAATTCCGTCCAAATTTTAAATACACGCCCATAACGTGTTAACACCAGAGTACATTTCTCTAGACCTGCGATCTATATATGTAGTATCTCAATCAGTAAAAAGAAAATTCTGTGCATATATAAAAAAGCTTTACTTATTTATATATATTTTACCTGTACAATTTTATCACCTTTTTCAATGGATTTAAAAGGCAGAGAATTCTTCTTGGCATCCGCTTCTATGCTTTGTAATGTTACACCATTAGCTTCTGCGTTAATCATCAAATCAGGTAAAGTATCTTCTGCATTGGTGACCATATCAGGATGTTCGATCCGAATTAGTTTTCCTTCACTTGTAAGTAAAGAAGAATAACCCCAATTGGCAGCAACTTGAACAATGGGGTTTGAAACACGAATACGTTGAACAACTCGATAATTGTCCCAATGCCATACACTACCATCCCGTCCAAGAGCAATGGCGTGTGATCGACCACATGAAATGGCTTGAATATGGCTTGGCACTTGAACTAGAGTTGGTTCAGAAACAAGTGCTGCACCAAGAGATAATCGACTTACCATGTCACCATGCATCTATTTGATTTTATTTTTTGCATAATAAGAATTCCATGTTAGTAACACCATTTGTCAAGAAACGTGATATGGCATATAAATAAATGAATGAATAAAAAAACAGAGATACTTTACCCTTCCCCATAACCAAACATGACCATGGCGATCTAATGCATGAAAACCCCATCCAGATGATACAATATCCACGATACCTTTACCACGTAAGGATACAAGTTCTTTTGGTGCTGTTACATCCGCTTGTCTTGCATATCTACCATGGTGTTGTCCAATTAAATCATAAACATTCCTTTTATTATCAATATACATTGTTTTTTTTTCTGTTATAATAACAACAAGAAAGTAAGAAAAACGATTGGAGATATACCTATTTCTAATTCGTAGGTTGATTGCACTTATTTGAGGTGGATGACCTAATCTACCATCCATATTCTCACCCCATGTATAAACAACCGAGTCTTTCAGTTTTGAATAGAGCTGTTTCCATCCTGAATGTCGAAAACTCGCATCATGAGGTAAATTATAATCTGAAAAAACGCGATGTTTCCATAGTAACTCGTCATTGATAAGTTGAGAAAAAGTTTTATTGGTACACGCAAGATGGACAAGAGATTGTGCGTCGAGATTATAAAGAATATTATCAATAAGAATATCGAGTGGTAAGTCAAGTAGTTTCATAATAATACCGTTTTTTTTTTTTTTTTGCCAAGAAGAATAGTAAGCTATGAATAAAATAAAATGAAAGACCAAGTTTTTTTTTTTTGCTCATCTGTTGTGCGTATCATCCCCCCACAAAAAATAAATAACTCCAAACTATAAATGGTAAATGCGTATTGTATGCACACATGATATTTTTGAAATTAGATCGATAATGTAAAAGATATTACTTTTTTGTTATTGCTTATTATAAGGGATGTTATTGTTATTGGGTAAATGAAGTGCAATATTTGTTGTTGTTGTTGTTGTTGTTTTGTTGTTCAATATGAAAAAAAAGAAGAGTTATATACATACATTATTGTTGACAAAAATAAATGTGCGAAATGAATAAAAAGATTAATAAAAAGGGGAATATTATGTATAAGAATGTTATAATATATATATATTATAATGAAAGGGAACAGAAAAGGGGGTTATGTAAAATAAGGAATATGGTAACAAAATAAAGAAAGGGACTTTTTTATGATAATGAAATTAAAGAAGATTCAGGTGGCAATGTATTGAATTTTTCTTGCAAGTTTAATAGTCTTGGTGTAATGTTGGATTGTAATTGAGTTCGTAAATTGTGATCTGGGATTTGTTGTAATAAACGCATGAATGAACCAGCGCAATCATCAATGGCTTCTTTTGCTGTGATCAAATCTCCAGCATAATAAGCTGATCCACGCGAATCTTCTGCAAAATTGACCTATTATGTTGGATATTATCGTTAGTTATCATGCTATTTAACTAAGGTCTTATTTTGCTTATATAACTTTTATAATCGATTATTTACGTACCTCATCAACTGCTAATGCATATAATCGATATACATTCTCTGTTTCTTTTTGAATTTCCACATTAGATACTTCTGACGCGTTCGATGCTCTTCTTCTAAACAAAGACATGAATTGTTGTCCTGAAATTGTTGGATTGGATGTCGTAAGTTCACTCATATTAGAACATTTACTTGTTCTTCGTTTTGAAAAATACTGCGGCGGAGGAGGGACTAATGATGTTGATGTAGGTGATCCCATTATGACTTCTTGTTCTTGTTCTTGTTGTTGTAGTGGTAAATAATCATTTTCTTTTTTTTCTTCTTGATTTGAACAAAAAGTACAATAATAATTATTTTTATTAATTATATCAATATTTGATTTTGTTGTAGAAGAACGATGGCGACGACGATGACGACGACGACCCAGTGGATTGTTCATATGAGCTGGATCAGAGTTATTAAACCACATAATAAAACTACTCCATTTAGCTTTTAAAAATGTTGAGGAACGGCATGAAATAATCATTTTAATTTGTTGAGTGGCAAAAATAACGAAAAGAACAAACAAAAAAAAAAAGAAAAGAAAGGAATCAAAAAAAAAACAGGATCGTAAATAATAATAAAAAATTTTGTTCTACTCCGCGTAAGACGCATGAAAGGAGACAGAAAGAGAGAGAAAAAGGTTTTTGTTTTTTTGTTTGTGGGGGGGGGGAGGAGAAGAACAAAAAAAAAGGAGTTTAAGATAGAAAATTGGTAAAAACCAGATACTTGGCCTGTTCCATTTATGAAACTATTAGTGACTAACAAGTATAATTGAAATGTAACTCTTTTATGCTGCGGATCTTTTGGATGTTTAAAAAAGAAAAAGGGGAGAAGCCCTTGTGATCTTGAGAAACAAATGGACGATCCTCTTTTATTTTTATTTTTTATATACATATCATTTTTTGATTATATCTTCAACTATACCATCCCCCCCTCTTGTAGATTTTTCACATATAAAAAGTACACTCCTTTTTATTATTAGTATAAATGTTCATAAATGATGTATGTTAATAAAAATTACAATATGATGAGGTTCCTTTTTATTTATTTATTTTAACAAACTAATCAATTCACTATTACGTATTAATATGTATATTTTTGATTTATATATAAAAGTTCTATATCAACTCCTATGCAAAAAGGCGTCTTTATCTCCCCTTCTTTTTATTTACATAACTCCTCCAGTATAAAAAGTTACATTAATAATAATAAATTATAATAATGAATCTAACTTAAGGACGAGTAAAAAGCACTGCATGAATCTGTTTTTCTTGCTTGGGTGGCAACTAAATCACCTTTACTCCTATTTTTTTAGGTTTTTCGATTTCATGATTTGATTTCATTCTTTTTGTATTTTGACCCCACAAACCTTCTATTTCTTTAAAGAAAATACGTAATCATTACTATTATAGACATTAGATTTATTTTTATTTGTTTATCCGAGATATAAATTACGTATCGATATTATGTTCAATATAGGTTATATTTTCATTTATGCACTACACAAAATAAGATCAGTAAAATATTACGTTTAAAAGAATAAATAGTATAGTGATAAAACTAATAAGTGGATCTTGTTCCCATTCATATATAACAACTTGCATTAAAAATCAAAACTTGAAATAATCTAGCCAAAAAAAATGAGATGAAAAAGGGGGTGTTAATCTTTATTTATGCATCTGAGTGAAACAAAAAATTCATTGTTCTTAAAAGACCCCGCCTTACAAAAAAAAAGACTTTGTTCTTTTGTCAATCCCTACCCCTTCCTTTTAATGACCATATTATTTCATGAATTACTTTGAATAACACCGATATAAAGAAGTGAAATATAGCTACTAATTTATATCATTATGATTCAAATTCGAATGGACTTATGTTTCCCTGAATAATTTGAAAAAAGGAAAAAGAAATCTCATTCCTTTGCTATAAGTTTTGGAGAATGACATTAAGATAACTATTTTTTTTTACACTTTCAAAGTTTTATGTGTCGCCTTACTTTTCAAGTAAATCAACCAAAAACTATGAGCTTTTAAGATCATTCATTACGGGAAATCCTCAATTAGAGTTGGAGGTACGATTTCATAAATACTCAATAACGTGTCTGGAGACTCTCATTACCTTTTGTATTAACTACGTATATATACTTTTGTGATCTCATTTTATTTTAGGCTGGTTTTTTGCAGTGATAACAGACACTTGTGAAGAAAATAATCGCGAAAATGCCATATAAAGAATATGCATATTATCCATGGAAGACAGCTTAAAGCGAGTTTTCTATGCGAAAAACAAGGGAAAAACCTTTCAATGGAGCCAGGTTTTTTCAATGACGTATATGATGCTATGATGTGGTGGGACCTCCTTGGTACTAACACTGGTTTACCTTTCTAGTTGAAACATCACGGAAAAAGTAAGCGACTCCTAATTTAAGCTCGCCACCCTCGATATATATTCCAAAAAGGGGACATAAAAGGGGGCATTGTCTTAGCATTAAAGATTCGCTCTGTGTGTGCAGTCCGCAACAAACTTGAATCCGGATGACATACTCCCCTTTGACTCCGTAGCGAGTGATCCTCGTGAAATACCATCCAATTTTTGATGGTGAAGAAGCACCTACTCCAACTTGGACTAATCTCAGACCAACTTGGATCCAAATCCCCGAAACATTCAACATACAAGACACAAGGAAGTATGAGCCGGGTTCTGTTTCTAATATATACTGAAAGGAAAACTAACTATTTTTTTTCTATTGTATATGCTTAATTAGACAAAGTTGGTAGTTAATCAAGGAAAAAAACAATATACCATTCACACACCATCCACATCAACAAAAGATAGCCCTCACCGCCCAAAACTCACGCAATCTCTCAAAAAATCATTAAAAGAATATGTCTATTTTGCAACTTCACATTCAAAAACGGCGGATCTTCACGTTCAACATATATACAAATAAGAACAAATCCGAGAAAGAAAAAACCAATCATTAGTAGATCTTCATGTGTTTGACTATATAAATAACCTTTTGACAAATATGCCTTACGATGGTTTGCCAAAGAAACTCTGATCAGTAAATTTCCATCAATCAGACATACAAGAATCCCAGGTTATTGATATTATTAATTATGTTTCTCACATCTTTTCATTTACATTGTCGATCACCAGGTTTACTACCTAATAATCACCAACGAACTTTGTTGAACATATAATACCCGGACTTGTCGCATTAAGCAAAACATCCGGGTTAATACCATATCGCTGGTGTGAATTCGAAATGCGGGCCATTAAGGCTATAAATTTAAAGATGGCTCCGCAACGTCTTTTAGATGTCTCTGGTGTCATGACGTTGAATATAGAAAGGTCAAAATCCTTATATTGCCTCCATCTCAAGGTCAGTGATAAGAGGGTTGGGTATATGATGCAAAAGAAAAAGATTTGAAAATAAAATGCTTTCTCTTTTTCATGGAGTTATCTTTTATTAACATAAAATATAAAAAGAGTGAAATAAGAGTTGGGGAACAAAAATACATTTTACTCACAAGTCTTTTTACCATTGTCTTTGAAAAAATAAAAACAGGGGCGATATAAGGATTTATGGGCTATAGCCAATACTTTCCTCCAGCTCTGGCCGGATGCAGGCAGGTTTGAAAAAGAGATCACCAGACGCAGTTTTGTACCCCTTCGTCGCTCTCTCGCTTCTGTTGCTTTGGCAACTTCTAATCCGATTCCTTCCTCCACCAACTGCAATTGCTGGCACTGTTCCTGCTGGTGTTCGTGTTGGAGCCAACAGTGTTAATGGTGCCAAGTCGCATCGTGCGGTGAGTTCTATTTTTTATTGCATATAAAAAACATGTTATTGTGTTTTTTTCATTATAACTTTTATATTTTGTAGCCCCATAAAAATCACAAAAGTAAGTTGCACAATATTTGTTTGAAACACGTTTTTTACCTGTCAAAAAAAAATAACTTCTTGATTCTTGCTTAACAATTTAGAAAATACAAAAATCCCATAAAAAAAGGTTAAAACAAAAAAAAAAAACCTCACAAAAAAAAAACATTTTCTTTACCTCTTTTTTCTTTATTCTTGGTAAGTAGTCTTCTAGTATATTGTTTTATTATGAATTGAATACGTAACTACATTGAGATGTCAAATATTAATGTACATAATCATCTTCTTTTCTATAGGCTCGTTCTTTTTTGCATCTTGCTTGCTTTTTTTTTTCACTTTTTTTTATCGGTGTTGTTGGATGGTCTGTAGTTTTTTTTTCTTATTGTTAGAGGTAAATATAATGCTTCTGAGAATAATGGTATCAATAATTTACTAGTTCCTAAGATGCATTCTTTTTTTTTATTTAGGTCGCAGTTGAGCAAGCTCACTCCCTCATATTTTCTATATTTACTTTTTGAGGGTAATTATTTAGTCAGGTATAGAACGAATGAACGACGAATCAAATGTGTAGTGTACTAATATTACCAGTATATTGCTACTCAAAATAATTTAGGAGTCCTTTGATTAAATAATCACATTGGTCATACCGTTGAAGACACGGTAAAAATATTGGAATGTGCAACATCCTTGCTTGTACACCAACAATTAAAATACAAAAATGCATTTATTGAAACATTCAAAAAACTTCGCGTTTTTTCTATACATGCCATCAAGAACAAAATCACTCTTAGTTCTACTATGTTGTGTGACCGTCACAGTTGGAACCATATTGAATTGAGAAGCGCAACAATACCCAGCACGTGGACTAATCGACTTGAAGTTCTAAAGTACTTTGAACTTTTAGCAACACTTATGGTATGTATCGAAAAGACGTGAGTGAGAGGAAGAAGGGATATAAATTCGTTTCATCAGCATTTACTTAATTTACTTATTCAAATATCTTTTCATTTATAGGCTGGTTTATATGATTGTGAACAAACTGAACGACAATTAGATAAAGAAAGATTAGGATCAGTACCTTTTGATGGCCAGTCGGTCCATGAATTCCTCGGTAAGAAATGAGATGAACATATAGTGTCAATGATCCATATTGTTTTATATATAGATATTCATTTTGCTTTCTTTTCTTTTTTTTCAATAGGCGGTGATGATGAGATCGAAAATGACGAGTAACAGTACAAACACTGTATATTTCATAATCTCTTTCTTTTCTATAATATCGTCGCTCTTCTATTTAAATGCTGATATTATTCATAATCAGTTTCAAATTTCTACTGTTCTATTGTTTTCATACCATGTCATGTCCGTGATATATTATTATATAATTCTTAAAATTCAGGTATGTTCTTGTTGATTTATATTATACATACTCAAAGTACAGTTCAATAATGCATGCTGATAAAATATGTGTACGTATGCATCAATTCTACTATTAGAAAAACAAAACCTAATCCTTATTTGTTAATTGACAAATTCTCCAAAAACTGTTGTCATGTCATATTGCCCGCCAACAAAAAAGGGATGGATCCCCAAAAACTAGAATTCTTCAAAATACATGTCCACCTACTGTATACCATAAAATACACTTATACATTTACTCAATTTCACTCTTCCATTTGCAATCTTGATGGCATTCACTTCAAAATACAAATCAAAGAAAAGCCCATTTTCCGCTTTCCATCATTTTTTTGAGGGTGGTAAGCATATAACCATAATCATTTCGAAATAAAGTCACAAATATACATCAGAGGAAATACAAAAGGCCGCGAACTTGTTCCATCTTTCTCGTATGGATGTCCTCAAAGCTGAACTTCGCCAAACACAGCAGAACAAACGCTATTATCGCCAACAATTTGATAGAGGCAACAAGATATATGAAACTTTACACGATAAAGTCAAGGAACTAGAACCAGCTCTCACTATCCGATCCACAAAACAACAGCACCATTTCACTACTCATTCCGTGCTCTCCGTATCACTTCCACCAATAGCAGCCAAGTCAACCCAACCTGAGAAAACGTTGTCACCATCACAATTGATATTGTCAAGTTCAAACCCGATATCGTCAAATTTATCGTTATAAATTTAAGATGCAACCTCCAACCATTTCCCATGAAATACTGCCAGCGCCAGCAATCATTGACACTACTACAAACGTAGTAGTAACACCATCAGCACGACCACCCTGTACAACTATGCAGCCTCCCAACAATAACTCCGCCTGCATACAACATTCTTGTGTAACCAATATCACAGAAGCCAGTAAATTCTTTCAGTTTCCTCATCAAAATCAAACCAAATTTGAATACATATACATCCCATGCCTGCAACGCAAAACACGACAGAAAATCCGTCAGCTATCCCGTAGTCTAAAGATTAACACCTCTCGTGTTGTGGATATCTCCTATCCCAGTCGAAATATCATCGGTATACCTGCCACAAATCAACACAATGCTTCAAGAATTCCAACATTAAAAACCTTTGATCCCATTCACCCAGAAAATCTCAAGGATCTCCAATACCAAATTTGTTCCGAATTTGAACGTTCGAATATTTCTAAACAATCTCACCACCAACGATGTTTGCGAGCAATCTCAGCACAGCCTCTTACACTAATTACTAAAATAGCGCGCTTTTTCAATTCGAAAGGATGGATCGACCGATCCGACTTTGATCACAGCATGTCAAGTCCACGACAATTATAACTAGATCCCCTAGTATCACTATTTTATATTGTATATTGTAACGTATAAAAATTAAAATCATTTTTATACTAACATAATTATCACCATTATTATTATTATTAGCACCATTCCAGTGTCACAAGTAACCTCATTATGTGATCTTATTGGCTTACGCAATGCCACTTTTCTGGCAAAGCAAAAATGCATTTGTGGCAAAGCAATGCCACATTTTCGGTATTGCTAATAGTATAACTAGCACAGATTATTTCTTTAGTTTTATCTTTCACTTCAAATCTTTTAGTCTTTTTACAATTAAATTGACCTAACAATAGTTTTCTTTGAGCATAAAGTCTCTTAAACTCATTATAACATTTCTCTTTTGTGGATTCAGACGTAATATTCCTGAATATAAGAACTTCCACAACCCATATTTCTATTCTATTTTATATAACTTATTACTCAAATACAACAACATAGTGTATTATTTCTTCTTTATTTTATATCTTTATAAGAAATACTTCAATCACACACTGAACGCTTCAATATTTCTCTATGTATCACTCTTTGCGCACAAAATCAAATTTTGAGTTTTTTTTTTTTTTTTTTTTTTTTGTTTTCCTGAAACCTTATTACATATTTATAATTTAGCTCGTACCAATTATTTTACAATAGCTTCTTAGTAATATCTTTATATATTGTATTTCCATTTACTGTTGACGTAACTACACCTTTTTCCTGCTGCCCCGCAGGATTTTCAGTACCCCTCTTCGTGAGCCGACGAGAGCAAGAAGCTGAATCAGCGTGTGCTCAATTAATTTCGTCTTTGATAAAATATATACTTTCAACGTAATTAAAGAAAAAGCAATTATTATTATTATCGTCATTCACATTGAAAAAGAACAATCAACTTGTAACGTTAAATGCTTGACAAGCCAATGGGATATCATATAAACAATAATAAAGTATATGATACTTATTCAACGTCCAATAAAACAAAAGCATTACATTTTGTTTTATCAATAGTAACAAATTAGCATTCATGTTGACACCCATACTGGTATTTATTATATTCATAATATGCATTACGTAATAAAAAAAAATTGTACAGTTGACATTTTGAAAATAAAAAATTAAAGAAAATACAATTTGAATACGTAACACGACAAAAATTAACTTCATTTTCAAACAAGAAGACAAGATAAACATTAGAGGTTTCATAAAGAATATTAATAGCAGGAATTTGGAGATGTAAGTAAGAGTCGAAGCCTTGACCAATTCCACAAGAGGATTTTTGGGATAGAAGCAGGTGGATTGAAAGCTCAGTGACCACTGAGTAACAGCATCGCTTCAACTAAATATTAAATATCAAAAATAGAGTTTATCAGGTATCTTTTTGAACCTTGTATAACTTGTCTCATTGTTCACTTTGAAAACATAAACATTTTACTTTACCTATTCAAAACAACGACCTTTGAGAAGCTATTTGTGCTTGCAAGAAACAAACTACAAGGTATAATCCAAAAGATTTTCCGAACCTTAGACGACGTAACCGAACAAGGCCAAGCTGGGACATATAGCACGAATACACTGCCCTGGGACCCATCGGACACCACTTGTTAAGTGACGAACAATGCATCGCGGGGACATACCATACGAATACCAATCAAGGGGACCAAAACAAGTAGAATAAAAACCTAAGTAATTGTTGCTGACTAACGTCACTTTTACAAGGTATAATCCACAAGATTTTCCGAACCTTAGACGACGTGACCGAACAAGGCCAAGCTGGGACATATAGCACGAATACACTTCCCTGGGACCCATCGGATACCGCTTGTTAAGTGACGAACGATGCATCGCGGGGACATACCATACGAATACCAATCAAGGGGACCAAAACAAGTAGAATAAAAACCCAAGTAATTGTTGCTGACTAACGTCACTCCTCATCCAGGTCGTTGGTTATAAGCGCAGCAGCATCACTCAACTAAATATTAAATATCAAAAATAGAGTTAATCAGGTGGCTTTTTAGATCTTTCGCCTGTATCGATTCATGACCAGGTTAAAGAACCTGAGATGTGCCCATATTTACCATCGATCGTTCCCATCGTATAAAAGTATCAGCAAAATAAAATCATAAAAATAATTTAAAGCTCATTTTAATCTCGTCCTTCTCTTTTCCGTGCTATGCTTACAACAAGAAAAAGTAGTTGCTTTTTTCGAACGGATCGTATTATTCAGTGAACTCAATTTATTGTAAAAGGTTGCAAAAGTTGCGAATAAAACAAATAACTGTTTTTGAGTCAAAGAAATTAGTCATTATTGTTTTGCACTCAGATGCTTGCGTGAGCCTAGATCGAATTATCCCTTTGTGAGAGACGCTTTTCGTTGTCATGGCAACCACGTAATACATTATATTTAGAACGCCTTGGATCAAAGTTCCGGTCCTTTACTCATACCAGCATTTTTTTTTAATTTTCAGCGTGCGTGAGCACTCACAGAAATGAATAAAGAAGCAAAAATAAAGATACGTACATAATGAATATATTGAATAATTGAATTAAATATATTATACAAGTGACAACAAATGCGTACCATAACCCTATATATCTGTATAATCTAGGTATTTAAATGTTTAATCTAAGAGACGTCTGTTAATACAAATATGATTTTCTATAATGGCAGCTATTTTAATTATGGTGTAAGTAATATTTGCTGCTACAGGAAACTCAAGTTAAGGTGCATCCTGACTTAAACCGTCAAAATATGGGGTGGAATAAGAAGTGACAAAAAATTGTCAGAAATAAAGCTATGAACTTTTTGGACCGTAATATATCTTAACTTAGCTATTATGTAGAGATGTTACGGAACAGTTTTTAGAGAAAATTATTTTCCATTGAGATTAGTCGCTTCAAAGTTTTGACAAAACATGATATTTTACTAAGTAATGCCCATATTTCAAGAAAGGGATAACCAGTGTGTAACCTATAAAAGTGGATGGTTACGGTTACACAAGGTTCGTGCTCCAGATTATATGTAGCATTTAAACTTTTGCTGTTCTATTTTTTTTACTCGATAAACTAATTAGATATAAAAACAACAATAAAACTCGAAAAATAGTTACTTTTAAATTTTACTTAGATTTAGATACTATCATCTACGTATACTAAAAAAGATTCAAATAATTTCCGGACTCTTGTTGAATAGCAACCAAGTAAAGTCATAACCTCATCTACCATTATTAATAAAAAAAAAATAGAACCAACTTCTGGTAGAAAATACTAGAGAGATAGCAGAAATAACAAATGGTACTATGAAACCAAGCAATAGAAAAGGAGGAAAAATTAGGAAAATCACTGCATACTTCTCAACAGTGTATATACATACACTATCATTTCTTTTCACTCTTTTTTTTTAATGAAATGTATAATAAATTTCTCTAGCATTTCTCAGGCTTATTAATGGCATGCAGAGTTTTGATGTTTCACTGGTGGCAACAATAACTGCACTGACAGTGACTCTCAACTACATCAAGAAGCAGAGTAGGAATTCTTTCTTTTTTTCCCTCTGACCCCAGTTTTCTTCTTTAACCAATATTTTATGATAAAAAGAACTCTCTACCTTCTCTTTGCCATTTACCTTTTTTCTTATTACCCTTAAGGTTTTTCATATCCCTTTGCTAACAGGATCGGACTAGAGCAGATATGTCCTATTAAGACGCAGTGTTCACTTGGTCTTTTTTTTTCTTCCCTTTAATTATCAATAAATTTAATCTACAGTTTAGCGAGATACTGATTTTTCACGTTTTGTGGCTGAACTCGATGTTACAGAACATACTGAAAAATAAACTACGTATGATTAGATTAAGATGAACAATATATGAACAAGATGACTGTTCATATAATGTGCCTAACTGCTTAATTTAGTCATATTGCTACTACCATAGTCCCTCTAGCCCCGAGCGATAAAAAAAAATAATATTCATAAAGTATTGCCAATGAACCAGAGATTAGATCATCATTAATGGATTCACAACAAAGTGTGTATTGCAGTAATGAGGACCGAGTATGCTCAGCAGTTGAATAAAAGAGTGTGTAGTGATGAATTGTACCAGGAGCACAATTACATGTTTTATGATGATGATGATGATGTATTAGTTCCCGAAGAAGCTGATAAAAAAGTAGATCAAGAAGACGAAAAAGTATCCGTGTGAAATTGATAAAAGCGAGATACGTATTACGTATCGATAATTTGTCGATAGCCTTTCTCTCGACAAGGAGAAAATATATATTTTATTTACTGCGCAAACGTGAAAACCACAATCAATTGGAAAAAACAAAAGCTCGTATCATTGGGTAATATTTTATAAAATAAAAAATAAAACTATTCTAAATCCGGTTGGTAGATATTTGAACAAGGTCACGTAATACCTGTTTCGCGAAAAATTACTGCACATGATTCCTCCCCCTGTTTTTCATATATGTATCTTACTCAAATATCTTTGGCACGTAGCTGCACTACTGTATCACATGAAAGTAAAAGTTATTTTGTTGTGAAAAAAAACACGCATACCTATGAACAGGAAGGGCATTTTTATTCTTCAAGAAAAAAAAACGATTTAGTTCTTCTGAAACAGCAGAAATGTGATAAACGAAAATTAGATTGTGACATTCTATTGCTATGATGATAATCTTCTCGACAGCATTTTTGTTTTACTCTACAGAGATATAAAAAACATGCGTTTTTATGTCGCCATAGTAGCATACCCCTTTCCATAAACAAAAACAAAAGGTCACATGTTCCAATCATATAAAGACCACCTACTGAAAAAAAAAGATTATCGTTTCTGTTCTTCTGCCAATTACCCAACTATCAAACTATTAACCATTTATCCATGAATTACTTTGAACAACGTCCATACAAAGATTGGAGCGCAACTTCTATTTTGCATTATTATGATCAACATTCGGAGGGAGTTACATTTTCCAAACTGTGTACAAATGCTTTAAGTGATTTGAAAACCTTTCTCGAAAAAAAGCCAAAAACAAAAACCCTCACCACGGCTGCTGTAGCTTTGGAAAATGACATAAAGGTAAACTGTTTTTTTACGCCTTTAAAATTTCCAGTGTTAACTTATTTTTATATTTTTCTCAACAGGTTTTAAGATCGTTGAAAAGTATTCAAGTAAACCAACCGGAACCAAGAGTTCAAAGATCCACATTTCCTGGAGTTGGGATAATCAAAAAAGTTGAGGGCGATTTCATAAATATCCAATACGTACGTGGGAACTCTAGGTTTTGTTTTGTATCAACTATATATTTTGTGATCTTCAATTCAATATATTTTTATTTATGTTTTTGATGATTTATTAGGCTGTTGGCCGTAGTAGCAAGAGAAGTCATGATGAAATGGAAACTAATCCTTACTTAAGTTCCCCATCCTCGGTAAGTACGTATGTATATATATATATATATATATATACAGGGAGGGGGCGTAAATTGGTGTTATATTAGTACTAAAAATTTGCTCTATGTGTGTAGTCCACAACAAACTTAAACCCGAATGACATACTCCCCTTTGACTCCGTAGCAAATGATCCTTGTGAAGTAAATCAACTTTTTGATGAGGAAGAATCACCTGCCCCAAATCCCCGAAACATTCAACATACAAGACACAAAGAAGTATGAGCCGGGTTCTGTTTCTAATATATACTGAAAGGAAAACTAACTATTTTTTTTCTATTGTATATGCTTAATTAGACAAAGTTGGTAGTTAATCAAGGAAAAAAACAATATACCATTCACACACCATCCACATCAACAAAAAATAGTCCTCACCGCCCAAAACTCACGCAGTCTCTCAAAAAATCATTAAAAGAATATGTCTATTTTGCAACTTCACATTCAAAAACGGCGGATCTTCACGTTCAACATATATACAAACAAGAACAAATCCGAGAAAGAAAAAACCAATCATTAGTAGATCTTCATGTGTTTGACTATATAAATAACCTTTTGACAAATATGCCATACGATGGTTTGCCAAAGAAACTCTGGTCACCAGATTTCCATCATTTAGATATACAAGAATCCCAGTTTATTGATATTATTAATTATGCCCTCACATCGTTTCATTTGCATTGCCGATCACCAGATTTACTACTCAATAATCACGAACAAACTTACTTTGTTGAACATATAATACCGGGTCTTCTCGCATTAAGTAAAACATCCGGCTTAATACAATTCCGTTGGTGTGAACTCGAAATGCAGGCCATCAAGGCTATCAATTTAAAGGATAATGATTACAATGCAAAAAAGGCTCCGCAACGATTTTTGGATGCCTTAGGTGTTATGACTTCGAGTATGGAGATGGAAGCAGTCATAGTCGAGGCGTCAAGGTATGGATAAAGTAGTTAGATAATTGGCGAAAATGATTCAAGAGCGGTTTGATTAAGTAAAATAATTAATATTTTAAATTTTTAGTAGTGGAAATAGCGAAAACGTTGGTCCCACAATTGAAGACACCGTGAAAATATTAGAATGTGCTACATCCTCCCTCGTACATCAACAATCAAAGTACAAAAATGCGTCTATCGAAACATTTAAAAAACTCCGCGTTTTTTCCATTCATGTAATTAAAAATAAAATCACACTCAGTTCTACTATGTTGTGCGACCGTTACCGTTGGAATCACATTGAATTAAGAAGTGCAACAATACCAAGCACCTGGACTCATCGACTAGAACTCTTAAAGTACTTTGAACTTTTAGCAACGCTTATGGTATGTATTGAAAACGCGTGACTGGGAGGGAGAAGGGATATATATTGGTTTGATTAACATTTACCTAATTTACTTATCACTTTGAGCATAAAAACTCCGAAAAAATTATTTTTCGTCTCTGGAAAATCTCCAACTCCGTAAAATCTCCAATTTTTTTTGAAAACATTATTAATTTTGTAGTGCAACAACTCAACACTCCAAAAAATCTCCATTTCTCTCCGGAAAATCTCCAACCCTGTTCGACAAAAAAAAATCAAAATGAATTGTGGTCTAAAATGCATATAACTTGGATATAGGGTAGAAGAATGGTAACCAACGATTGAATAGTATTTACTAAGTCTCAAATTCATAAAATCTTCAAAAATCTATAAAATTCATGCTGCAAAAACTCAACTCTCCAAGATATCTCCATTTCTCTCCGGAAAATCTCCAACCCTGTTCGACAAAAAAAAAATCAAAATGAAGTATGATTTAAAATACATATAACTTGCATATAATGTAGAAGAGTGGTAACCAATGATTGAATCGTATGTACTAAGTCTCAAATTCACAAAATCTCCAAAAAAAATATTAATTTTATAGTGCAACAATTCAACTCTCCAAAATATCTCCATTTCTCTCCGGAAAATCTCCAACCCCGTCAATAAAAATTAAAATTGTTTCAATTATGCTAAAATTGTTCATAACATGAATCCTGTAGTAATCGGTCGTATCAGTAGTTTGATTCCATGTTTTCAACACCTTTTTACATATAGCTTAGATAGAGAAAAGTGGAAGGATGATAAGTGATGATCAAATGGTCTTCTGTGACTGTTTATTTTGTGGTTATTATTTTTTTTCCACCTGGTATTTTTTTCTCATCCTTTCACCATCTGAAAGCTTGACGGAATAAATAGCAAGTGTTTTTCCAGCATGGCACCGAAAAAGAATAGCAATAATGATGACTGATCCTAACAACTATTAGATCTTTTTGATAGTACGGTATTCGAATGTCTTCACCAGGATTGGAAATTTTGACAGACTTGCCTAGCACAGAATTCCAGTGTAATAATTGTCTATACGTATTTGAAAAAAAAACAATCTCAGAAAAGGATCATAAAAATCACTGTAAAAACTATAAAAAAAGAAGAAATGTTGAATCTATTGCAGAAAATGCTCTCTACCTGAACGAGCAAATGAATGATGCACAGCAAAACAGGTAAATATTCTTTTATACTCAAGAAGAAAAATAGACATTAGTATTTGATGATTTACAACAATTAGCAGTCTAGATTATTATGACGATGATACTCAGTGGGAAGACATTGAAGACCAATCTATAATTATTGAAGAACGAGAAGAAGAAGAAGAAGAAAAAGAAGAAGAAGAAGAAGAAGAAGAAGAAGAAGAGCAAGAACAAGAAGAACAAGAACAAGAAGACGAAGACGAAGTCGAAGAAGAATGGATAGACGAAGAGGATGAAAATTTTACCTATTCAAATCAATCTATACAAAATTATACTGTCGCTAAAAAGTATAACTTCAATAAACAAAAGTATGCAGAGACCAGAGGTGAAAAATTTAGCAAAAAGTTTCTTGCACTAGCAACAAAGCACGGTGTTTCTCAAGGCTTTTATGATGAAATGATTCAATTGTTCAATGGATATATAAAGGATAAGCTTATTGAACCCCTTCTTTCACACCATTTATCTAAAAAGGTCGGTTATAATCAAACTCATAAGATTATATACTTTTCTTATTGACTTTTTTACATTTTTATTCACTGATACGTTTTTTTAATAGTTGATGGAAAATACCTATCCCATTAAGCCAAAGCTTTATGATTGTTGCAGAAAGGGCTGTATGATGTTTCAACGTGTATCAAAAAAAGAAAAATGTGATTTTTGTAATGAACCACGGTATACCACAAAAAAACGACGATCAGATGGAGGAGTTCAGCAACAACAGCCATGTGCGCAAGTCAAACAACTACCGATAGCAGACCAATTGGCTTTATTATTATATCACAAAAGCTCCCGAGAAGAATTATTATATCGATCCAAATATCAATCAATATCAGGAAATTATTCAGATGTTTTTGACGGCTACACATACAAAAATCTAAAAAAAGACGGCCATTTTTCGAACCCAATGGATATAGCAATATCTTTGTATACCGATGGATTTACACTTTTTAACAAACAGCAGCTTACGATTATACATGTCGTTGTATTGAATATAGACCCCATCAGACGATATGAAACGAACAGAATGTTTCAAATTTGCATTGCACCTGGACCTTTAGCCCCACGTAGTCTATTTAGCTTTCTTCATCCAACTATACAATCATTAAAAAGACTACAGAAATCAGGTATTTGCGTCAAAGGTGATGACGGAAAAACTTACTATTCACGTGTCCATATGCTATTGGCAACTGGTGATATACCAGCATGTTCAAAAATGATGTGTGCGCGGGGTCATACATTCAGGTAATCTAGTTATAGAGCATTAAGTCTGTATGTTGCATTTGCTGTATATTAATCACTCATTTTCAAATTCTTTACTACTAGGTATGGATGCCGATTTTGTGAAATTCTTGGTGGTGCAGCACCAAACACTAAAGGGGAGAAGAGAGGGATGTATTTTGTCCCAGATAAAAGAGTGCGACCACGTATGCGACCACTTAAAGATTTTCAAGAAGGAAATGTTGATAAGGGGATATTACGTCCATCACCATTTCGTGATTTATATTCTTATAACGGTTCTGTGACTTATGGCCTTGATTCAATGCATTTGATTGGACTGGGAATAGCTAAGCAATTATGGAAATTGATATGTGGAAAGTAGGTTCAATGTTCATTACTATATTATTACTTGCTGCAAGTTATATATATAAAACTAATTGATGTATCCTATTATGTTAGGTACGGTGAAAAGGGGAATCCTTTTTTTCTACGAAACAGTATTAGAAAAACAATTGGTCAATCGTTGGCAAATTCAAGAAAAACAATTCCATCTACCTTTAGTAATTGTACTATTGATATATCACAGCAAGCTGGTTATCTTCGATCTATTGATTATATACATCTTGTTTGTCTTATTGCCCCGACTTTGATTGCTGAAATGATTACCAACAAAGAAGCAAAAACTGCTATATTTGCCCTTGCAAGTGTATGCAACATAACTTTTAAAAAAACAATTACGGACGACGACTTAAAAAAACTCAAAAAAGATGTGGACGTGTGGCTCCAGTATCTGAAATCTCAAGTTGATAACAAAAGTATCAGCGGTACCGTCTTTACCATTTCTCAACATTACTTAACACATCTCGACCATATAATAATTGCGATGGGTCCATTAAGCTATTATAATGCCTTCTGTCAAGAAAGAGCAATTGGAGAAATAAAAAAAAAAGTAAAATCACGATCAGCAACAGGTGTCAGTGCTGGAAATATTATGGTTGCACTTGCAGCACAGCGATATGTAGAACGAGTTGGACTTGGATTTGATTATAATACCAAAAAATTGCATAAACAAGAAGTGCTGACCGATTCGGTTGATGATAATGCGCGCGAAATATGGGGACCATATTGGAATGATACAGTAGCCAATTATGACGAATACAATCTAAAACAAGCACTTACTGATTACTGGTCTGTACATGTACCAAACTTTGAATCACTTAATCCTATAATTGAAATTGGAACAAGATTATGGATAAATGAACAAGAAATGGTAGGGAGTGCTTATCGAGAACGAAATGAAGACCGTCGCGATGATTATTTTGCAAAACTGTTAATTGAAGTGGATACTGATAGAAGAAGACGAACTATGGTGCGCAAAGCAAAGGTTTTTTTTGGTGACGTGATTTTTTTTTTCAGGAATAGACAAGAAAACGAAACAAGACTCTTGGCGCTTGTAAAAGTATGGGAAACTACTGTACCAAAACCAAAAGGGTACCCTTATTTGCATCCAGGATCTTCTTCAAAATACTTTGTAACATCTGTCTATGATATTGAATGCTTTGCTGGAAAAGTCAGTGCTCCATCGGGACGATCATATATTATATGGCCTGGGATAACGGAGTTGAATCCTGCAGATGTCCCTAAACTTACTCATCTTTATTGGTCATATTCTTCCTGATGAATATGTAACACGCTTTTTTCATAGTTTATCATGATAGACTATTCTTTATTATTATTTTATTATTATTTTGTTTCTTATATATGTAAGTGGTATAACATTTTTTCATCACGTCTTATATGTAACACTAAGTACATTTCTATTATTGTTTGTCTTTTTTAGTAATCCAATAAAATTGTTTGAAGTAGGATTATACACACGATGTTCACAAGACTTATTTATTTATTATTATTATTAACTATCCACCCCAACTTTGCGGTAAAACACGCGTAATTTGAAAAAGAAAAATTCAACCAAACTGGCATAGGCGCCCCTTTTTCCAATCAATTTTTTTTCTATCATTTTTAATATGCCACCCAAAACAAAAACACGAACAAACAAAAACGGACCACAAGCAAACCAAGATTTTTATCATATACAAGCTGCTATTCAAAAATTAACCACAAATATAGTATTACTGAACGATAAGGTTGATCATTTAACCAACTGTATCCAGGATTTGCAAGACGACGTGAGAAAAAGCAGTGAAGAGAATCAACGTCTCAAAAAAGTCATTAATAATCAAACCCCAGTCGAACAAAGCAAAAATACAATAACACTTATATCAGACCATTGTATCGACCAACCAACATATGAAAGGAAGAATAAAGGAACGGGAAAGATAGACGTTATCAAGCAGCAATACTCAATTAATTTATTTATATGGCTAATTCAAGAATATCGTACAAGAAATAATCTCTTACCTATACCGGATGGAAGAGCTCGCTCGCAAGCACGACATGGCATGACTCTGTACAAACCGATACTTCATCGATTTAAATTAAAAAAGAATATCACAAGTGATATAGGATGGAGCGACAGACGCGTAAAACCGTACCACCGATGTTTAAAGGATCAAGTTGAAAAGGCAGTAAACCAGTATATACCGATCGGGGCATGCACTGCGTTCTGGGGTGCCAGAATAATGCTGCAAAAGAACTGGAATCTTATACAAGTAGATGCAGAATTGACCGAAAAGACAGCAAAAGATGGAAAGAACAACAGTTATAACAATGGTACACATAACATATATAATAATAATAAGTAATAAGTAATACCAGTATTAATTAAGTACCCTTTCTGATTAACTTTTTTCATGTTGCTTAATACATTTTGGTTTTTAGATAATGGACATAATCGTGAAAACAGTACCACATCCAGCAGTGGTCATGATGTTTCGGAAGATGATGGCGAATATTATGAACATGATGAAAGTGATGAAGATGACCACAACGACTACGATAATAATAATAATAGTAATAATAATTACGATTATAATAATGACAATGATAACGACGAAGATGACGATGAGGATGATAGCAACTACGACGATGGTGACAATGACAATGACGATAATAATGATGACGATGATAATAATAATCACAACGATGACGATGACAACGATGACAACGATGACGATGACGATGATGACGATGATGAAGGTGAAGATGGTGCAGATGACTGCATTTTATTAAGCCCCAAAAGAAAAGGAAACACAGGACCATCCCCAAAAAATAAAAGAAAAATCAACGACACAATTAGTACTCGTATCATGAGTAAGATTACTAGTATTAATGAAAAACGACGTCGAGATTATGATGACATCAACATTAATAATAATATAACAAACGATTCAAGGAACAAAAGAGTACGAGGAAAAAAACAAAAAAGCTCAACTACTAAAAAGATGACAACATCATCAAATGTAAATAATTAGGACAGCCTGTATTATTATAAATTATATTCTCATTTCTTTTATAAAAATAATAAACCACTAGTTCATGAAGTAATATACGTATAATAAATTAAAATTTCAATGCTTACATTAAGCTGAATAATGAGCTTCTTATTCCATTATTTAACTTTGAATATCTCCATTTTCCTCTGAAAACCCTCCATTTGCCATCTCCGAAAAATCTCCAAAGCATTAAGTTCTGAAAATTTTTTTCGGAGATGTAGATTTTCAGGAGAAAAATGGAATTTTTTCGGAGTTTTTATGCTCAAAGTGTATCTATATATCTTGTTTCTTTTATAGACGGGCTTACATGATTGTGAAAAAATTGAACGACAATTAAACAGAGAAAGATTAGGATCATTGCCCTTTGATGGTCAGTCGGTCCATGAATTTCTCGGTAAGAAATTACATGAACATGTAGCATAAATAATCCATATTATTATTATATGTATATATTCATCTTGTTTTATTTCCTTTCTTTTTTAATAGGCGCTGACGATGATGACGATGATGAGGTCGAACATGACGAGTAACATTACAACCACTGTATATTTCACGATTCCTTCTTTCTTTTCTATCATACCCTCACTCTTATATTCAAATGCTAATATTATTCGTAATTAGTTTCAAAAAAAAAACCTTGTTTTTAAATCCCTACTGTTCCATTGTTTTCATACCATCTTATATCCATGATGTATTATTATACTCATAATTCTTAAAATTCAGATATTTTTTTGTTGATTTATATTATACATACTCAAAGTACATTTCAATAATTCATGCTGATAAAATATGTGCGTGGATAAATTTGTTAATCAACAAATTCATCAAAACTGTTGTCATGTCATCATGTTCTTCCCACCCCCCCCCCCACAAAAAAGAAATGGATCCAAAAACTTGAATCCTTTAAAGTACATGCACATCCATTTGTATGGCATAAAACACACTAATACGTTTACTCAATTTCACTCTTCCATCTGCACTCTTAATGGCATTCACTTCAAAATAATTAAAGAAATAATACTAACTATTGTCATCATCATTCCAATCGAAAAAGAACACTTAACTTTTAAACTTAAATACTTGATAAATCAATGGAATATTATACAAATAATAACAAAATATGTTTTAATAAATGATAATACGTAATACTTATTCAATGTCCCATAACACAAAAGCATTTACTTCTACTTTATAAATAGTATGTTAATACATTAGCAGTAATAATAGACATGCTGGTATTTATTATATTCATCATATGCATTACGTAATAAAAAAAAATTGTACAGTTGACATTTTGAAAATAAAAAATTAAAGAAAATACAATTTTGAATACGTAACACGACAAAAATTAACTTCATTTTCAAACAAGAAGACAAGATAAACATTAGAGGTTTCATAAAGAATATTAATAGCAGGAATTTGGAGATGTAAGTAAGAGTCGAAGCCTAGACCAGTTCCACAAGAGGATTTTTGGGATAGAAGCAGGTGGATTGAAAGCTCAGTGAACACTGAGTAACAGCATCGCTTCAACTAAATATTAAATATCAAAAAATAGAGTTTATCAGGTATCTTTTTGAGCCTCGTATAACTTGTCTCATTGTTCACTTTGAAGACATAAACATTTTACTTTACCTATTCAAAACAACGACCTTTGAGAAGCTATTTGTGCTTGCAAGAAACAAACTACAAGGTATAATCCAAAAGATTTTCCGAACCTTAGACGACGTAACCGAACAAGGCCAAGCTGAGACATATAGCACGAATACACTGCCCTGGGACCCATCGGACACCACTTGTTAAGTGACGAACGATGCATCGCGGGGACATACCATACGAATACCAATCAAGGGGACCAAAACAAGTAGAATAAAAACCCAGTAATTGTTGCTGACTAACGTCACTCCTCATCCAGGTCGTTGGTTATAAGCGCAGCAGCATCATTAAATATCAAAGATAGAGTTAATCAAGTGGCTTTTTAGATCTCTTGCGTATATTGATGGATGACCAGGCTGAAAAAAAAAACTGGAATGTGCCCATATTTACCGTCAAAAGCTCATTTTGATCTCATCCTTTGCTTACAACAAGAAAGAGTCGTTGCTTTTTTTTTTCGAACGGATTTTATTATTCAGTGAACTCGATTTATTGTACGTAAAGCGTTGCAAACATTTTTTTAATTTTAGGAATACGAAACGCCATTATGCATGTGAGAGACGCTTATTGTTGCCATGGCAACCATGTAATACATTCCCCCTCCTCCCAAAGGAACAACAGTAATACGTAAAGCAAGTACAAAAAAAAAGTAATAAAAAAAACTCTTAATTTTTTTTATAATTCAATTTAGTGGTCATTCTATTATAAGTTTGATCCAATCGATGGGTCATACATATTTAAATGTTTACTTTTTTTTTTTTACATCATATTGAATAAAAAAAAATATTTAGAACGAGACAATCTTTTTCTCTTTTCCTCTCTCCCGCACATTTTATAAGAAAAAACAGAAAGTCATCATTTCATTCTACATATTCGATAATCTATATATCATAACGGTAGTTTTTTTTTGTTCTGCGTAGGATGAATAACACACGTACATATATATAGATGTGTGTGTGTGTGTGTGTGTGTGTGCAAAGAGGAAAAAAAAACTTTTTTAAACATATAAAAAAAGAAAAAAATGATTATTCAAATAAGAAAAATTTACAAGCGAAATGAATCATGAAAAAAATAGGGTTAGAAAGGCTAGGTAGAAGAGAGATATTGTTGTCGTTTAATGTGTGTGTGTGTGTGTGTGTAAAAGGGGGTAAATGTAATGCGGTCGTATATAATATGTGAATGGATTTTTATTCTGGGAAGGTAAGTGGGGGAAAGGAGAAAAAGAAATGGATGATATGAATTATATATATATAAAGTATATGTATAAAATGAAAAAATAGGGACATGAGAGAGGGATTTATTATGAGGAAGAGGAAGGGCGGGAGAAAGGTAATGAGAGATTACTACTACTTTACTATAAATATATGAATGGAAAAAGGGGATATTTTAATGTTGATATACTTAGAACAATAGAACGGATGATAATACAACACCCCATAAGGCTATATCACCCAAATGACAAGAAGATGATAATGCATCCGATGCTGTAGGTGTTTTAGTAGCTTGTGCCATACCGTGATTATTATTCTTGTCATCACAAATAGATGGAATTTTACCCGATTTGACATTTCCAGTTGTTGTATAATTGGTATTACTTAATACTGTACTATAACCCATCGAATCCAACATACGAAGTATACCTGGTCCAATAGCAGATTTATATTGATGTTGTGTAGTTGTCCCATTCATCGTTTGATTATAATAAATAGCTGGTATACTCCCATACGTTTCTTCCACAATATCTTCCAATCGTTCTCCACGAATATAAGATGCTGTCAAAATAAAATCAGGTGTTGTATTATATGTTTCATCCAAATGAGAAATGGATATACCAGGTCGGAAATTTCGATCGGAAAGTTCCATATGAGACGTCAATGCTTGATCCCCTGTCAATAATTTCATGGTTGTATAAGTACTATTCAAATACGTATTCGTATTATATGTACTATTATCAATAGCAGCTGGAGGGAAATGAAAAGATAAAGTGCCTTCTTCACTCATGCAGGTCCATAACCGATTGGCAGTACGTGATTGGTTCGAACGATTGAATTCTTGTACAAAGTTAATTATAAATGCTTGATTATCTTGAACACAAAAGTTTTGCATATCAAATCCAACAGAAGCCAGTGATTCTGGAGTGGATGTATTGCTTTGTGGATTTTTAATGTATAAGAACTTGTCAAAAATCATAGTGGGTTGAAATCCAGTGACAAAAATAGGTCCCATTTGTTGATTAATGTACCAATATGGACTAGGTGTAACGAGTTGTAATTCATCACGATCAATGATTCCTTCAATAAGTGATCTGAAGGGTGAAGCTTCATTTTCAAAATAAGCTGCCCATGAACTAATAAATCCAAGTCCATGTAATATTTCGTGTAACATAATGTATCGTAAATCCACTTGTTCGGCCGTGATTGTATCATTCTGTTTTGTTTATGTTTAGAAAGAAAAAATTAATATATTTGTTATTTTTACATAAAAGAGGGGTTATATGTTTTTTTTTTTCATCTAGATACTTGCCTGAAAATAGTATAATCCACCTGGTGGTACACCTGTATTATTCCATCCATTACTATACGCCTTATCATAATTAATGGAATTCATATACATGTCATGGTTAATTTCTATTGCAATATCATGATGTGCCCATGCTGATGTATTACTATAAGGTGCTAATTGTTTAGCTAAAGCTTGAGGATAAATATAATTCAAATCAGCACCATCTTCAAATGGAAGTGTAAACTAATTGTAATTTTTTACATGAATATAAAAAATAATGATGATGTTATTATAAATTGCATAAAATAGTAATAATAACTCTACTCCCCGCCCCTATTGATATATATATATATATATTTCCTCATATGATTTTAGTTTTACCTGTGAAGAAGGAGCACCCCAACCAAAAGTATTATTTGCACAACCTTTTTCACAAAAACTATAATAGGTTGCTTGAATTCTAATCATGACAGTTAAATATCATTATGAATTGCATCAATGTTTATAAATAAATAAATAAATAAATAAAAATTTAAATTACTTACACTAAGTCATTCTTAACATTCACTACTTGATTAAACTGACTTGCAGCATCTCTTAATGATACTGCGACTCTTTCACAAAATGCTGTATCAATTATACAAAATAAATCCACTCGAACATGTTCACTGACTTCCATTGAAAAATCCGGTGTACGATTCGAATTAGCACTGGATACAGTACCATCGTTATTTCCTGTTAATGAAGCACTACCCACTTTCGAATTAAGACCTTGTTCATCCACTTTACCACCTTTACTAGTACTTGTGGATTCAACTTGAAATTCGTTTGCTGATATATCGGCAATAATAGGATATATTTCATGGGTTTCATGTTGTATTTCTACATTATATCCTCCACCGTTGTTGTTGCTAAGATTTTTATTATTATTATCGTCGTCGTCGTCGTCGTCATAATTATCTTCCATTTCGTCATCATAGTTGTCATAATCATCAGCTTTATTGTTGTTTTTACTATTGTCACGTTGATGGTGATAATGAAGCGTATGACTCTTGTTGCTATAATTATGAGTTGTTTTTGTCAATGAAAATTCATTCGCTACGTCTTCTTTTGTTAATTCTTTTACATTGTCATGGACACCAATAACAAAAAGAATTGTTTTGGTGGAAACAAGTAAAAAAAATAACAGAATATATAAACAATGTAAAGTCATGAACTAAAAAAGAATGCAACCTTTTTTTTTTTTTCTTTTCTTTTTTACCCAACTGATAATAAAAAAAATCGAAAAAAAAAAGTTCCAAACCCCCCCTTTTTTTTTTTTGGAGTAACTATGTAAAAAAAAGTCCGCATACCTTTTTTTAATGCCAAGAGGCTGCGGGGGAAGGGTTTCCAATGGGGTTACTTTTTTTTTATATGCATAAAATTCATGTTTTTTTTTATTTGACAGATTTTTACAACCACTTTTGATATAGATTTAAAATGGAAGGAAAGAATTCAAAGGTCGCACTGTCGATCCTTCATTTATAGCACACTCAATTCAAACAAAAGATATACTCGCAGTAAAAGCCCTGTTTGCTGGCTCAATGTGCGAAATAAAATAAAATAAAAAAACATCTTACGCACTTTTTTCTGTTCATTTAGTTTTAACCAGATGAAATAAATACTAACATATCTTATGACTATAAATTTAGTTCCACGTTCAAAAGAAATTATACATTAAAAAAGAAAAAGCTATTTTTGATCCGGATGACGATGATGGTAACACAGAAAAAAAAATAAGATCGGCGTAACTAACCCCAATTTCTGATCCATCAATTATTGAGTAACCTTATCTTTTTTAGAATTAAAATGACTATCTTGAGTAATATTATTCGAATATATTTTGATATTTTTTTTTTATTTAAATAGCTTGGTCATTTGTCATTCAATAATAAATATATATTTTAGACGATTTGATCCATTTTTAATAAGATTTTATGCATTTACCTACATTTAATTGTGATCTTTTTACCCGACTTTTTATTATGTATGTAGTAATTATATATACAAGTCACTTATGATCATACGATGTTATTGAATGTTTGTTTTTTTTACGTACGTAGATCCGGTATATTGGTAAACGTTTTATACAATAATATCTCTATAATACTTCTTTAAATACACTTAAAGCCAAGTAATTTTAAACTTATCTTATTGCGTATGACATGCTCCTTTTTTTTATTTTGTCATTCTTTTATCACTACAACCCTTCTAAATAAGTTTTACTAGTTATATTTAGAAATGAAATGCTCTGTGTATACAAATTTTGAATGAAACTGTTTATTATTATTTTTTTTTGTTATCTACTACGTATACAAATAGTTTTATGTATAAAACTGTCTGCATACCGTTTGAAAAAAACACACACACACACATATCTTAGATACTGATGACAAATAAGAAAACAGTTAACTAGTGTGGACCAGAGCATGGAAACGTAACTTTTTATTATTAGATCGGTTCTACACCAAATCATCAGCAAGTTATTCTTGTAAGCTACGTATATAGCATTTAATATTTTAGTTTGTTATTTTATGTCAACAAAAAAGGATCAGCTGTATGTTATGCATAACAAAGTTATCAGTAATGTAAACATTGTTACCTATCAATAATACTGTTGTTATTGACTGTCTTTTTCTTTTTAATAATAACCAAGTAAGAATTTTACTATAATTTTCATTATGAAGCATGACGATAAACACTCATGGATCGTCCAATTATTAGTTTTTGAGTCAAGTCGTAAGTGTATGGATATTAAAAAATCAGAACCACTGTTTTCTTCTATAATACAAAATCTAAAACTCTTTACTTCATCTCAGATATAGATATATATAAAAAAACAAAAGAAAAAATGCATTTTCATGCAGAATGTTTATATGAAAATAAATAAATAAAATACGTAACGCCAAGTTAAGTATAATAACGTAGTAATATATCAAGAACAGTTAATCACTTAATCCAAAAACTTTCAATTTTTTAATGAATATAAAAAACTTATTTTTGGGAATGATGATTCTATATAAATGGCGTCACAATAGTTAGTAAGCTAGTAGTAGTTGTTGTTGTTGATCCTTTAGAAGTCTGTTGATATAAACAAATAGATAAACGAGGAGAGATAATGAGTTACGGAGAATCTATAATTATTCTATTTTATGCGAGAAAGAAATGTATATAAAAAAAATGCAAGTGTTCATGCATGATAATGGGTGATTTTCTTTTTTTTTCTTGGCGTTACGTATTTTCATTTATATAAATTATAAAATATACTTTATCGTTACCTCCTCTTCCCTTCCACTTATATCAATATGTGGCTTTTTTTTTCTTTTGATTTGAATAGAACAAAATGATATCTTCTAAATCCTCCTTTCTTTTTCTTTTTTTTTTTTTTTACTCTTACCCGCGTCCCCCCCCCCTTTTTTTTTTCTTTGGATTTTTATTATTTATCATATGGCATTAGCTTCATTCATAGTCATTAGTCAACGATGGAAACCAACAAGAACACTCTATTATGATTATGAAAAATATGCACAGCTTAGGAGGTTTGTACGTCTTTTTTCTGGTTCAGTTGAACAATTTTTTCAAATAATGTAATATATATATACTACGTATAAGAATAATTATTTTTTTTATATTACGTATTTATTATTAAATAAATAAAATAGATGTCAAAAGAAACTTTTGAAGAACGAATGAAAAAAATGAATCAACTTGTAATTAAAGATTTTCCACATGTCTGGATAGATACCTATTTATTTACACTTGCTATGATTCTTGTTATTGCTGCTGCTATTTTTGCTGTTATTGCAGTTGAACTGGATATCGTAACATGGTATCCACTTTGTATCTTAGTGATACCCGCTATTATTGCATGTTGGACTGCAAGACGACGAAGTTTATATACTATAAAGCTGAATAAGGTTTGTTGATTTCAAATAAAAAATATACTATGTATAAAAAGGCGACATATATAACAACTACTTACTTATAATTTTAGTTTCATCAAAATTTAAATGAATGTCTTGGAAATTTTTCAATGATGGATAGTCAAAATCATTCACTTCAATGGACTTATCGAGCAGCCAACGACATTGATCGAAGGAATTGCGAATCATCATTGAATTATTCACGATTGAATAATTGTATTAATAAAAACCATCATCATGCAGCTATTCTTGTGATTGAAATTATACGTCAACATGTCGATTCACGTTCTCAACGTCCAAGTGGTACTTTTACAAACAATAATTCAATAGGTCAAGATGATATTACTGAAATATTACCCATGTATACTTCAGTTACTCAAGATATTATTTTGGATATGGGTCCACCTCCTCAACATTCTTATTTTTATCAACAAGACCAACAGCAACAAATGGAAGAAAATTCATTCATGTTGGCATTTCCACCGCCCATTTATAGAAGTTATCCTAATTCGACGACACCCAGTTTTTCACAACGATCCGTAGTATCAACGTCACGATGATGAAACCCCTTTTAATACTCTAATTATAATTGTAATATGAGAGGAGGAATTTTTTATTGTTTTTACTCTTTCCCTTTTCTCATCATTCTTTTATTTCTAATATTTCCCTAGTATACTATGCGAACATACTACATCCATTCAATTTATATATATCATTCTTTATTGATTTACGTATAAATCATGCTTTTTTTATGTAATATTACTACACACTAACACTTTCTTTCCTAAATGTCAATTAATCATAATTTGAAAAAAAAAATATATATTTTATTTTCTCAAAAGAAATCTTGATATAGTTAATAATAATAAACTAGTAACAAAGATCAAAATTTGTAATCATTTTATGTACATCTTTCTGGGTTGTGCTAAATTGTGTGTGAGTGATATATTCTCTTTTATGTTGTGTATAAATTTTGCATAAATGCATTATTGTAATCATTCAAATGAGATTATAAAAAACCCCTTTTTTCTCCTCCTCCTTTTCTTCTTTGCGAATATATAATAAGTCAATCCTTCTAGATCCTTTCACTCTGTTTCTTTATCTACGTATGACATGTTATCCTTGACTCAAATTCAATGTTTAAAAATGATGAGGTAATAGACTGATTTGAGGGAGGGGGCGGTTTACAAAACAAATAGTATATGATTTTTATCCATTGACTATTTTGACATGTTCCACTTGAACACTCCATATAAGGTAAACTCGATTTAATCGGGATCACTTTTTTAAAGTTTTAGTAAAAAATAATACGAGTTTTTTATATACAAATATTATTCTTCAACAGAAAATTTCCAGTTATAATATAACGTTAAAAAGATTCTTTTAGGGGAAGAGAGGAGGGGGAGGAGGGGGGGGATAGAAGCACATTGACAATCATCTTCTTTCTCCTTCCCTTCAATATAAATAGAATAATAGAGTGATTATTCTACATAATGTGATATATAAAAACAACAACAAAGTGGGACATTCTTTCAAAGTAGTACGAAAGTCAAATATTCTATTTGTAGTTTATAACGTTAAATTTTAACAAAAACAAACAAACAAAAAGTATTCAAATGAACTTTAAAGTCTAATTCAAATTTCATTACACGAAAAGAATAATTTTCATTAATTATAAGAATCTTAAATGGGAATGGGATTGTATATACGTAAAAAGACCTTATTAGAAGGGGAAGGGAGAGAGGATGTTTAAAATAAGGGTGTCATTTAAAAAAAAACAGGTTGAACCTTTCTGTCAATATATTTATGAATGGTTCTTTCCCAATCACTTTACTTTTCATTCCCCCCCCTTCAACACTTAAGTTTTTATTTGTGTGTGGGTAACTTATATTATTATAGATGTTTCATCTTTTTTTTGATTTGGGGATCACTTGTAGTTAAAATTATTCTTACTTGACTAGGAAACTTAGTATTAACACTATGATGCATAATATATATTGAGGAGAGTTTAGAAAAGGAGGGGACTGAAGAGAAACAACTAGACTCTTTCTTTTTGATAACTCGGATGAGAGAGAGAGAGAACAAAAAACTCCTTGTAAACTCAATAATGCATTTGAAAGTTTATGAACTAAAAACAAACGTTACACCAAAAAGAAAGTTACACTAAAAAAATGTTTTGGGATAAATCACAACCACGCGTTTAAACCTTATATATATATTTTGGGGGGGATGTTTAAGTTTGATAAGAAGAGGTGTGTGTGGGGGGGGAGGAGAGAAGTTTGAGGAGGAGAGAGAATATAAAAAACAAAGCCGCTTTTGTCGGTAAAATAGAGTGGCAACTTTATTGGAAAATCTTTTACCTGTTCATATTTGGGGGGGGAGGGGCAAGAGGTTTAAAAGAGAGGAGAGGACAAGGAAAAAGAAAAAAGGGTTCTTAAATTTGGGGGTGTGGGGAGGGATAATAACATGCTAAAACATTTACACACACATGCATCATCACCCTCCCACACTCTCTTTCACCCCCCAAATAGTATACTTCAACTAACCCCTCCCCTTCCCCCCCCCAACCCACTATTTATTTTAGATTTTTTTCTTTTTTTTTTTCTGTTCAGCTGCCCTTTTGGAATTGTGACGACACTCAACAAAAAGTCTCACACCTTTTTTTTTTTTTTTTAACCAACTCTTTTTTTAACTTCTTTATTTCTTCTTTTCTTCCTACTCGGGTGCAAACTGAACATATAAAGAAAAAAAAATAAAACGGGTCCGCCAAACTTTTTTTTCTTCTATTTTGGAGTCACTTTTTTTTTTTTTTTTTTTTTTTCTTTGTAATAAATCCCCCCCTCTCTCCTTTTTATAACACTTCTTTTTTAACAATTGGGGGATTCCGTTCATCAAAAAAAAATTATAATTTTTCAAAAACAATTAACGAAACATTAGAAAGGACTAATCTACAACAAAAACTAACTACAACTACTACCCTCCCCCAAAAAAAATAAAACCTTTTTTTCATTTTCATATTTTTTTTTCCTCCACACTTTTATTTCTAATAACCCCCTTTTTATTTTTCTTTTTCTTCTTTTGCTTTTTTATATTTCACCTGCACGACCGTTTGGTTTTAAACTCAAAAAAGAGAGTAAGATTATTATTATTATTATTATTATTATTTTTCTATTGTTATTTTCGATTCCTAATTTCAATTCTAAATCCTTTAAATTATATATATATACAAAACAACAACAACAACAATTATTATTATTACGACGACGACTACTACGACTACTACGACGACTACTACTACCACTATTATTACACACTTATTGGACTATTACATAATTTACCATCTTGAAAAAAAAACCGATCGAAAAAATAATAATAAAACAGAATAATGTCTGTTTATAATCATCGTCCTATGGTCCCACCGACTCAAAACCGTCTCATTGAGTTGCTTGATGCAGTTAGAGCGGAATTTGATCAGCTTACGCAGGAAGCTATAATGTGTAAAAGTCAACGAGACGAATTTGAACATAAAAGTAAGGAATGGGAGTGGGGAGGAGGGTGGAGGGGAAAAGAAAGAGGATGTGAAGGAAAGGGGAGAAAGAGGGTATATATTTATATTTATAACAAACAAATTAATCAAATATAATAATAGTGAATAATCAAATACAAGAAATGAATTTATTTCAACAAAATCTTATGGAAATGGAAAGGATGCAACAAATTATTAAAAAGCAGTATGTCTTTTTTTAAAAAGAGGGAAGGTGTGTGTGTGTGTGTGTTTTTCTAATTATTTTACTTTTTAGATATGAAGAAGAAATTGCACGTCTTCGTCAACAATTGGAACAGGTACAACATCCTCAACATGGTAGTGGTCCTCCTGTTGCAAGTGGTTATGGTGGTAAATATTTATATATATATTTAAGAAAAAAAAAACGCGTCTTTTTCATTATGTATATAATAAATAATAAATAAATATTAGGTCCAAGTGGTTATGCACAACCACCACCTCCTACCATGATGGAATCAAATCAACCCGTACATCATCCAAGTTATCCTAGTGGTCCTCCTCCACCACCACCTTCTCAACATGGTGGTCCTCCTCCACCCATGTCAAGTGGTCCTCCTTATATTAATGGTGGTGCTCCACATCCTGCTAGTACACCTCCACCTCCTCAAAGTAATTATCATTAAAGAATTATTCTTTTTCTTTTCTTTCTTTCATACCATTTTTTTTATATAACAATAATATATTATTACACACATATAAAATATACACCTTCTTTTTTTTTCTTTTTTGTTATTCTTTATTTATTTATAAAATATATTTATAATATTATATATATATATAATCATGTATAGATCAAATGGTCTCTTCTGGACGTGGTCCTGGAGCTAATCCTTCTAACAAACCGTCCGGAGCTGGACCTCTAGGCGCAAGTGGTGGTAGTGGTACTCCAAATATGATGACTGGATATGCTGATATGGATCCAGAAGCTGTACCACCTAATATGAAAGTGGAAGGTCCAGATTGGTTTGCTTTGTAAGTTTTATTATTATTCCTTAGCATGGGTATATTATATATAAAAAACTAACATCACTATTTTTTTTATAGATTTAACCCAAAGGTGCCAAGACGTTTAAAAGTTGATTTAGTACATACATTTGATCATGGCAGTGTAGTGTGTTGTGTTAAATTTAGTAATGATGGACGTTATCTTGCTGCTGGTTGTAATCAAGCTACTTATATCTATGATACTTATTCTGCTCAACGTATCGCGTAAGTCCTTATTATTATAAAAGAAAGAAAAAATAGGGTATGAACATAGTCTAATCTATTTTTATAGTGTATTACAAGATGAAAATGCAAATAGAGAAGGTGATTTATATATTCGATCTGTCAGTTTTAATCCTGATGGTAAACATTTAGCAACAGGTGCAGAAGATAAACAAATCCGAGTAAGTTTTAAAAAAAAAGATAAAATAAAAAATATATTCTATGAACTAATTCATTATATATAAAATGAATGAATAGATTTGGGATATTCAAAAGAAAAGAATTCGTCGTGTACTTCAAGGTCATGATCAAGACATTTATTCATTGGAATTTAGTCGTGATGGCAGTTTCTTAGTGTCAGGTTCAGGCGACAGAACAGCAAGGATATGGGATTGGAATGAAAGTCGTTGTATTCATACATTGCCTATTCAAGAAATAGATCAAAAAGATCCTGGTGTAACAAGTGTTGCTATTTCACCTGATGGTAGATTAGTTGCTGCTGGTAGTTTGGATAAAGTAGTACGTGTATGGGATGCAACGACAGGCCAAGTATTGGAACGATTAGAAGGTCACAAAGATAGTGTTTATTCGGTTGCATTTATGCCTGATGGTAAAACACTTGTGAGTGGTAGTTTGGATAAAACACTTCGTATGTGGCAATTAGCTACCAACATGTATAGTAATGAACGGGGTAAAAATCCATGTAAACAAGTATTTACGGGTCACAAAGACTTTGTTTTATCGGTTGCTACGACGCCTGATGGTAAATGGATTGTATCTGGATCAAAAGATCGTGGTGTTCAATTTTGGGATCCATATACAGGTCAAACACAATTTATGTTACAAGGACATAAAAATTCAGGTATTTCCCAAAGTTCTTTAATATGGGTGTGTGTGTGTTCATTCCCCTCCAATTTCCTAATTTCCAATTTTCAAAATGATAGTCATTTCGGTTGCAACAAGTCCTGGTAGAAGACCTTTGTTTGCTACTGGTTCTGGTGATAATCGTGCAAGAATATGGTCTTATGAACCTATTGGACCTTAAAAAAATATATTAAAAAAGGAAAATTCTTTTCCTCCCTCTACGTCAACCTTTTTTTTTTTCTCTCTTTTTTTTTTCAGTAAAAAAAAAAAAAAGAATAATAACCAAACCTCAAAAACAAAAAAACAAAAACCCTAAAAAAAATTCCATTCTTCTTTTTTTTTTATTCCAAATTTAAGCTTTTTATTTTACTATTACAAAAAAACCCAACGTTTTTTTTATTATTATTTCAAAATGTGTGTGTGTGTGTGTGTGTGTCAGTTGTTGCATAAGAAAGAATGAAACCCAAAAAAGCAAACCATAAAAAAAAAAATCTGACACGGTGATTCACTAAATAAAGAAATACAAATACCAATAAGATGAATCTTTTATTTTTTTCTATTAGAACATCTAAACTGAAAGAATAGAACCCGCTTTTCTCTCTCTCTCTCGCTTTCTCTTTTTCCCCTCCCCTCCCAACCCTCTACATAACTATAGAGTGTGGGTTTGAAAGAATAGTCCCGTCATGCCTACAATGCATTTTGATCTCTTTAATTTAAAAACACTAATTATTGATAATTATGACTCTTATACTTTTAATTTATTACAATTATGTGATAATCAACCTAATGTTGTAGTTATTCGTAACGATCAATTTACTTGGTAAACAAAAAAAAAATATTTTTTTATTTAGTTTTCTTTCAGGAACTCAATTTCTTTTCTTTTCAAAAACACTCTAATTAGGAATCAATTTAAAAAAGATATTCTTCCTCATTTTCATAATATTATTATATCACCTGGTCCAGGTCGACCTGAGCGTAGTTCAGTAAGTTTAACCTTTTCATTTTTTTATTTACCACGCTTTTTTTTTTTTTTTTTCGATATTAAAATTGGGGGGTGGGACAACATTTTTTTTTTTGAAAGGATTTCGGAATTTGTACTCCGCTTTTGAAAGCACAATTAGATCCTTTACAAAATCAATATCATCGACCTCTATTTGGTATTTGTTTAGGGCATCAAGGAATAGCTCATCTATTAGGTGGAAATGTTATTCATGCACCACGTATTATGCATGGTAGAATGTCATTAATTCATATCAATGAAAAAGAAAACGACATGAATAATTCTATTTTTCATCATTGTTCCAGTCCATTTTGGGCCGTGAGATATCATTCATTAATAGTGGATAAATCATGTAAGTTTTTGAGGGGGGAAGGATTTTCAATAATAAGTAAAAATTGTGGGGGGTACTGAATTTGATTTCTATTCATCAATTTTTTTTAGCACTTCCAAAATCATTAAAAATAACTGCTTATTGTTATGAAAATGAGGATGATGTAGAAGCTTTACAGACATCTAAATATTTAGCCGATGGATGTAAGATGGAAAATTTAAATAATGATGAGGATGATAATCGTCATCATTTTTTACAACATCCTTCTATTCATTTGGATAAGCATAGTATTGAAAAAGAGAATACAATGACAGTCATGGGTTTTCAACATACTTCATTACCTTTGTGGGGTGTTCAATTTCATCCAGAATCTGTATCCACAGAACATGGTCAACGTATCATGCGTAATTTTGCTATTGAAACTATGAAATGGTATCAAAAGGTATTACAGACAAAAAAAAATAGTTTTATTTTTAATATATAATCAAAAGAAGAAAGAAGAAAGCTTAATTCATCTTCTTTTATATTGAAATAGAAAATGGATTTAAATATTCCGTTGAATATTCCATTAGATCCTGCAATACATGCTTTGTCATGTACTTTTACTTCCAGGACATTGAATGATCGTGAAACACAACAACAACCATTAAAGAGTAAAGGAACGTATCGATTAATAACAAGAAAAATTCCAGGATGGGTCAATGTAGAAGATATTTTGGAACAATTAAAAAATAATGATCCTGTTGTTAGTTGGCTGGATAGTAGTCGAGTAAGTAAAACAAGGTCGACCCACCCACCCACCCACACACACACACACATATTAAATAAAATTATTTATTTATTTTTTTGTGTAGAAAGAATCCAATTATTCGAAAATGTCTATTTTATCTATTGATCCAGCAGTGACAATGATTTATTCAACACTTCATCGACGTATTCATTTTAAAAATAGAAAAGGAGATGAATGGCATGTCGATTTACAATCTACTGAACAACAAGATTATTTTACGTATTTATCCAACCTGTTATCACACTATCCATTAAAAAAAGGAGAACAAGAAAAAAAAGAAGGTTTTTGTGGTGGACTTATTGGTTACTTTGGTTATGAAATGAAACGAGAAAGTTTATCAGGTTATGTTACACCGAATGAACAACAATGTCCTTATCATCCAAAAGATACCCGTTGTCAATGTTTACGTGAACCGGATGCTGGATTTCAATTTGTCGATCGTTTTTGGAAATTGGATCATGTTACACACACCATGGAAGCGTGTTGTTTGATCAATGACGATACTCATGAAAATACGAATCCATTGGATGTTGGATTTCACACGGAACAACAAGCTCATGATTGGCTTGATCAAGCTGTTGATCTTGTTATCAAGGCAACAAGGACGACAACGACAACAACACACCCAAAGAATGTTTCTATGAAATTACCGAATTCAAAAATTGAACAAGATACATCCTTATTCACACCCGATATGGAACATAAAAAGTACGTTCAAGCGATTGATCGATGTATTCACGAAATTGGTGAAGGGGAATCTTATGAATTATGTTTAACGACACGATTTCATTGTGCTCATCCTTTGGATAAACAAGCCGATTTGACTCGTCTTTATACCCATTATTTACGCAAGAATAATCCAGCCCCTTATTCTGCATTATTACAATTTCCCATGTGTGGCATGACATTATTAAGTTCAAGTCCGGAACGGTTTTTAAGTGTATCTAAACAAGGTGTAGCAGAAATGAAACCTATCAAGGGAACTATTGGGCGTGTTTTAACATGTACATGTCATCATCAGGGATGTGATGGTTCTTGTTGGATAGCACAAGATGAAGTAAAAAAACAAACATTGTGGCAAGATGTGAAAGAAAGAGCGGAGAATCTTATGGTAATTATTTAAAATATTCTAAGGGGGGAATGGTGATTGATTTTCTTTTTTTTTTTTTTTTAGATTGTCGATTTAATTCGAAATGATCTAGCTCAAGTATGTGATCCAAGTACTGTGTCTGTACCTAAATTAATGCATGTGGAAACCTATCAAAAAGTACATCATCTTGTATCGACTGTTCGTGGGACCCTTTTACCTAATATCAATAGTGTTGAAACGGTGCGTACATGTTTTCCACCGGGTTCTATGACAGGTGCTCCCAAACTTCGGTCGGTTCAATTATTAGATCAATTGGAACAGCATCGTCCACGAGGTGTTTATTCAGGCTGTCTTGGTTATTTTTCATTAGATGGAAGTGCTGATTTTAATGTTGTTATACGTACAGCTGTTGTCACGAATGATCCATCTCAAGAAGGAGGTGAGTATTCCTATCTATCTATATATGATCCATTCATTTCTAATGGTTAATATTTTAAATAATATTAGTGAACGTTTCTGTTGGCGGTGGTGGTGCTATTACATTCTTATCTGATCCAGAACAAGAATGGAAAGAAACTTTATTGAAGACTAAAAGTGTTGCACCAAGGTAAGTTTATTTTTCGGGGGGGGGGAAAGAGGGTTAGTTTTGGGTTTTTAATAAAATAAATGAAATCCCCCAAATGAATTTAACTTTTTTTTTCTTTCTATAAAATAGTATTCGAGAATATCTTTTGGATCACTAAGAAATATATATTATAGACCTTCTTTTTTTTACCCACTCTCTCTCTCTCTTCCCCCCCATCTTACTTTTTCCCCCTTATTTTGCATAATTTCTGTTATTTCATTTTAAAAAAAAAGCATTCAACCGTTCATATATTTTGTAAATTTTGTCATTTTTTAAGAAAAAAACCCTGTAAAACCCCCCCCCTCCTCCATTCAACTGTACAAAAATAAAATAACATATTTATTTATATTTATATATACATATTATATAGTTCACCTTTTGAGGTATATGTGTGTATGTGGGTGTATTATTATATCTTTATCATACAGACTTTCTCGTACTTTTTGAAGGTTTCATACGTGCGTAGACAAAGTGAAAATGATAACTCCATTCTGGTATACGTAAATGTTTTCATTCAACCCACATTCCCTCTTGGCTATATATACGTATACTCTCGGTAGTTTGTATGTAATAATATGTATGTAAATCAAAAAAATTCAATGATAATAAAAATGCCTTTTTTATTTTTATTTGTACGTAACGTAACGTCAATTTGGTGTTTTTTTTTTTCAAAGTGAAGATGAAGAAGGGAGTTCAACCACTTGATCACCTTCAGGAAAGTCAGGTACTTGAAAATCAAATTGTTTAGCAAGATGAGGAGGTACAAATCGACCTCCCAAAAAATGTCTTTTTCCTTTAAAATGACGAACACATAATTTAGGAGCGGTTAAAGAAACAAGAACATCAGGATGATATTGAACATGTTTTGTAGGTCCTTGTTCAACATCCCATCCAGATGGAATATCTACTGCCACTATAGGTTTCTTGGTGTGTTCAAATGTTTGAATAATATCTTTAAATGGATCGCGTACTTCACCGTGAAAACTGAATCCAAAGATAGAATCAATAAAAACATCCGTTGTTTGATCACCAGGAAATTCATGATGAATAGGAACATTTAGATTTCTACATTGTGTTAATAAGCGCTAAATATCCCCCATTTAAATATATAAAAGATTTATTAGATTATTATTATTATTATTATTATTATATAACATATCTATACCCTCCCCTCCATGCATTATTATTATTATTTTTTTACCTGATACAAATCTTTATTAGGTTGTTTTGGATAATAAAGTGTGGGTTTATAACCAAAATGAAATAAATGTCTAGCAGCGACTAAACCATCTCCACCATTATTACCAGGACCCACACACACTAAAATATTTGGAAATTGAGTTTTATCAAATGATTTTTGAACTGCTTGAGCTACACTTAATCCAGCCAGTTCCATAAGTTGATCCACTGAAAAACCTCCTGCTGTCGACATTAATTCTTCGTCAATAGCTTGAGCTACTTTTTGTGATAATAACTAAAATCATCCAACCCCAACCCCCCCAAATACATCAAAAAGGGTAGAAACGTAGGTTTTTTTTTTGGGTTTGGTTTGTATAATTGTATTATTAAAAGAGTAAAACGCAATATGTGTGTTCTCCAAACTTTGTAATTCTTTTTTTTTTTTGTTCCAAACCTTTAATGACATTATGCTGCTTTCAATGAATCAATGACACGAAAAAAAAAGAGAAATGAGAGAGAGAGAGAAAGAGAAGAAATATACTCGGACTCTTAAACAAACTATATTATACACAACAACCCCCAAACCATCCTATAGTTATGTTAAAATAAAAACCCATGATATCCAATAAGTTATATATATAATTCGCCTTCATACACTATGACCCAATAGTTTTCTTTTTTCTTTTCTTATTATCCATCTAAAAATGAAGAGGATAAAAAAAAGGTAGAGTTTGATTTATTTATTTTTTCTACGTTTGTTTGTATGTGAGTGTGTGTGTGTATACATTATAGAGACAAATGCGAATCATTTCGGTTAATGGGTTCGTATTTTTTTGTTTGGTTGTTGAATAAAAGAGACAAAACTCTTTTTATTTTTCATTTATTATATATTTATATAGAATTATATAATTTAATGAGCCTTCTTGCCAGCAGCCACTATATTTAATAAAATAAATAAATAAAAATAATTAGTTTCTCCCAATACTATTTTTTCACTCTTTTTTATTTTTTTCTTTGTCATTGACCCATCTATTATTCTAATACATACAAGCAGGGTTTCTGGGATCGTTTCTGTATTCTTCAGCTATAAAATAATAATAATTATCGAGCAAGTTAATTAAAAATAAAATAATTTAAAGATGACTTTTTATATTAAAACATTAAAAAATATAAATAAATAAATAAAATATGTACAATCAATCATGGCGCCTTGAATCTTGGCAACAAGGTAAAAGACGGTAAGACCACCAGCAATGAAGGGAGCGGCAGGACGGAGGACAGGAGCATTAAACTTGCGAAGACCGAACATGTTTGGTTTATAGAAAGTTGTATAGAAGGGGGTGAAACGAAAAAAAAAAAGACACTTTTTTTCTTACCCGCTAAATTTTAACCAGGGGGGGGTGCGACGAATTTTTTTGCGGGTAGGCATTGTCCCCCTCTCTCACCTACACCCCGAAATTCCCGGGCTCGGAAAAGTAGATTATTATTTTTACGTCACTGAACACACACATACACACACACACACTTCAAATCCCAAGCCACTTTTAGAGGAAATCCAAACTTTCTGAGAAAACCCTACGCATTTATATTTCAAACTGGGTTTTTGCGATTACTACCCGCGTTCTATTGAAAAAAAAAAGTAATAATAATGTCGACTACAGTCAATCAACATTATACTCTCGATCCACTTTATACTATTCCTGTAAAATTATTCATTTATACTGTTTTATCTCTTGTTAATTTTGAGAATCGACGAGGTAATAAAAAAAAAAAATGTAAATGAACAAATTCAGGTTGTTCCTTTTAAATACAAACTGCGCTCGTATAAGATACACATACACATAGAAAACAATGAGAAATACCCCATCAATATAAATATCATACCAATAAATTTTTTATACAATATATATTTATATATAAAAAGGACATTATTTACTTAATAAATCACGAGTCATTCGAGAAGCTGAAATATGTGGTATTATAATTGCCCTTGAACAAACTTACAATATGATAATATATACAAGTAATATTTTTGATTTGAATTTGATTTTTTGAAAAGTATCATGAGAATTTTTTTATATATAAACTTTCCCCCTGTCTTTATTTTTATATTAGTTGATGATACAACAGGAACAATACGTTGTTGTCAATGGAAAAAACATCCAGGTCAAAATAATAAATTATATCGTTTAGGAACATGTTTACTTATTCGTGGATATCTTGGTGATTTTATGAATGATCGACAAATAACCATTCAACATATTGGTAACTTGTTTATTATTATTATCCCATTTTATATATCTTTTTTAATAAAATGAATTATATATTATAGATATTGTTAGAGATCCAAATCGAGAAATATTACATGATTTACAAACTATTTATCTTTATGAAAATGTGTATAATAAACCATTTCAACTATTTAAAGAAATTGAAAATAATATACAATTTATTCAAGAAGAATTAAATAATATAAGAAAAGAATCCTTTTGGCAAGGTGTTGTTACTTCTAGTCAAGTAAGTCGAACTATTATTATAATAAGAAAGAAGGAACTGGGATGGGATTTTTAATTGTTTATTCAATATTAGAAAACAGATATAGATGATAATGATAAAGTGGATATAACTGAAGAGCTTTTTCAAGAGCATATGTTGTCATTTTTTAAAGAAACAAATGGAATAAATGACAAGTTTTCATATAGTGCAGCTTATGGAGATAATTATTTGGTAGAATTAGCAGCTCAAGTTTATATGAAAGAAGTGAGTTATTATTTATTTATTTATTTATGAAGGCATGTAATTAATAATAATGATATTATCTTTTTTAGTATGGCCATGATGAGGCAACAGATACAGAAATTAATGAAATGTTTGCAAGAGCATTTTATACCTATAAAAAGAAAGGCATTATGATTGAAAGAGAAAAAGATGGCTTATATTCTTTTGTCAATGATAATGAAGTAAAAGGATTATTATATAACATAATAATGAATAGACAAGAAACTTTATCCATTTCTTTTGGTAATACTTTATTTCTTTTTTTTTACTGCGGTTTTGAAAATCAATAAGAATTCTCACGCTTTGCCCTTTCATAACTTAGGTGGTATTATGGAAGATTATATTAAAACTCGATTAAAAAAAGAACACAAAATATATAGTGAATTACCCAAAGAGAAATTGAGTTGTTTATTAGAAGAAATGATTCAAGATAGTATTTTATATAGAACAAAAGGAAGAGAATATAAAGTATTAGAATAAATTCCCCTTTCATTCCTCCCCCCAATAGTTTCAATAGTTTAATCCCTTACCCCCTCCTCCTCTATTATTCTAATGGGTATAGTGGCGGGACCCTAATATATATATAATGTGAGGCATTATAATATGTATCTAATAATCTAGTATTGTTGTTAGTTGAAACAACATTTTTTTCCCTTTTCTTTTCTCTCTCTCTCTTTTTTTTTTATCTTTTTTGCCTATTTGTTGGCGATAGAAAGGAGTGCAGTTTTTTTTTTAAAGAAAAACTTTATCAAAAAAAAAAAAAATACACACTGAAATATATAGATAAAATATCTTTTGGTTGGCTTTTTTTTTTCTAGTGTGTTATTTAAACTTCTCTTTTTTTTTTCTGATTGTACTTTTTCCCTATATATAACAAATAACTTATTCTTTTAATTTTTTGGCGTTTTACATATTACATTACTCAATCTATTAACAACAACTACAACAAAAAAAAAAATCAACAAAAAAATACGACAACAACAACAAACCTAATCTACTTTTTTTTTCTCTGTGAGCGAGTTTCTTTTATTAATATAAAACCCCCCCAAAAAAAAAGCTACTCCACTCCATCATGGTCAGTCCAACGATTCAATCGACTTTTGAAAGTCAACAACAACAACAATCAATGAACTTGCAAACACGACAAGAAAAAGAAGAAAATAATAACAAGGACAATACTCATAGTAATAATAATACCAATAATGGAACTACAACAAATAATAACGGTAGCAATAATGATAATAAGCGCCACAGGAACAATAATAATAATAATGCCAAGGAGGTTGTCGAGGATCAAGGTAGTAGCGGCGTAAAAACTACTGTACCAGCACCTGCACCTCAAGTAAATGTTTGGCAAGCTCGAAAAGCTGCCAACAATGGTAATGACACGGATAAAATATCCGAGATGGAAACTAAAGGTAAATGAGATATTATTTAACCCCCCCCTTCCCCTCTCTCTCTTTCTCTCCCCCTCCCTCCTCTAAATCCAATTCATATATAACTCATACCCATCTTATTCTTATCTTTAATGTATGAAAAAAATAAAGATAAACAAGATTCAAGTGCTTGGCCAGCTCCAAATGAATCTCCAGCAACCAATACCACAGATGATACAGAAAAGAAAGATAAATTTTCTTCACGTAAAGGTAAGTTGAAGAATTAATTTTACATCATTCCCGTTTTTTTTTTTTAATTAAATATTATTCCTTCCATTCTATCATATTAAAGGGAAAGGTCAATGGAAAAGATATACCCCAACCATTACACACGCAACACCTACCCCTGGTGCACGAAATCGTCCACAACAGAATCAACAACAACAGCAACAACAGCAACAAAAAAGTTCTCGTCCAAATAATAATAAAAAAGAGAATAAGAAACAAACGCGTGGCCGTCGTGCTAGTCATAATAGTGATCATTCTATATCACAACAACAACAACAGCAACAAAAGCAGCAAGAAACAAAGAAAGATCAATCTACTAAAAATAAACAAGATCAACAACCTAAACAAGAACAAAGACGTTCCTCATCAACGACGACGACAACAACAACAGCAACAACAAATCATAAATCGGAAAAGAAGCCAATAAGATCAACAACAAAATCAACAATTAAAAATGACGTATCTGTTCAACCTACCGCAGCACCCTCATCATTATCACCGCCACCGCCACCAATATCACCATCACCTGTTATTGTTGCTAAGCAACAACAACAACAACAGTCTCAAGAACGACAACCGCAGCAACAAAAATCATCTACAACAACAGCAACAACAAAGACTCTAAACACATCATCACCTCCACATCAACGTCCATCGAAACGTTCTTTAACATCGACATCTCCATTAATTCCATCACAACCATCTCAATCAAAACCATCAGAACATTCACCTTCTCACAATCAACAACATCATTATCAACAACCACGACAACCACGATCACATAACCATTACAATCAACAACAACAACAACAACAGTCAATAAGACGAAGTGTCGGTCATGTAGATCATAAACAACCCGTATATAATAATAATAATAATAATAATAATCGTCGAAATAATGACACAACACAACATAATCCATATTCTCATCAACATCATTCACGTGGAGGAGGATATCGTGGTGGACGTCATATGAATCATCATCGAGGACGTGGAGCATCCAGGGGAGGATTTAGAAGAAATGATCCAATGATGAATTATTATCCAACCAATCGATTACGACCTCCAACCTTTGTTAGTGTGGATGCTGAAACATTGAAACTTTATATTCTACAACAAATGTAATTCTTTGGCTTAAAAAAAAAGGGGGAGGGGGAATATAAAAAGGAGAGGGGAATATATATATATATATATTTACTAACCGAAAAAAAAAATTATCATAGTGAATATTATTTTAGTATCGATAATTTATGCAAGGATCTCTTTTTACGAAGCAAAGTAAATATATATTTATATATTCTTTTAGGAATTTTTTTTTAAAAAAAAAGAAAGAGAAAAGGTGTTGGGGAGGCGAGGGGGGAATAAGGGGATAGGAATGAAGCTAACTTTTTTTTTTCTTAAAAAAAAACTTTAGATGGATTCTCAAGGATTTGTTGATTTGGAAGTATTAGCTAATTTTAATCGTGTCAAAGCACTTTCTAAAAACATGGATTTTATCCGTGATGCATTAAGGCGGTCTGAAGTGATTGAAATGAATCAGGATGGAAAGAAATTAAGACGAAAACAAGGATGGAAAACTTGGGTATTACCAACAGCTACATCCGCCACAAAATCATCAACAACAACGGTATCGGATCCAACTCATTCTTCTTCTTCTACCACTCATCTTCAAACAAATGGAAATCATCCTTCTACTACTTCTATTACCAAGGAAGAGCCATCCTCTTCATCACAGCAACAACAACAACAACAACAATCTTTAAATAAGAATAACGATGAAGATGATTTATTTGAATTTGAAGATGATTTTGGAGAAAGTAAAACTGTCAAAAAATATTATTTAGATGAAGAAGATTTGGATGATGATGACGATGTCATTGGTGAAGATACCATTGCACGTATTATGATTGTTACTCAGAGAGGGAATCGATCTACAACCCAACAACAACAACAATCTACTACTACTACAACAACAACAACTATTGTAGATCGATCTAAAATGAATGATGATATGTCCGCTTTAATTAATGAAGGTTTATATCAATATGAAACAGGTCTTGATAATAACAATAAAAAAGAATCTTTATCGTCGCATACCGGTCAATCGTAAGTTTATTTCTTTCATTTTTTTGGGGGGAGGGAGAGGATGTAGATGGTTGGGAGATGTGTAATATCTGTGTGTGGGAATAATCTTATTAATTTCTATTATTTAATAAATATATGTAGAACCCAACCTGTGAATAATAACAGCAATATTAATACACCAAGATTTTATCCAATTCGACCTGAATCACTTCCCAATAATGTGGTATTAGCACCTATTATCAAAAACAATCACGTAGGTTGGGTTTTAAGTGATCAAGCCTATCATTACAATCCAGCCGATCACACTGTATTATCTACAAGTTATAAAGCATCGAGTCTAGGAAATGAAATATTATCTACATCCCAAGATATAGCTCATTCTTTTCCGAATTTCCAGCATCCAAGTCATGGATTATTACGGGAAAATGGATTTGTACAACACAAATATTATAAATATCATGCTAAAGCATTACGTGAACGTAAAAATCAAGGTGTTGGTGTTTCACATGAAATGAATACCTTATTTCGATTTTGGTCACACTTTTTACGAGATCATTTTAATAAGAAAATGTATAATGAATTTAAAAAATTAGCTGTGGAAGATGCGAATCAAAATTATCGGTAAGTTATTAAAGGGAACGGGGGCCGGCTGTTCAGTGAAAGAAGTCGTTTTTATTTTAATCCATATCAATGATTATATTTTAGATATGGATTGGAATGTTTGTTTCGATTTTATTCCTATGGTCTCGAGAAACGATTCCGTCCTGCAGTCTTTGATGATTTTCAAGAACTTACATTAAAAGATTATGATAATGGACATTTGTATGGATTAGAAAAGTTTTGGGCTTATTTGTATTATCGAAAGGATAAACGTGAATTAAAATTAAATGATCGATTAAAAGATATCCTCTCAAAATTTAAATCTATTCAAGATTTTAGAAAGGTTGAAGAACCTATTAAAACATCAACTCTGAATCAAGATGATTATAAGGTTCCTCATCATGTAAGTTAATAGTTTTGTTTTCCACCCTTTTGTCTCTCTTATTTGACTAATGATATCTTTCTTTTAGAAGGGCAAGAATAGTACCTAAAGGAATAGAATAGCAATCTATATAAATATATAAATGAAGAGCAACTACTACTTTCACCTTATAAACACCCTTATTATATACACATATACTTTATTTTTTTAACATATATCAATTTAACAGTTTTATTGTTTGCATATATATTATATATACATTTCTTTTTCAATGATCTCCCCCTTACTTCTCCCCCTCCCCTCCATCCTTTTATTATTATTATTATTTTACTTCCCCCCCCTTTGTTTTTCTTACATATATAAACTTAATTATGATCTATTATATTTTTTTTCTTAACATTCATTTATAAAAACAGCTCTCTCTCTCTCTCTTATACACACATATACACACACACACTCTCTCTCTCTTTTTTTTTCTCTTTTGCACATATATACTTTATATATATATATATATACTATTAAAAAAAATAACGGTTTTTTTTTCTTTCATTGTCAAATATGCAATTTTTATTTCGGTTAGAAGTCGTCAATTGATGATTATGTCATGTTGACAGCCCCTAAAATCCCTCGGCCCTCTCCTCTCTTTTTCTCCCTTCTTTATATACATAGTTATGAGTTGACCAAGCAAGAAAAAAAATAGCCTACTTTATGTCCTAAGATTTCAAAATAGCAACCTCTTCCTGCATAGCGGTTTGCGTCGCAAAAGGGGGGCGGGAACCCCCTTTAACCCTTGACGGCGCTTCGCGCCTGGTAAAAACGATATCCTATCTTTTAAGATAAGAGAAAAAAAAATCCAGATATTCAGTGTAAAAAAAAAATCATAAAAAATTATAATGTCATGAATTAATGGAGATTACATTATGGTATGGCATCCAGAAACCAAAAGAAAAAATCAATAGATACTTTAATTTTGAACTGCTTACTAGTAGTATGTGTGTGTGTGTGTGTGTGTGTGTGTGTGTGTGTGTGTGAAGGAAAACATATATTATATGACTGATGCATTGTTTATACTCATGTGTCACCGACTGTAAGCTATCTAGAACAAAAGAAAACGGAATACATACTAAAAGACTATATTAGTTTATTAATGTGCGCAGTTAGGGATAAAAAAAGTTGGAAAAACATAACCTTGACATTGTACTATATATATAATAAATAGTGCGCGTAAAAAAATTGATTAGTATCAGTTACCTATTTTTCTAGTTCTATAGTTATTATTATTATTATCATTTACCATTTCTATCTAATGAGTGAGAAAGTGCTAAATGAAGAACAGGTCGATATCGGATAGATTCTTTTTGAACAGAAATCATGTGTGGAAATTGGTCTCTTCCAGAAAATTTGGGAAGACGTCCATGTGTTTTGATAAACCTATCTACTTTATCACCAAGTCGTTTACGTACGTCTGGATGATGTAATAATAAAGCAATAGTCGATAACATGGTGTCTATTGTAGTTTCAGTGCCTGCAACTAGTGTGTCACCTATAAGCTATAAATTATCACAATGTAAGTTAAATAAGCTATATAGAAAAAAGGCAAATCTACGTAATTATTTATATACATCTTTAGATTTTATAGTTAACATTATTATTACCTGATGCTTGATACAAATCCTCGTTCTCCAATTCAAATTCTTCGTGTTGTTGACACAAACGTTGAAACATAGATTCTTGTGTAGAACATGATGCACGCTCTATCAGGGTTGGAAATAACCCACTTCTCAATTCTCGAAAAAAAGTTCACAATCTTTTAATTTTTGTCGAAAAGATAATATGGGTAAGAATTCTATCGGTTTATATCCCAGAGCTATATACTTTGAACTTCCTTCAATAAGCTTTACAGTATTTTGAAAAAGTGGATCCTTGAGCAATTTAACTCTGGTTCCAAAACATATTTGAAGAATGTTACGTATTGACTGAATAAAATAGTAGTAAGTTGAAAGGGTCCACATCCTTCGTTTCTACACTTCCTTTATTTTGTATAATTGGATTATGCTTTATTGCAGATAACGATCCAAAAGAATGTTTTGCTGCAGATCGTAACATGTTCCATTTCGAGTTAGAGTCAGCAAAGAGAATCCCTTCAATGTATTATATCGTAAAAAAAAAGAGGGAAAGAAAAAGTCAAAAATAATTACTCACTTAACACGCATACTATCATCTGTTATCTATTATCTGATTTTGTTTAGCAGTCAACATTTTATGTATATATTTATATATATATCTTGAAATAGAATGTTCAATAGGACGATTGGACGCAATCGCACCACTTTTAATGAACAGTTCGTGTACTTATATAAGGATCATTTATAATGATGCATGTGTAAACACCCATTTTAACATGTATCACTGGCCCGAGATCATTATGCCACTCGCTAAATTTGAGACTACGTAGGCATCTTGTCAAAACTCAAGAGATACCCTGTAATATTATTCCATACAACTAAAACCAATGCAGATTAAAACATTTATTTTAATAATAATATTAATAAACTGGAAACGACATTATTGTAGAGCTGATTTATAACAATATTTATATTTTATATTAAGTCTACATACCAACTTATGCATAAACACGTTTTGAATTCGGAATAGTTTTTAATGCCTTGCCTACACTATTATCATCTGGTTTTGTAAAATAGTATACCAAAATACTAACTGGTTGCAATAATTGTTGTTGAAATATAAATCATGAGATGTCACTACACTGCGTCACTTATAATGAAAAGAAAAGTGGGAAGGAAAAAGGTTGGAATAAATATAAGGGTTAGAAGAAGAAAATTACTTGGCTTTTAACTGTTATCATGACCCATATAACAACTTCTAATGCATTTTTTTTTAGCTAGCTATGCAAACCAAGTAGTTAACCATAAATGCCACGCTAATATAAATAAAGTTTGGTAAACTATGCATTAAACTAACCATGCAATTTACATCAAATTGATCTACTCTATCCAAAAGAAAAATTAAGAAACTTCTACACTGATGGTATTTACGGAAAACAGCAAAACAATGGTTACTGGACTGAAAAAGTGAAATACATGTATAGCTACAACTTTGTGATTATAAAATTTTATAAACTATGCATAGTACAATAAAGAAAACTTATAAGGCTATCAAGACGTCAATTGTTTTTTTTGGAGTTAATAAAAAGAGCAATCTCAATTTTTGGTACGTATGATATACGCAAGGGCAAAAACTGATTTTCTTCCAACATATAATAACACGACAAGGAGTTGTTATTTGATGGCTGCATATAAAAATAGGGTTGCCTCTGTCAACATGCCTGATCTTTGAGAAAATAAATAAATATTTATATTAGATAATTATACTAATAGTACGTAGTGTGTTATTTATAGTAGCGGAGCACATACAAAATAAACAAAAAACTACTTCTAGGAATAGGTTCCTACTAAAGATCTTGCCAAGTAACCACTTTGCTAGGAGTTGTAATACGTTCTATTTATGAAAGCCGAAACAAAATTGCTTTATCCAACTACACTATACATATTTATTATCATAGTATTATTTGATATGAATGTTTTCTCCTCAAAACTGATACGATATTGGGCAGAATTCTATGTAGCTGATCTTGCACATCAAATTCGGACTGATTAGACCATGTTACATAATATATCATAATAAAAAAAGGGTAACGTACGTACGTAAATCTATAACTTCAGTTGTTTAATTATAAATTTAGAAGCACGATCATCTATTATCCTTATACTATCTTCTCCCATCAGCTTTAAACATTTTTTTTATAGAGACTAATGATATTTCTAAATGACAATATATAATAATCTTCTTATTTTTGTGTATGTATAAACGTTTTCAGTATGTATTCTTTTTGAGATTATATTATTAGCTATATACGTACATAATATTTTTTTGCCATATATATGTAAGTATAAGTAGGTCAAAAGGTTCTTTTTTATTCTTATTCAGTACCAAAATAGGTGGTTTGTAAATTATACGTATACAGTAGACCCTTGGCTTTTGCACATTCTCAGCCAACTTGAAAATCTTGAGCTCTACAACGTTTTTGAAAAAGTGCTGAACAAGAAAAAGCATACTGAACAAAGATAAAAAAAAAATACAAAATGATGAAGACTAACCTGGAGTTTTTGTTCATATATCATTATCGTAGTTTTTTTTGATTAAGCATCCTATGGCACTTATGAGAGATAGTATTATATAATGGAGAGAAAAAAGACTAGAGTCGGCGCAAATATAGGACAGTAGACAGGTATATGACAGAACCAGCTATCATCAGCATCAACATTTTTGATGGTGTTGTTGATGAGGATTAGAAAGGAGATCGCGGCAATCAACTCGTCGGAGAGTTAATCCATACATGTATAAGTGTTTTTAACCTTAAACTGAAATCAATTCAAACAAGATAGTCTTAAAATCCAGTTATTCATACGCTCGAAGGGCATGAATAAATATAGACGGCAACATATACAAACATACAAGAAATACAACCAGTAGAAACATTGACTCTTCTTTTTCGTAATATATATTGTATACATATTCTTTCGCTTCCTATTGTGATGTGTATGTGTTTTTTTTCGGCCGGAAAAGTAGTTCTTTTATCTACGCCATTATAATATTTCTCTATGTTTATTTTTTTAACACAAAAAAGCTATTTCACCTTCTTTGTAATTTATTTTTTTCTTTTGTTTATTGTTTATTTCTCAAAGCAGCAATCTGATATCCAATTACTATATTTGTTTATTTGTTTATTATTTATTTAGTGTATCATAGCTTAAATTATGTATTCAGTTCTTTCCGTATTCATATGTGTATGAATACATTTATTTATTTATAGCTGATTATCTATCACAACAATAAGTTGGACATCAACATTTTTTTTAATCTTGTATAGTCAAAATTTAAAAAACAAATATGATACGTACTGAAAAACTTTAGCATCGAAACAGCGTGTAGAAAAAATAGTACTCGAAATAAATGACGCACCAGTAATCACATAGCTTTGGTTGTTGCTTCTAGTGTTTTTTAATTTATATATATATATATATATATATATGACGCAAAAACATTGATGATCTGAATTCCCTCATTGATGTTTTTTTATTACACAGGTGTAAATGAAAAATTAAAATGATATTTTTAAGATTATTAATGTTGGAAATATAACTATTTTTAATAATGTTTTGTTTATACGTATCAGTAAATAACTACTTGCTCTACTAATTTAGCATTTCTCACTTTTGTATAATAATGATATGTACAGTGTTGTCCCCTTTTCCCTCCCCCCTTTTTTGTGCTTTTTTTATTTAGTAGTTTATTATATATATTATCCACCTTATAAGTTATCAACATCAGTAATAATTCGTTATTATAATTATTGAACAAATAAAGAAGTATTCGTGTTCCATTCAGACCGACAAAACCAGCCGCTAAAGATGACCAGGAATAGTTGCTGCATGTACTCGTAAATGTTACCTAAACTAGTAAGAGGCACACGTACAAGCTACTGCAATATTTACAGGTAATTGCAACACTTGCAAATAAATGCTACAAAGTACAAGTTACTAATACTGTACTCATGAATTACAGCCAATTGTTAACCTAGTATCGATAGATAGAAATTCTTATAAATAAGACATCTTTCTTCCTCAAATAAATCTTCAGTTCTACTACGAAAGTTTTAATAAAATATTTAATTCACTAACTCATATTTTATGTTTTCACCCTACAATCGAGATTGATTTACCTGGTTATTAAATTGACTGAATCTTTTACGTATTCTTAATTTTTTTCCTACTCGACATTATATTACGTACTTTTTATTCATTTTTATAACACAATGCGACCGAAACATATCAATATACTATTCTGCACAAACCTTTTGCCCATAAAGTTATAAAAGACATTTCGGGAAAAAGTTCAAATGTATATTACCTACCTTCCCTCAAGAGATCAAAATGCGGTATAATGGTAAATTTTAATTTTTCTCTTTTGAATCCCCCCCATCCATTTATAATTTATTTGAATCAAATTAACATTAAAAAAAATTATCAAGTCCCCCAACCTCTCCGACCAACGTGATTTATCCATCTATCGACTCTTGTTTTAGTCTGACCACTTTATACACATCCTCCACGTAAAATAACTACTCAAGCTCACATATAATATAAAATAGCAAACGTGTTGATTTATCAGTGTAAAAAAAGAGCTATTGTAGAAAATAAACTTATTTTATTATATAAATTACTATCCAAGATATATAACAGATTTTATTTAATAAAGAATTTTAAAATGCCTCTTCTTATTCTTTTCTTCCGGCACTTTTTCCGAGTTAATCAAACACGTATACAGCGTGTTGTTTGTTATTAGCAACGTTTTTCCCATGTCACCAATGTTATATCGTCATCCTCGAATCGTGGAAAACTGTATCGCTTGCCCTCCAGTTGATCGTCCTATAAAAATGCCCTATCCTTACCCCCAGCCAGATACAGTCTTCCATTGGTCTTGATCGTCGTGTCTATATATTATAAAAAATAAAAGAAAATGTTCTAGTCATTAGAATTTACAACATGTTATTTTATTATTACCGTTGTCGCCATGTCGCCAAGGTAATCGTATCGTCGAATCGAGGAAAACTGCATCGCTTGCCCTCCAGTTGATCGTCCTACAAAAAATGCCCTATCCTTACCCCCAGCCAGATACAGTTTTCCATTGGTCTTGATCATCGTGTCTATATATTATAAAAAATAAAAGAAAATGTTCTAGTCATTAGAATTTACAACATGTTATTTTATTATTACCGTTGTCGCCATGTCGCCAAGGTAATCGTATCGTCGAACCGTGGAAAACTGCATCGCTTGCCCTCCAGTTGATCGTCCTACAAAAAGTGCCCTATCCTTACCCCCAGCCAGATACAGTTTTCCATTGGTCTTGATCGTCGCGTCTATATATCATAGAAAATAAAAGAAAATGTTCTAGTCATTAGTATATAAAGCATGTTATTTTATTATTACCGTTGTCGCCATGTCGCCAAGGTAATCGTATCGTCGAATCGAGGAAAACTGCATCGCTTGCCCTCCAGTTGATCGTCCTACAAAAAGTGCCCTATCCTTACCCCCAGCCAGATACAGTTTTCCATTGGTCTTGATCGTCGTGTCTATATATTATAAAAAATAAAAGAAAATGTTCTAGTCATTAGCATTTACAGCAAGTTATTTTATTACTACCGTTGTCGCCATGTCGCCAAGGTAATCGTATCGTCGAATCGAGGAAAACTGCATCGCTTGCCCTCCAGTTGATCGTCCTACAAAAAGTGCCCTATCCTTACCCCCAGCGAGATACAGTTTTCCATTGGTCTTGATCGTCGTGTCTATATATTATAAAAAATAAAAGAAGATGTTCTAGTCATTAGTATTTACAGCATGTTATTTTATTATTACCGTTGTCGCCATGTCGCCAAGATAATCGTATCGTTGAATCGAGGAAAACTGCATCGCTTGCCCTCCAGTTGATCGTCCTACAAAAAGTGCCCTATCCTTACCCCCAGCCAGATACAGTTTTCCATTGGTCTTGATCGTCGCGTCTATATATCATAGAAAATAAAAGAAAATGTTCTAGTCATTAGAATTTACAGCATGTTATTTTATTATTACCGTTGTCGCCATGTCGCCAAGATAATCGTATCGTTGAATCGAGGAAAACTGCATCGCTTGCCCTCCAGTTGATCGTCCTACAAAAAGTGCCCTATCCTTACCCCCAGCCAGATACAGTTTTCCATTGGTCTTGATCGTCGTGTCTATATATTATAAAAAATAAAAGAAAATGTTCTAGTCATTAGTATTTACAGCATGTTATTTTATTATTACCGTTGTCGCCATGTCGCCAAGGTAATCGTGTCGTCGAATCGAGGAAAACTGCATCGCTTGCCCTCCAGTTGATCGTCCTAGATTAAAGAAATTATTGTTTGAGAAAAACAGGAGTATAATAAAAAACAAAAGTAAAAGGACACGAAAAGGTACATAACTTTAAGTACTTGATAAAAAATAAAGAAGAGTAGTACCCACTGCACTTCTTTTTTTTTGAGTGTTGGGGGAAAAGAGCAAGTGGAAGAAGGAAGATGAAGTTACAAGTAATTGGAAGTACTTGTCAAAATAAAAAGAATGTTACATAGGGAAGAAAAGAAATAATGTAAAGAAGAAGAGTAGTAAACTCACTGCTCTTCTTATTGTTACGTAGGAAAGAAAAGATGCAAAAAAAAAACGGTGAAGAGTACTGCTCTTTTACTCTTTTTTATGCTGTCTTTTCTTACATCTCTTTTTACTCATTATTCTTTCCAATCAAAACAAATATCAGAACAAAAGAAAGGTAGTTCTCACTGCACTTCTTTTTTTTATAGATTGGAAAGAATAAAAAGTAAAAAGACGATATAAAATTAAAAAAGTAGAAAAGTAGTACTCACCGCCCAATTTTTCATTTTGTTGGGAAGAAAGATAAAATTAAAATTCTTGATAGGTTTTTTTTATAAAAGAATTGATCAATGGCTATAACAATAGGGATAATCCGCAGCAATGCATGATCTGCATGAAACTAAAAGGCACCGGGTCAAAAAAAAAAAAAAAAAAAAAAAAAAAAAAAAAAGAATCAAGATCTGTAACAGCTATAAATTGTAACATTCCGTGTCAAATTAAGATTGGAATGTGAGATTCCATTACCATGACAAGTGTTGCTTAACAACATATTTCTTTTATTTATGAACAAACGCGCTTTTTTACGTAGCTATAGTAATATGTTAATATATTGCGAAAGAACAAAAAAAAAAAAAGAATGAGGCCTAGAAGGAAGGGATCATGTCCAAAATTGGAAATGGATCCGTTTTTTTTTACCAATACACCGGAAGGTTTTCCGGTTTTCTTTTTTCTCTAATAAATTAATTAGCATATGAAAAAGAAGTTCAGGTTATTGAAAAAGTAAACAGCGTTCTTGATTTTATGACGAGAACAAGCCAGTCATTGTGGTAAAAAAAAAGAAAGAAAGGGAGAAAGGGTTGACAGTACGTGAATAAAATAAAAAGTAACCATGAAAAGTGGTGTCATTTTTTAATTATTCAAGAAAATTCTGTGATCACTTGAATTTCGGTAAACTTTTCCTAATACGTACTTTGGGTCATGGGTCACGGGTCACGGGTCCTGGGTATGGTATTAATATTAGTATCTTGATGTCTTTTTGTACATGTATATTAAGATTCGCGATATTGGCCCTTTAGACGATAAAAGATGGATGACACACAATATCTATAATATCAAGACCAGATTAAGACATTTTATTTAGGTTGTTTTAGTTTTCAACAAAGAATGTTTTTGCAGCTCACCGTGTTCTGCCATAATAGTCTCTTTGCGCCCTTGAATAACAGAAAGAGGTTACGTATCGTCCATATAAACACCCTGGGGAAGCTTCTTTTATTTATCTTTCATAATCATAGTCAATTTATTCAATCATTAGAGATAAATTTTTGAGTCATCAGATCTTTAACGGCTTCTCTGTTACGTATCGTACAAAATAAAGCATAATGTTTTATAATGTCTATCCGTATAACAACAAAAGTTCATGTAAACGCTGGTGCGCGTATAAAATCTAAAATCAACGGAAACTCTTCTATTGCTAATTTAGTATACCACCATCTACTTTAACAGTGTTAGTAACGGCGAGCTACGTATAACTTTTTAAATATTATATTATTACGTATTTATCATAATAAAACAACGTTTTCCTTTAGATCATCTTTATTTTTTGCCTAATATTATGTCTCCGTGTATTAAATAATCAAAGAAAAAACGTTGTCTTTTTTATGTTTATTACAAAGATATTCACTGTTTATTTCTCAACTTCATTTGATTATCTAAATTGTAATTTCCTTTTAAAAAAGTGCTGTACGAGCTATTTTATGGATACAAAAAAATAAAAATGATTGTTCACCCGGATATCGCTGTTCTGGGCCCATGTGATGAAAGTTGTTATTGTAATGAATAAGATAATATTTAAAACTCGAACGCCTTTTCTTAAAAATAAGGTGCTCCGAATGCTACATTCTATTATGTTATTGATTTTATCCAGTTGATCACATTTTAAAATAATCAAGTAAACTCAAGTTTTGATATCTGCATGCTGTCATTTTACATTTATAAGTGCTTTGCGAAAGATGTCCCTTTTTTTGGGGGGGAATTGCTACGGACACCCTATAGTTTTGGCCTTACGGACACTCCACAAATAAAAAGTTCTCAAACAAGTTCTTAGACCATGTAAAATATAGTACCGGCGTTATCAACACCAATATCCCTTATTTGACCGCTTATATATATATCATTAAAAATACACATTATTCCTTGTTACATAACGATACGGTAAGAGAATATTAGAAATATTGAGCGATATTTATAGAACGTTGAACTGCTGATATTAGTTTCATAAACATTTTTAAGTTATATAACGATAATAACTGTGTATATAGTGTATAAATGGCTGGGTACGACGTAATTATATCAGATTGTTATGTATCTTTGAAAATATATAAAAGTGGGGTGTCCGTAAGAATTGGAGTTACCTAATCTAGTATGTTTTTGGGGGTGTCCTTAGCAAATCCCTATGATTTTTTTTTTACGGAACAAGTAGACTTTCCTGCTTTTTCCATTTTTATATATTTAAAAAGACAGTCAATAATGATACAAAAGAACAACTAAATGTAATATAATACATGGATTCCAACCATCCATAGAATCCATCCAAACTATGTAAACATAGTTTCTATCACATCAAGAACAAAAACACTTGATTAATTTCTTTCTGTAGCATTTTTATAAGCTAAAAAAAATCCCCTGGCCGCCCCAATCGCGTGGCTTTGCGGGAATTTGAAAGGTTGTTACTGAAACGCGCTGTTGAATCACTTATTTTATTTTAGGACACAAAGTTTCTCCCTCAGCTAAAACTCATACTTATCTACCTTATATAATATATATATACATATATAAACCCAAATATGAACATTCGTCAAGCAACGGTATATAATTCATTTACCCAATTTTCTTCAACATGCATAAATAAATTATTAAATGGTTCAATTTGGAACAAAACAAAAATTATTGTTATATATATATATGTAGGTCGAAGACTTGTTAGAAATTCAAAATGCTAATCTTTTGGACCTTCCAGAAAACTATCAAATGAAATATTGTAAGTTATATAATAATTATATTCAAAGTTGACTCACTCACACTATTTTTTTTATTCATAAAAGACCTTTATCATGCACTCACTTGGCCACAACTTTCTTATGTTGCTGACGACGGTAACGGAAAAATCGTTGGATACGTGTTAGCTAAAATGTAATATATATATATAAAGAATAAGAAGGAGGGGGATAAAGGTTAGACGAGAATCAAGAAGAGAGAGAGAGAGAAAACAAATACTTATTGACTATTTTTTTTTTTGTTAAAAAAAAGGGAAGAAGAACCTACAGATGTTCCTCATGGTCATATTACATCATTATCCGTCATGCGAACATATAGAAGACTTGGTTTGGCACAAAAAATGATGACTCAATCTACAAAACAAATGGTGGAAGCTTTTGATGCTCATTATGTTTCTTTACATGTACGAAAAACTAATCGTGCTGCTATTGGCCTTTATCGTGATACATTGCAATTCGAGTAAAGTATCTTTTTTTTATAATATTTAATATTGATATATACATGGATTGGAAGAGGAGGAAAGGATAGGGATAATAATAATGATAAAAAAAACATAAAAAAGGAGAAAAGGAAAGGCAAATCAAACTAATAGAATAATATATATATATGTATATATAAATTAGGGTACATGATATTGAAAAGAAGTATTATGCTGATGGTGAAGATGCTTATGCAATGCGTTTAACTTTAAAGGAAGATAAAAAACCAAAAGCACCCATTGGTGGTGTAGTTGAAGAACAAGTGAAAACAGCACCAGTTACTGCTAATTAATAATATTTTAAAATAACAGAATTTTTGTATATCAGAGAAAAATATTTAGAAACAATGTTTTTTTTATAATCCATTTCCTTTCCTTTTCTTTCTTTTTTTTTTTTTTTGGCTTTTTCTCGGGTTTATGAATCGAATGCTGTATCAAGATATTTTTTGATTTGCACAAGTAATTCTTTCTTGATATTTTCATTCACTGAACCTAATAAATATATACTTCTTTAATTTATATCCACATATCATTTCCTTATACCGTTTGCAATATTACTTTTTTATGACAAAAAACAAAAACTTACTACGTCCATAATCGGATGTTTCCTTGACTAATTCATCCAATGTAACATTCTCAAGTTTACGTTGTCGAACAGTTTCTATTATTTTTTTGATATATACATATTTCCCCCACCCCCCATGTGTCTCTTTAATAGGCTATTCTATTTACAATAATAATAACGACAACAACAATTGATATGAAGTGTAACATACCACGACATTGTGCATATAAAGCGTCATTCCAACCTGACTCAGCTAATCGATTTCGTAATAAGTTCATCAATCTAAAAAAAAACACCCGTTCCATTGTTATTTATCAATTGAAATCTTTCTTCTCGTCTTTTCTCTCTGAAGAAGAAAACTTCAAATAACCTTTCTTTTTCACCAGAATCAACAAAATGTCGACTTAATGCAAGTCTTAATTTATCTGAATCAGAAGACATCGTTTATTATTTGTCGTTGTTATGCGGAGGAGGGTGGGGGGAGGTATTTATAAAAAAGAATACTAATTGCAGAAAAAAAAAATATATGTATCCAAAGACGGAAATTGAATTAATCCTAATCTGAGAAGCTTGGTTATACATTATATGTCTTTGTAACTTTTTTTTTTAATGTTCCTAAAGAAACAAACATATTAAGGGTATTGGAAGGGGGGGGAGGTTGATAAGATAAAAAGATAAAATCATGACTCGAAAAAAGATGAAACATAGTAATGAAACATCTTTTACTAGTTTCTTTACATTTTACTTATAATTGAAAACAATACAGTAAAAAAGAAATATTACATAGAAAAGAGTTGTTATGAAGACTTACTTAAATAAAGAATATAAAGTTAAATAAAAACTGTCAAAATATAAAATTTGTTATGACAAAAGATTCTATGCTACTCACCCGGGAACAATTTTTTTTAAGGATCAGAAAAAAAATTCTGACTGCAGGAATAGAACTTTTTTTTTTTTTTTTTTTTTGTACTTTTTGTTGCTGTAACAAAACTTTTAAGGTGTGTATATATAATCTCATGATTGATCAAGTCACTGAACAACTTGCTTCGATACAACTTAAAGGTATATATATATATATCTTACATTGTTTAAAATATTAATAAAAGGGCAACATTGGGAGTCTATACAAAATGAAAAAGATAAAATAAATAAATTGATTTTCTCTCTTTCTCCCTTCCTTACACTTTGAAATAGACGAAGATGTAGTTGCCTATATTGCAGGCATTGTTGAAGATGATACCATTGCTGATGAAGAGAAACATGAAGTTATTGCCGAGTTTTTAGCTGAAACGACTGTAAGTTCCTTATTATTATTATTATTATTATTATTATTATCCGGGTTAACACTTTGAATCAATATACTTGTTATTTATTAGGATGAAAATACGGATAAAGTAATTGAAAATATTTTGAAAGGTTGGAAAGAACAACAAAATAATACTGAAAAAAAACGAGCAGAAGAAAAAGCAAAAGCACTTGAAGAAATTCAAGGTAATTTTATAAGTTTTTTTTTTATTCCATTTACATATAATATTGTTACTTCTCTAATACAATTAAATAAAAAAAATTAGAACGCGAAAGAGCAAGACAAGAACAATCAGTTAAAGAAATTGAAGCGAATAATGAATTACGACGAATAAATATGTCAAAACAATTATCAAGAGAAGAAAAAGCTCAACGTGAACGTTTAATGCAACAATATGGATATGAAGGTCGTGAAAATGAAAATGGTGAACAAAAGGATAAAAATAAAAGTCGTAAAGGGGGTAATGATACTACAGGTAATAATAATATATGTGAATGGACAATAAATGATGCTGTTACTCTAATAATACTGTATCTAATCCCCCCCCCTCTCTCTCTCTCTTCTATTTATATAAATAGATCCATTGTTGATTGCCAACCGAAATGCAGATAAGATCAAAGAACAAGAACAAAAACGACGCGAACAATTAAAAAAACAATCTGAAGCCGAAAAGGAAAGAAATAAAATCCTTTTGGAAAAACAACGATCCAATAGTGAAAAGGATAAAGAAAAACGTCGTACAGTCAAAAAGGAAAAAAGACGAATGTAGAGAAATCCATCCAATAGAGACGACTTTTTTTTACCAAAAGTTGAGGGAGGAAAGGCGCCCATTTATTTTTATTTTTTTATTTTATTTTTCAGTTGATATTTTAAATAGTACGTTTACCTTCTTCAAAAACAGCCTTTACCGATGGAAATCGTAAAGAAGGTTGACCACTTTCTCCAATGGATTCAGAAAAATAGCGTACCGTGATAGATTTTCCAATAATAAGTTCAGGATGTTCGAAATATCGTATTCGTTGTTGCATTGTAAATCCAGATCCCACGCTTACAAAATTACCCTTGTGTTCAATGATAACACTTGTCATGACTTGGGTATCTTGTCCTGTGTTGGGAAGTCGCATTCGTCCAGTTTCAATGCTTTTGACAGTGTATTCATCATCTTCCCATTCTTTGATTTTGAGCATATTACGACTATTATATATATATATATATATACTTTTGATTAGCTATATAAAAAGAGGGGTGGGGGTGGAAGTGTATAGGATGTATATAGGAAAAAGTGGAAAGTAATTGGGTCATTGAAATGATGAAAACAAAAAAAAAAAGAATTTACCTTCTTTTTCCTTCATATGGAACATTTTTTCGTAATATAAGACCTTCCCATCCATTTTTAATAGCTTTGTTCTTTAATGTTTCCAATTGTTTTTCAGTATCAATTTTAATCTGTTCTACCATACGAAGATGAGCTTGTGGTGATTCAATAAACTGTTTCAATTTTTGTTGTCGATCCATAAATTGAATGGAATCCTTGCCTTGACGAAAACCTTGTACATTCATCATATCAAAGACTTCATAGACAGGATTTGTCATGGGTTGTTGATGGGATCGTATTTGTCTCAATGCCATTAAAAAATCATCCACTCCTTCTTGACTATAGACACAAATTTCACCATCCAATATAAAAGGGACCATTTCATCAGTAGAATGATGCATGGATAATAAACGTGTTTGAATGGCTTCTTTTACTTTTTGTAATGAATGAAATATACGTCCAGTACGCGAATAAAAAGTAATTGATTCTGGACTTTGGACATGCGCAATACATCGTACTCCATCCAATTTTCGTGAAGCATACCATTCATCTTCTTGTTGTTCTTTATTAGACACTGGTTGCGGTGGTTTCCAAGGGGCTGTCGATGCCAATGCCACACTTTTAAATAATAATGGCATCTCCTTACTAGAAGCCAGATCTTTTTGATCCTGAGAATTAGAATCATTTTCTTTTTGTTTTTCTTGTTGTTGTTGTTGTTGCTGTTGTAATAAACGTTGAATGGTAATAACCGACATGCCCATTTTTAAATTACGATCAAGAATACGACAAAAAATTTGTTTGTGTTGATCGGTTTTACAAAAAGTGAAATAAAATGTAGCTGTTGCATTCAAAGCTGCTTTACCCGAAAGTCGACGTGAAGAAAGGGCATCTAAAAGTTCTTTTAAATTTTGAATAGGAGGTTCTTCTTCTTCTTTTTCTTGATGCTGTTCTTTTTCAAGTAGACGCACATGGGCAAGTATGGATTTAGAAGAAATATGGTGTCTTAAATGAGGATCATAAATACGTCGTAAAATGGCATGACATGCTGGATATTTTAAAAGTTGATCTGCTTTTTCTTTATTACTTTGTGTTTCATTGATAAGTGTAGCCAATCGATAAATGTGTTCAAGTTCTTGTGTTGGTTTACATTGATATTTCCTTTTTGTTGTATAAAAACGTTTTGTATTTTGACGAATAAGTTGTAATAATACAAAAGAAGACGAAAAAGAATGCATTTGTTTGAAAAAAAGAAAGGAGTTTGGAAAACTCTAAAACTTTATTAATCCAGGTTGAAAAAAAAAAAAATAGAAGCCAGCCTACGTAAGAATTTGTTTATTCAGCGTGAATTCTGCGCAAAAAAAAAAAAAAGGAGAGTGGGCCATGAGCATTATAGACCATGAAGTCCTCCTGTTGAAAGATAGAACACCATAATAGATGTAATAAAATGGTCGCAATAATACAATAAGAATCCAATATCTAAATTCTTCAGACGTACTACAGCTAAAGCTGAATAGAAGCAGAAAGTGAGACAGGTGAAAAAGACGATTAGCAGTAGCCAAACCAAACGGCTTCACTGAGAATTATTCTCAAAGATAATGGTTCTAATGTATCAAAAATCTCATTACAGAAATTAGGTGAGGTAAATACAAGGTGAGTTGTTTTGCATGATGGAATAAATTGCGCCACCTAGATTGTATGAGCTCGTTGAGGAAATCAGCAGGTCTAAAAAAAAAAAAAATATCGCCGATGCTCGAGGGTACCCAATCGGGTAATTGTTTGAAAATGGAGATTGTCGGTAAATAGCGTTTTTATAGTTGTCAAATCGTCCAAAGTAGTAAGATAGTGTTAATACTTGTATTGATGAAGCACTGTGAAACGTTCTGTATTGAAAAAGTTATTATCATTTACCAGTCAAATGAAGTAGTAAGGAAAGTCAAAAGAATTGATTGACTCACTAGTAGTTAACATAGTGTGGTCCAAAGAGGTCACAATTGTAACATATCAATTTTTTGAAAAAAAAAAAAAGTTTAAAGATAAAAAGTGTGATTCGTCGTTAAGAGATGAAAATAAAAAGTTGGAAAATGATGTGCGAGAATAAAGTTGTAAAGTAATGATGAAAAATGGGAAAGTAAGAAAGAGTTTATTATTGTGTCTTCAGTAGAAGTGGAACCACCGAGAAGTTCCAAGTTGAAGCACGATTTTTGAGTCACAAAACGATAAACTGTTTTTAGTAACGAGAAAGAATTCGAAACAATACAAAAAATGTCACTACAACAAGATAACCTGAAAATAAATTATCAAAACGTGTCATAATAAAATAAGATAGAACTCATATATCTATATTGTATGAACAAAAAGATTCCTTATCACTATTATATATATTTAAAATGATGTATTTCTAACTGTTATCAAAGTCTCAAACTGGACACTCATTCTATTATATAAATATTATTATCTTTTCATTTATCATCAATTTATTAAATATTGACCACAAGACATAAAACTATATAATCCAGTAATAAGTTAAACGAAGCAAAAAATGAAAAACCATATTAACCAACGAGAAAGAGATAAAGGGAAACTTTTTGTTTGACAGGTTATATCAAATACGTAGCAATGTTCATAAATTTTTGTGTTTGTTAGTAGGGAGTCGCATAAAGTACCTAAATAATAATAAGTATGTTATTGTTGATGATAAGAAGTCTCCTGTGATACTTTAGGTACATAGTATTAACTATTTTATGCAATAAAACCATTATCTCACCCAAATCTACGTACTACATTGCGTATGTAAGAAAAAAAGGGAATGAACCTTAAAATAGCAACAATAAAGTGGTTTTCAATGATAAGATATGCGGTTTGATACCTTTTTTTTCAACTATCTGTGAGTACATGGATAACACTTGTTGAGAAAACATGATTAACCTCGTGATTTATGTAGTAAGAGTCAACTACATACCTACTACATTCTTTTAAATACAGCCATTTACGTAGTAAAAGCATTTCATTGTCTATCTACGTATTCTCTTTCTTTTTAGAAAATAATAATGAACAGGCTTATTTTTGTTATCTATCTTTTATATATTTATTGATAGAAAAGAGGTGTATAATATCTTTATTTATTTATTTTCCCCATAGTAACATGAAAGAATGCATTTAAAATATATGATCTACTCTCTCTCACAGTGAGTCAACTCATTATACACACACACCATAGTTTAACCATACATATTGATATATATATATATATATATATATATACATGAATGACTAAAAATTGTCATTGTCTCTCTCTCTCAAAAACTCGATTCTTTTCCTTCCATTCACTTATGAATCAAATGTGTATAAAATTATAACTACAACCCACTCATTTTATCTAATTGCCCAAGAAGGAAATGAACGTTTTTTGACAACTTTTTTTCACAAACTTTAAAAAAATTAAAGTTTCTAGTCAGAATATGCTTTCATATGGATTGGACGGGATAAGAGTTGGCCCCTGTTTTTTTTTTGGTAAACCCCTTCTAATAATCCCCCCCGGGTGCATTTATAAATCGGGATAAACAATCTGTCAACATTCAATTTTCTGTAAAAAAAAGTTACACTAGCACGTCATAAAAGTGATGGGGTGCCATGCATATTATTTTCCCAATTATATGGAAAAGTAGTATATATATATCGGAAATTTATGATCATGCACTGATAAACAACCCATATTCGTTTTTTCTTCTTTTCACTTGTTAACAATTTAATAATTTTTTTTCTGTTTTCTGTTTTTATTCTTTATTTCGTCATTGGGGTTATGGTTTGTTCTATATATAAAATAGATCCCTAATAACAATTTTAAAGTGGGGGGGAGGGTTGTTTGAATGATGTGGGTTACTGCTTTTGTTAAACTATGGCTACTCATTTAATTGTAGATATTACACCCTTTATTAATAAAGAAAAAAAAATGAGTTTATCAATTGAATAATAATGGATGGATAAATGGATAGAATAGATCCATTTTGTACATCATTTTTTTTGTTTTCTATAAATCATTCATAAATATGTAAATGGGTGGGGGGGGGTCTTTTTTTTTTGGTGACCCGATCCCCATTCGTTTGTTTCTTATCATCATTGTTCTAATACTTTATGTCCATGAAAAAAAAAAGTTTCAAAATGAAATCAAACATGAATGTGTTAGTTTCAATTGGGGGGGGGAGAGAGAGAGAGAGAGAGAGAAAGAGAGAATATCAAAGAAGATCTTTTTTAATGACGAAAGCAGAATTAGAAATCGGCCGATGAAAAAAAAGGTTAATAATAATCGGGAAAGGAGGATGTTATGAAACTCCTCTTAAATAATAATAATCAACCAAAAGAACAGTTTATGATGTAGTTTTATCTATAGGATCGGTGCGGGAACTCGTCTAAAAAAAAAAACTGGAGGAAAAGAAGAAAGAAAGAAAGAAAGAAAAAAGAGGAGTTTTATATTCACTTTTGCATGATTTTGATATAATTTTTTCATGTTTGTAAAAAAAAGAGCCATTTATGGGATTATTCTTTTATGAATTAACTTTTTAAAGTTGAACAAATAACCCCCTCTCTCTCACCGTGAGATAGTTTTTTGTTTATTTATTTTATTCATTATAATATCTTTAATGATCTTTTTATATGAATATAGGATGAGGATGGATAATAATCAAAAGAGGATTAGATTAAAAAGTCCATAGATAGTTAAAATTCCGAGTTTAAGCTATTTCACCATGTCTAATCGATTGAACTGAAATTGGGTGTCTTCATATGTAGTCTATCGGGATTCGGAATTCAGTTATCCGGGTTAAAAAACCCAGACAACACACACACTCCCAAAGAGACGTGGTTCCTGAATATGATATGTTTCATGGTAATTATTATCAATCATCATTCTAGAGAAAAGAATTATGTATTATTATTTTTTACAAATATTAAAAATAAATGCTTATTAAATTCATTAAGAAGAGAAATACTATTTATATAATTTTTACACATGTTTTTTGTTTTATTTTTACATTCTATTGAGACAAAAAGGGTTCAAAAAGCAAGAAAGGAAATTATAGAATGATTATCAAACAATCATTAAATAACTAACAAAGTTGGTTTCAGGCACATGCCAAAAAAAAATTTTTAACATCCAGCCTTATATTATCCCGATGAGTTTTTTTTTTTTTTTTTTTTGAAAGATAAAAGGGAACCGGACTTTTTATTTTATCCCTCTTCTTCTTAACTTTTATATAAACTTTTTTTCTTTTATAAACAAAAAGTCTATACATCTTCTTTTTCTTTTTTATATATATATAATAAATCATCTTATAATCATGACTGTCGAAAATGTTTGTATTATCGGTTCTGGCAATTGGTAAATAATTTTTGACATTTATGTACTCCACCTCCCCCCCCCTTTATATTTATTTAGCTGACTTTTTTTTTATAAATTTTTATTTTTTTTTAGGGGTTCTGCTATTGCCAAGATTGTAGGTGAAAACACAGCAAGACATAATAATGTATTTCTTCCTACTGTACGTCAATGGGTATTTGAAGAAAACGTGAATGGTGAAAAATTGACAGAAATTATCAACACAAAACATGAAAACGTCAAATATTTAGCCGGTGTTCCACTTCCTACCAATGTCGTTGCTATTCCTGATGTCGTTGAAGCCTGTAAAGATGCTTCTTTAATTGTTTTCGTTTTACCTCATCAATTCGTACGTGGTGTGTGTGAAAAGATGAAAGGTCATTTAGCACCCAATGCACGTGCCATTTCTTTAATTAAGGGTTTGGAAATTACACCTCAAGGAACACGTTTATTCTCTGAAGAAATTTCTCGTATTTTGGATATTCCTTGTGCTGCTTTAAGTGGTGCCAATATTGCTGATGAAGTAGCAAGAGAAAAATTCTGTGAATCGACTGTGGGTTGTACTAACGTTGCTGATGGTCAAATCTTCCACAAGTTATTTGATGCTCCTTATTTCCGTATTAATGTTGTTCAAGATCACGTGGGTGTCCAATTGTGTGGTGCTTTGAAGAATGTAGTTGCTGTAGGTGCTGGTTTATCAGATGGTCTTGGTTTTGGTAGTAATACTAAATCTGCTATTGTTCGTCGTGGTTTGGTTGAAATGCGTAAATTTGGTCAAACTTTCTTTGGTGATGTTGTTCAAACTGAAACTTTCTTTGGTATGTATAAATGAAAAGGAGATTTAGAGATTTTTGGATTCATTGGGAAAACTAAATGATTTTTATTTATTTATAATTATTAGAATCATGTGGTGTTGCTGATTTATTAACAACATGTATGGGTGGTCGTAATCGTAAAGTTGCTGAAGCATTTGCAAAGACAGGCAAACCTATTGATGTATTAGAAGCGGAGTTATTAAATGGTCAAAAACTCCAGGGTACTCTTACTGCTAAAGAAGTCAATGAATTTTTGAGTGCACGTAATATGGTGGAAGATTTCCCACTTTTTACTACTGTATATCGTATTTGTTACGAAGGTCTTGATATGCATGCTATTGTTCGTGATATCTAAAATTGTTACCCTCTTCTCCACCCTCCCCCTTTCCTTCTCCTCCAATTTTGTTCATTATTTTATTTGCATTTTTTTTTTTTATACACAACAAAAAAAATTTCAATTCTCATTCCCCCCTTCCTACTGAAAAGAAACATATTACCGTATAAACACACACACACACACACACACACACACACACCCTTTGCATCAAAAAAAAAATCTCTTTCTTATAGATTGCATTTGTATAGAATTATTTATATATATTTTTTTTTACTTTTTTTTTTTTTTGCATTAAACTGGTTTTAAAACAGATATTTTTTTTAGTTGTTGAAAAATCATATGAATTTTTTATTTGTTGTACAAATGAAAAAAAATAAAGTCCGTGCCATTTTGATTGTTAAGAAAGGGATCTTCAACTCTTTAACATGTGTACTAAAATTATGTAAGTTCTATGTGTGTGTGTGTATGTGTGTGTGTTACATCCTCTCCCCTTTCTATTTTTCATATGCTAAAAAGATAAAAGAAGGACGATCCCTTTTTTATTATTATTATTATTTATTTTAAAAATAAAAATGTTTATAAATATAGATATATATATATATATATAAATGATTATGATTATCAATGTCCAAAATGACAAAGGGGGGGGGGAAGAGGGGGAAGGGGGGGGAAAGAATACTATATAAAGTGATTACAATTATTATTAAAAATATAAAGAGGTGTGTGTGTGTGTGTGTGTTTTGTATTATATTAAAAATTGTTTTGTATAATAGAGAGGAAAGAAAAGAGTTATTAACCATTCATGGTATGATAAATCAAATAACCTGGTAAACCATAAACACCAAAACCCATTGCTTTTGCCATCTTTGCAAAACCTTCGGTTTCGACTTGATGTTGGAATACATAAGGTGGGAAATTAGCACCTTCACGATGTACCACAGATTTGACGAGTGTGAATGTTGCACCCTAAAAAATGTAATTGTAACACATTATTATTCTCTCTCTTTCTCTAGTATATATATTTATAGGTTACATACCACACCATCTAATGGTACTTTATCAAGTTTTCCTAAATGTGTTGGCATATCAACCATTAAATCACGATTCGTAAGGAATTCATAATAACCTATTAAAAATTATATATGTTTATGAATTAAAAAAAAACCTCTATTTTTTTTATAATCTCCGCATAATCCTCAAGCTCTTTCACCTCCGCGCGTTTTTAACAACAACACAACCTTTTTTTTTTTTTTTGTGTTCACACCCCCTTCCCTCCCTAATTATCCTTCTTCGGGTTATGCTCTCTCTTCCCCCCCCCCCTTTTTTTTCCACTCCACTCCTTATCGATGGAAAAAAAAAGAGTCTTTTCTTTTTTTATGTTGTTACCTTCCAATAAAACATATTCCTAAGAAAAACCAAATGAATTTTAGAGGTTAATAAAAGGGAATCTTTTTTTTTTTTTTGTTCAAGATAAAAAAGAAAAAAAAAACTTACAGGATCAAGATCTTTTTGCATAGCTAAAGATTGTTCAGTTTCTTGCCAATTATTTTTATCATAACCCCAAAATGAATTATCTTCTGTTTCACGTAAACAATTAGGAACAACCACATCCACATCCACACTCATTAAATCTTCCATAATAGTAGCAGGATAATCAACTAAATCGACATCTAACCAAAGGACCCAAGCATGTTCTTCACGTAAGGCTGCTGTTAAAAGATAATTACGTGAACGTGCCATATAAGAACGTCGCAAAGGTTGTAATTCAAAGGTATGTCGTTTATCTTCAGGTAATTCGAAATTAAAATCTTTTTCATAGATCGCAACATGATGATAACGTTGTTCGGGATCTCTTCTATTTAAAAATACATTGGCTTGTTCTTTTAAAAGATCTACCGTATCATCATTGGTATCGGATACCAAAAATGCAATGGAAATAAGATGTTTTGGATAGGTCATACGATCAATTAATTCGAAATAACGAGGTAAATAAGGTGATGCATTCTTAAGTGGTGTAAGAATAAGGACATGTTCTTGTTGTTCTTTTGCATTGGCTGTGGCTTCAATATCATTTAAATTAACAAAAGTTGAACCATGCGATGATGATGAAGAAGAAGAAGTATAAGAGGTGGAAAAAGCAACGGCTTCATTAAATGTACGTAATGTTCGACATGAACTTAAACCAAATGTGGCTCTTGAAAATGTAAGTACGGATAAGATAATAAATGAAATAATAGCGAGTAAAATAATAGTTAATCGTTTGTTTCCTCGAACAGGTGTATATTTTTCAGTTGAAAGACCAAGCATATTTTGTGTTTTCAAAAGAGATGGAAAAGAAACAACAAAGAAATGACGGGGGGGTGGGGAGGAGGAGGAAGGACTAGGGGGGAAATAAAAAAAAAGAGAGAGAGAGGGTGGAAGGGTTGTTAGGTTGTAAAGAAGAAGGTATATAAGAAAAAAAGAAAGAGTGAAAGAAAGACTAAAGATTAAAAAAAGGTGTGGACTCCCCTTTTTTTTTTTACCTTTTTGAAAATTTCTTTTTTTGTGTAATCCCTCCCCCACCCCCCATTTTTTTTGAAGATCTACTATAAATTTATTGGTTATCAAAATTGTGTTCAAGTGAAACCCCACTTTCTCTCTCTCTTTCTCCATTATATTTTTATATTTATAAAAAGAAGAGACACAAAGTCTTCTTCCTCTTAAATAATTATTTATAGTGTTTTGAATTAAATGATGAAATGATAAAATGAGAGGGAATGATTGAATGAAAAGAAAGGGTGGAAGAGAGGCAGGGGGGAGGGGGATGATGACTATACAAAAAAAAAAAAATAAGAAATGAAATGGGATTATGAACGTGTAGGTGATGTTAATTGAGAAATTTGATGAGCCATCATTTGAGCATGTGGATCAGGTATCCTAGCAACATCTTCACCCACTTTTACTTCTAATCCACGTTCAACTGCATAAAATTGATCTTTGATAGGTTGTAATAATACATTTAATTTGGGTGTAATAACCATCACTGTATTTGTGGGAATCGTTAACCAATCTGCTTCTTCAAATGTTAATGGTTCTAAATATAAAAAAAGAATCATTTCTTTTTTAGTATATATTCATATCAAATCAAGTTAAATACAAAAAAAAAAAAAAAAAGAGAGAGAAGATAACTTTACCACTAGCAACAACAACCATATCTTCACGTCGATCTGCTTTTACCATACGATAATGACCTGGTCTATAACATTCAAATCGTGTTCCTGATGAAAAATATAAAGAAGCAGCTTCTAATGTTTTACTACTAATATATCGAGCACAAACAACTGATTCTCCATCCGTCACTGCAAAATTTAATAATGAAGGTTCAGTTATATTGGCTTCTTCTGCCCATTCATTTAATTGCGCAATTGTTTTAAGCATAGCTGCTTTTAATTCTTGATAATCAAATGTATCTGCTGATGGATTATCCAACTAAGAAAAATAATAATAATAATAATAATTAGTTTTGACCCAAGAGATTATGTTATTTGACTCACTCTCTCTCCATTTTTTTTTTTTTTTACTTACAAAACTTAAAAATAAAGCAAATGCCCATTCTGAATCTGTACTTCCTTCAACCCATAAAAATAATTCTTCAGGCAATGAATTCTGAAGTTTACGTTTAATCTAAAATAAAAAAAAAACAACTATCTAGTTAGACCCAACAATATCCATCTCAATATCAATAATAACAATATTTTTTTTTTACCTTTTCAAATTGTGCGATTCCACCATTATGCATCCACATGATTCTTCCATAACTAAAATAGATAAATATAAATAGATAAATAAGGTGTTTCAAAAATAATAAATAAATAAATAAATCCATGATACTTTACTTCCAAGGATGACAATTCGCTTCAGTAACAGCACCTGACGTACTTGCACGAACATGAGCAAATAAAAGTGGACTTTTGATTTTTTCTGCAAGACGAACAAGATTTGAATTACTCCATGCTGGTGTTACTGAAGTAAAAATACATGGTTTGTGAGTCTTATCTTGATCTTCCCTATCATACCAACCTACTCCAAATCCATCACCTAAAAAATAATAATAATTAATAGTGTGTATATATATATATTTTTGCATATAGAAAAATATTTTTTTTTTTTTTACCATTCAGTGGTCTTCGATGGTCAATACGTAATCGTGAGTCAAAAGATTGATTAATGATAGAATGAGCTGGATTAGTGAGAAGCTAAAAACATAAAAACACCATTATATATATATATATATATTATGAGTATACATTTACAATTTATATTCTATTTTACAATGTTCTGTTTTTTCTAAATATTATATACATTACATGAGCAAGTAAAATGGGTTGTTTACCCTTATATAATAATAAACGACACATTATAAATTCTTCTTATTTTATAGAGAGAGAGAGACGATAAAAAAGAAAAGGGATAGAGAGCGAGTATTATTAAAAAAAAAGGGAAGGGGGGGTATAATAATAATATTTTCTTTTTTGAAACGAAACGAAAGAAAAATAGAATTTCGTTGTTTTAATGTATTTAAAACCATATAAAATGCGGTTAATTTGTTCATTCGAGAGATAACAACCCTCCCCCTTTCTCTTTAACAAACAAACAATTATCTTCACTCCTTAATATACAAAATTATAATTATAATGTTGTCATGAATGTTCATATTTACGCCATTCCACACACAGGTTCATATTTATATTTCAAAAATTCTTTATTACTATGACAAGCATTACCATCAATAAGTTTGTAAGATGATGGGTTGAATCCTATAGGTAAAAAAAAAAAAAAAACTACCAATTTATAATACTAATGATGCCATGATCTGCCAATGATATTTTTGCATTAAAGAAATTACAGCAAGTATAGGGTTACACTATTTCACTTTTGGGGAGGAGACATATTTCTCTTTATATTTAGCATTTTGACAGCATTATTGCCCTAAATTCCAAATATTTTGTTTGGTTCATAAAACATCTCTTTCTTTCTTTCAATATTATATAATGTTTGTTTCGTTTCAAAAGAATTTTAATTCCTTCCTCCCTTTGTTTTTAGACTTCTGCTGACATAAACTTTATCCTTTTTTTCGTTTCAGATAGTTAAAACAAAAGAGACTTTTAAAATTTCAAGATGTTTACAAGTTTGGCTATTTTCTCAAGTAGTTAAGTGCATTATTTTCATATAGGACTTGATATGCATTATTTGTAGCGATGGGTTATTTTTATATCTACGTATGAAAAAACACATGATATATCATGAAAATAATAAATTACAGGGAATGTTTATAAACAACTAGTTTGTTTCCTGTGGTATCATATGTATCTATATTTAATTATAAACCTACAGAATGCATACATTTGCTAATTATACATCAGATGAAATAAACAATTACTTCTTTTAAAACAATAACTTGAGTTTCATATAAATGTCTGTGTATTATCATAACAAATATGCATTTCCATATAAATAGATACGTATTATTATTATTATTATCATAAAGAGTTGCATGTTATTAAGTAGATCTTTTAAAGCAAGTTGAAACAATGTCGATCATGTGGATGTAGATATCTTCTAAAAATAATAAATAAAAAAGGTAAACAAGTTCCTATGAATAGCCACCGACTTTTTTTTTTTTTTTTTTTTTTTGTCGTCTTTCAATTTTATTTTATTATGCATAAAATATGGACAAATGATGTAAATGATATATAAATCTGAGTAATTGATTGTGATAAAAACAAATGTTTATCAATGGGTTTAATGGTGGGGGGGGGAAGGAAAGGAAGAAGGTTTAGGTTAAATAATTGTGGCCAGATTCTTTTCAATCGATCAGTTTAATTCTGTTTTTTTGCGGGAACTTTTAACCTTAATAAACAGAGAAGAAAAAAAGGTCATGTATTTTTTTTTTCTTTGTGTTGCGTTACTTGTTTTTTGCACAACCTACTTAGTACTAAGCTGACATATTTTTTATTTTTTATAACCAAGTTTTGTTTAGTTGATTATTTTACTCTTTCTCTTTTCCTTGTTGAAAACATTATTTATATCTAACAAAAAAAAAAAATGAAGACTTTTATTGCCTTGTTATTACTTTTAATTGTAACCGTTGTGAACGCTATTGTTTGGAATCCTGAAATGTAAAGAATGAATTTATATCAAAAAATGAGGAATACGTATACTATTTGTCATGGTTTAATTAATATATAAATATCTTAAATACTATTTACTAGTACGGTACCAAAAGCAACATCAAAATGGCGTGCAGGAGAAACATATACTGTTAAATGGTAATAATCTATATAAATTATCATTTTACCTACATAGAGACTTATATAATCCATTAATTTCTATATAGGAAAACTACAGTTCTTGGTGAAGATATTCCTGATGGAGTCAAGTAAAGTATAATGGCACCCCCCAACTCTTTCTCATAAATAGAATCAATATTAATTATTATTATTATTTTGATAATGAATTAGTGGTACTATTAAACTTGGTTATTTGGAAGAAGGCTCTATCAATGAACATCTTTGTAAGTTAAACATTTATTATATATATTTCTATTCACCTACTCATCCTCAACAACAACCATATTTCACATAAACCTTGTGTAACATTTTTGGTTCTCTTATAAACTTTTCCTTATATATATTTAGATTGGGATCTAGCTACCACTTTCCCACTCAATTCGGGTGCACAAACTGTAACTTTACCTTCTGACCTTGAAACCAAAACCTCTTACATCATTGTTGTCATGGGAGATTCTGGTAATGCTTCACCAAAATTCACTATCAGAGCAGCTCGTCCTCTCACTACCCAATAAAAGATGTTCCTATATATACGCACCCGTATCATCCTCTCTCTCTCTCTCTTTATTAAACATACATCACACACACATCGTAAAGACATCAACATGGGTGTCACTTTAAAAATATAATTTGATAATACTTTTGTACATACGTTCCTTTCCAATTTTTACATATCCTCTTTACATAAAAATATTACATTCCTTTTCATTATAATTCACTAGTACAATTCTATCTCGATTCCCCCTTTTTTTTACCATACATACATAATTTGTTTTGTATAGCACTACTAGTAGTAGGTAGTACTAGGATTATTATTATTATTTTTTTCAAAAACAAAAAATGAATCTAAACCCTTTTTATTTGAATAAAATAATAAATCTTCACACACACACATACACTCTTTTTTGTGAAAAAGTTACTACCTATTATTAAGACAAGTAACTATTATCTACTTTATCTATAGAAGACTTGCTTCTTAGAAATCATTGTAAAAGACGGGGAACACACATTGTAAAAAAAAAAAATTGGAAAGAGAAAAGAAATATATTTATTTATTTGATTTTGTTTTGAATTGGGGGGAGGGGGGAAACTTATACATTAAAATATCGATCTGCTAAGAATCGTTTAAGTACAGCTAATTGAGTCATGGTTTTTTCTTTATGTTCCTTTAATGTGATAGGAACATTGATATGATGAAGTGAATTATATGTTTTTGTAAGCATTTCAGTAATTTCAACTAAACAGTCATCAATAATCTCTCGTTGATTGCCTTGATCCAATCCTGGTTTATTGATCCATAAAGCTGTTTGTGTTGTTAATAAAAGTAAAGATCCTTCCACACTCGTTAATAATTCTCGTAGAGTCACATTATTATTGTTACTATTATTATTATTCGTTTCATTATATTCCTTGATTAATGTCACAGCTGCATTGACACTTTCCATCAATGTACCAAAAGAAGCTGTATCTTGCGTATTACGTAAGTTGGGATAAAAGATAGTGTTACCAAATGGCCAATCATCCATATCTTTTGTAATGACATTGTTCACTTGAACTAATAAAATCAATGTAGCCAATATATTTCGTTGAATGTGAATGCATTTTTTAACAATTAAATCCATTAATCGACTTCGTTGTTGATTTGTTGTTGTTGTTGAGGTAGATGTTGCGGTAGTGGATGGAATAGTAAATGAAGATGTTAATAATGAGGATGAGGATGCTTGTTGTTGTTGTTGTTGTTGGTGTTGAGAGGATGATACTAAGGAATCAGCAAAAGTACGTTCCTTTTGATTAATTGGATATAATTGCGCTCGCATATGTGCTGGATGCGTGAAAAAGTAAAGGAAACGTTGTAATAAAGTAAGTGCAGAATTCTTATAGGAAATGAAAATGCCTGAGGAATAAGACATAATACGTTCCAAGTGTCGTGACAAGTTATAAATAATCATGGATAATAAATCAACTTCTTCTAAAAGACATGATGCCAAAGATTCTGAAGGTAATAATCCAAAAGAGGAATTGTTGGCTCCATTGGCTAAACTAAATGTTCGTGTCAATTGTGATCCATAAATTTGTAAAAACCCAACGGTACTTCGGAAGACACGATCAATCAATTGTTGAGGTCGATTCATTGCATGGTTATTACCCAAAGATCGTAAAATGTTGCTTACAACACACAACATGTGACACCAAATAACATGAAGTGGATTACGTTCAACAAAACCAGTTTGATGATCATTACCAAATCGAAGGAACATATCAAGACCCCCTTGTTTGAGTAAAGGTGATAAAGCATTATTACAAAACAAGTCAATAATACCTTCATTGACAAGAGCGGCTGCTGCATCAGATGTGGAGGAAAGTGCAAGAAGCAAATATAATCCGTTTTCGGCATAAGGCGATACATCAATGCTACTGTTGGCATCCAAAGGTCTAGAAAAGAAATTGTTAAGTTTGAGTTATTACTACTACTTTGTTTCCATAAAAATCACATTGACACATCGATTTATCACTTTTTTTTACCTGTTCACTTCATTAACAACAAGTTCTATACCACCATGAATTAATTTAAGCAAGTTGGGAATGGTTTCATATCGTTTGAAAGTGGATAACCATTGATCCGGTGTTGAATGGAAATTAGGATGAATCAATTCATTCAATAACCCAATGACTACCGTCATATCCTTGACACACTCTTCATGAACTTGATCAGATAAACCAGGAGTACAATTATAAGATGCTACCTTGTAAACCATCATTTTAAATGTGTCACAAGTTGTTTCTAATAATTGTGAAAGACATATTTTTAATCGTTGACTATCCTTGAATTCATTACTGATCGAGGTATAAATTTTTCGTAACGATCGTAATGGTAACAAAGTAGATTCCAAAAGAGGTCGATGAAACACTTGAGCTGGATGAGGGCTGCTGATACTAGTCATCAATGTAGTATTTTCATTACGTAACAATTCACAATAAGCATCCAATAAAGTAAATAACTTGTCAGCTAATTGTCGTTTTGCATTTCGATCGGCACCAAAAAGAACTTGTCGATTAGCAGCAATCCAATCTTCCGTAAGTCCACGAATAAAATTGACAAGAACACTGTAGTAGATCAACGTGACATCATCTGTCTTTTTTTCATTCTTGGCTTCTTGTGTTAATCCATTAATGAAATCAAACAGTGTATTGGCAGTCAATCCAGATGTTGGTTTCCAAATCAAATCACTTGTATAATTCGAACATGCTTCAATGAACACCTTGAATGATTGGAATGCAATCATTTGAGTATCCACAATCGACCAATTGTGATTTACAGCACAAAGATCCACCAAATAGCGAGTAATGCATTCTTTGGCTTTGCGAACAGCAAATACATCGGGTGTTACCAATACGTTCTCGACTTCTTCCAAGGAAACATTCTTTATATTTGAATAATGTTCTAATACCGATTGGGTACGAACATAGGCCAACCTCAAATCATAGACATAACAGTCACCATATTGTCTTGGTTCTCCATTGGCATCATTATCACCATAACCCACCATATCGACTTTGGATAAAAGCTGTGTTACTTTAGCATTTCCACCAATTTCTTGTACAACACGTTTGGCATCGGTTTTCATAATGTCTGCCAATTGAGTATTCGAACTATTCTTGACAAACTGGGTACGCATGACTGCCAATTTATTGGGATCTCCAATTTTGACCAATAATGATTTTAATCCAGCAGGTAATCGATCCACCAAAGGTGTCTTGCTGTTTTGTTCTGCACCTGCAGTCAATTGCATTTCAAATGCCATGATACGCATCACAAAAGCCTTACTGATATTCGCACAACAAATCCTTCGCACAATTTGATTTCCATCCGAATGTACTGAAGCATGTGCATTTTCTTGATTTTGCTTGTCATCCACAATAAATTCCAAATTCTTGGGTTCTTCCAATTGGGTAGGATTCAATAAAATTTTACCTAATGAATCCCATAATCCACTGTCACTTCGTGTCCGTTGAACTAATGCATAATGTTCAAATGCTGTTTGCCAAAAAGTAGCAAGGAATCGTAATACATTGGATAAAACGGTTGGTTTTTCGACAGATAACATTTCCCAGTGACCCAATAAATCGACTGCAGCACGTGTTGCTGATTCTGTATTACCTCCGCCTTGTTGTGATGGTGGTGCTGATGCAGATAATGTAATGGTTGCTAACGGTGACGAAGACGAAGAAGAAGTACTTTTTTGTTGTTGTTTTTGTTGATCCACTAATAATTTGACAGCCGATTTTGGACTTGGCATAATATATTCATGACATTCCAAAAACAAAATGGCAAGACTAGGTTGTGTTTCCATCATTAATGTCAACATTTGCCAAATCGAAGCTAATAAATCCTCATTTTGAGTTTCATCTTGTGCTGTACTCAAATAACGTTTAATAATACTTTGTGCTTGATTTTTGTCACCCAAATGTCGAACAAAGTTAGGCGTTTGTTTCCAAGCAGGTAATCCACGACAAAGTAACGTTACAATATCTGTAGCAAGAATGGAGAGTCGAATATTATGTGTATAATCAATATGATTCATCAATCGTAATAAGAAATCAGGTGTATTTCCATCCGTGGATCGTTCCAACATGAATCGTTCCAATGCACTTTCATGTCGCTGTTGCTGTTGTTGTTTTGATGCTTCTTGAAAAGTTCCCAATCGTCGTTGTAGAAGAGATTTGATGAATACAAATGTTAATTCTGTCATACGTTCACAACGTTCAGCTTCTTTGGGTCGGTTCAAATGATACAAATTGTTAGCAATGGCTGCACCATTACGAACTGTATCCAAAAGAGGTGTAATATGGTAAATTCCACCATCATATAAAAATCCACCCATGATTTGATCTCGCAATGCTCCTAACGTTAATCCGGATGTATCATTATTTGTTGTTGTTGTCGTTGTTGTATCATCACGGAAATAATGAGAAATTTCAATAAAAATGGAAAGTGCTTTGCAGCCAATAAGGAATCGTTCCGATAAATGCTTGTATCGCCAATGAGCATACGCAGGAAATACATCAATCATCAAATAATACAAACAAAAGTAAAGGACTTCAATTTGTCGATGTCTTTTACCAGCAGCGAAACCCCCTTCTTCCCACCATTGATGTTGAACATCTCGAACCAATGCAGTCACCAAATCTAAATAAGCCAGCAATAATGAATATTTTCCAGTCTTGCATTCAATATTGGTAACAAAAAATTGAATTTGACGTGAGGGATCAATATGAATAGAAGAAGATAAATGACTTGTGCGACTATAACTTGTATTTGACCATGGAAGAATAGGTGCTTGTTCAAGATAATTCCAAATTTCTTCCCGATAATGAGGAAGTAAAGCGGTCAAACAACGTAATGTGGCTGTAATGGTTTCAACACGTTGTGTTTCAGCAAGACAACATGTATTCAATACTTCACATAAAAGAGAAATCAAGATTTTGGAAGATGGGTATTGGCGTCGTGCATAATTATCTACACTTGATTCTTGTTCAATATGTTCCACCAATTCGGGCGCCAAAGAAGGAGAAACTTGTAAAATGCGTTGAATTAAATTCAATATATTGTTTACGACACCATAATCCTTGCCAGTTAATTGCTCATCTTGAATATCCGTTCCTTCTCCATGCATAGTGCTATTGTTGCTATTTTTTCCTTGGACAAATCCAGCAAGAATACTGACAAACAAATGCCAACATGAATGCTCTACTTCCCATTGAATAATTGGATTACTATCTTCTTGTCTTGAAACAAGTAATCCCATAGTCCCTTGAGGTATAATTAATCCACGAACAATACCAAAGTCTGGTGTCATTTGAATCGGTTGTGTTGCTTGAACCATGATACTTTGATCATCATCTTCTTGTCTTTCAATACTCTTCACCTTGTTCGAATCTTTTAATCTGATCATAGATGTTTGGAATTTCTTGAGATATTCAAATACATGTTTTGCTGGTTCTTCACTCACAATATCCCGTTTTTCACTGGTAGCACCCGTCATAGAAACAAGTAAATCGGTCATATCTTGGATTGAAATAGGGAATCGCATTCTTGATAACGACAACAATTGTCGAATGGAATCATTGGATGAGAGCCAGAACTTGGTGGCCAGATCTGATTGTTCTTGAAATAACTTGCATGTACATTGAATTAAACTTGGAAGTATATCGGATGATAAATTGATAGGATCAATCATGGATAAAAATACATTGAGAACATTCTTTAAATTATCATGATAACCAAGACTATTGGCTTCTTCTTCATCACATAATCGACTATCAAGAATTTGATAAATGTAGTTGAATACATGGCGTTTAATGGCTCTTCCAGCATAAAGTCTAAATATTTGAGGTGATTCTTGAATGGAGGGTAAACGGTCTGTTGCCTTGATAGTGTTCTCACGTGTAACAGGTCGATCTGTCAATAAGTCAGTATTTGTAATTGTTTGTTGCCCATTAATAAATTGATGAAGTGGAATATAAGCAGGAGTACATTCATCTACATCATCTGCTAAAAATGTATCCAATGTATAAAGAACAAATGACCAAGCCAATAAAAACACCGAATGTTCTTCACGGTCACCTAAAAAGGATGCGACATTGGCCATCTTGTATAAAATATCCGGATTATTGATCAACGTATCACCAGACGAAGAGGAACGAAGACGATTTAAACCCAATGATTCCACCATGACTAATATAGCTAAATAAGAAACTTGATTCAAAAGTTCTAAACCATCATTAGGATCCAACACATAACTGGATGTTTGTAATTGACAAAAGCTATTGGCTTCAAATTCTTGTAACAAGGCAAGACAAAACTTGGGTGGACATGATTTGATATAAAAAATCAAAAACAAAATTTCCAATAATCCTTTTTGTTCACGTAAATTTTGTTTAGCCCATGCATTTGCTTCTGTTGTTCCAGTATTATTTTGTTTGGGTACAGGTGCACGAACACGTTCCTTGAGTTGATTTAATAATCGTTCCATGAATTCGTCATTAATAAGTTGTTGAATGGTATCGTCAGCAATAGTTGAAAAGATGTGTTCTCCTTTTTGGTCAGCGATACGTAATAAGGATGCAATACATTGTAATAAAGCAATGCGATCCTCATTATAAAATTCAGTTAATCGTTGTAATACCCATTGTTGTTCTTCTGCTGATTGTTGTTCTTTATTGAGTTGAAGTGGCTTGCTTTGTTGTTGTTTGAAAGCGGTCCATAGAGAAACACATGATAATTCATTAATGTGTAAGAAATCAGATGCTTGAATAATAAGATCCTTTTCTACTGGATCAATTTTGATCGTTTTGCCATCAATGGACACAGTCGATCCTAATTTGCTGCGCGATTGAGATGAAGGTACACCATAAGCATCGAGTCCAAGTGAAAGATTCTTGGTTTTTTCAGCAAGTAAAGTTTGAAGACGATCGACTGTACATTGATCCCCACCGTGTTCAATGGTATCAAAGAGTTTCCGATATGTTCTATATAAAATATACGCGTCGTTGTTTTTGTTTTTTTTGTTATTATTATCATTATTGAGAATTTAAAAGAAAAACAGGTTCCATTTTGATATTTTTATTATTTCAATAAAAAGTTATATATGTGTGTTTACCCTGCAAACCGTTCGTTCATTTGGGCCGATTGTGGAATCGGTGCCATATTTTATTGGGATTGGCCTTCCTATTTATAATGGGGGAAAAGAAAAAAGTAGTATTGAAGCAAGTCAAAGCAATATTTTTTTTTTTATAAATCGCGCGTCTTGAGAAACCGACCTTGTTTTTTGTTTCTCAGTCTACAGATTTCATTGGCTAATCAAATTCCTACTCAAAAGTATATTCAGGGTCATCACAGATTGTTCATTTCGTTATAGCTGTAATCGTTTAGATATATGATAATAAATAGCATCAAGTTGTAACACAAAGTATAGACACTTTACTACTGTTAATAGTAAACAGAAGGCAGCTATAGAATACCCATTTTATTGTAAATGTGGAAAGATACATCAACTTGATCAAAAACTTATAATCACTTTTCAAAATTAAAAAAACATTGAATATTATTTTATTATTATTATTTACAAGAATATATTTATAAAGCTATAAAAGACTATATCATCATCATCATCATTAGAGGTTCACTTTCTTTTTTCCTTTGAGATCCATTGATTTTTCCGTAAATCAATTACATCCATCACTTTAAATTTGACTCGGGTACTCAACTTTTTATTCGTTCTGATTATTTTCTCCATATCTTGTAAATAGTGATTCATCCAGAACTTGGTTTGAATAACTTGATCAAACGTTTCACCAATGGTTGATAATAGTTTACATACAGTTTCAACCTCTTCATCTCCAACACATTCTTTATCTTCCATAAGCTTTGTTAAGCAATGACCGACTACTTTACTTGTCAACATTTCTTGTTTATAAAGTTCACCAATAAATACTACTAGACCGAGCCCTTGACGTTTTTGTTTCATGGCAATATAATATTCATCGGATAACATTTTAACGTTATTCAAAGAGACTTGTTGTGAATTATTAGACCACCAACCACCCTCCATTTCAAACTGTTCTTGACAACGATTTAGTAAAGAACAACGGTAGAGATAAACACCCGAAGCAGGATGACCTTGCTTATCTTTTATGGCAGCGTCTTGAATAAGAGTGTCAAAAGATTTACTTGTTGAAAGAATGTCTTGTATTTTTTTGCATAATTTGGCCCATTGGGTGGCAAAATGAGGTTCATCACAAGCTTTATCAAATATCATACGTACTACCGTTTTGAGATGATCAATGGATCCTTTGGCATAATTCCAAATTTGTTCAGAAATAGAATCAAAATTGACAGGCGAAAGTTTGTTCAAAAGACCTTTGATTTTTGGTTCTATATCTTTTGTTGAAAGTAGTTCTTTTTGTTTTTCAACTTGTTCCACCTTATTCTTTTCTTCTTCTTCTTGCTCTTCTATCCATGGGTTGTTATTTTCACGCATTTCTCTAGAAGGAACCCAACGGTGTTTTGATTTTGGTAACACGTTATTAACAATAGTAGTAGTAGTAGTAGTAGTAAATTTCTTTTCTTGGTTTTCTTTTTCTACACTTCGTTTTTCATTCAATTTGCTTGGCGCAATCCAACGATTGGATGATTTTGGTAACACATATTGGTTTTCGACAGTTATTTTATTTTGAGTATTCTTTTCACGCTGTAATGGCTTTTCACGTAATTTATGAGATGGGATCCAACGGTCAAGTGATTTGGGTAGTGATGTTGTTTTATCTTGTTGAAACGATGTATTTTTTTGCTCATTATTATTATACTTAAAGTACCACGGCGAGTAATTTTTTTTCTTATTGTGGGTGTTCGTGGTGAATAATGCTGGTTGTCGTTGTGTAGTAGTATCCACAGAATAATCATTTTTAATATAACCTTTATTAAAAATAAAACTGCTATCGCTTTTACGTTTTGAAGTTGATGTATTCGTTGGTGCTAATACCGGTAGAGTTGCTGGTTGAATCGCTGAAAAATCAATTATAGGAGCTTGAGTAGAACGGTAACGTAATTGTAATAAAAACTCACGAGAGTATTGAGTTCTTTGTTTTGTTTTCGAAATTTCAATAGGATCAAACTGTTCTTTGTTGTCGGATGTTGATACTGTAGATGCTATAGTCATATTATCGTCATATTCGTCACTACATTCTTCTTCGGTTCCATCACTGCTTGTGCCATCGGATTCAATAAGTTTTGTGGGTCCTTTGGTGGTGGTTGATGTATTGATGTTATTGCTGTTATTCATTGTATTTAATACATCTTCTTTATTATTGTTACTATGATGAACAATAGTATCAGTCAATTGCTGCTGTTCATTATTCGTTATAATTTCGACAATAGGTTCACTAAGTTTGTCTTTATTATCGACCTTGCTATCCACATCAATCACGGTAGTAGGTAATTGTCGTTGTATTTGATCCCTTTTACTAATTAATGCAATTGCTGCTGAGATAGACGTAATAGTATTGGTGGAAGCTGGAAAATCAGACTTTTTATCATTATCGATATTCTTGAGTTCAATTAGAGTAGAGTGCTGTTTTTTTCCTAGTACAGGTGGTTTCTTAATTTCGATAGCAATAGGAACAGGCTTAACAATAATTGGATCAGCTGTAACCTGTTCACGCGTATTTGGATTGATGATAGAAATAGATCGACTACTACATCGTGGTAATTGATAAAATCTTGGGATTAAATCAACCTGTTGCTGTTGCTGAGAGATAGTCCCATTTAGTGAAGAAGGTAGAGGTGGATAATGCATATTCGGTGATAACGGTACCGTGTGTGGCGGCGGCGGTGGTGGTGGTGGTGGCAGATGAATACGAGAATAGAATGATGGTGCCGTGATCGATGCTGGTGTTATTCTATAAAGAACTTGTTCTTGATAATATTGTTTTTTCTGCTGTTGCTGATGAATTAATTGCCAAAAATAATGCCAATAAGTAGATTTATCGGGAGCGAGCTATAAATAAATTATAGAGACATTAATTCACATATTATAATTCAAAAGCTTTATTGTAAATAAAATAATAAGCAATATATAGCTAGTTCTTTTTTTTATAATATATGTATGTATAATAGCATATGTACGTACCATTGAAATTCCATTATTAGCAGGAGGTGGAGGAAGAATATATCCATTTTGCAGCCAACAATGTTCCCATTCAGGAATTGTTGTTACACCATTACTACTAGCGCGTAATGATTGTAAAATTTCATGCGAAACTTGATAATTGATATTTGGATTATAATGATGAATTGAATCATTTGAATTGTAGTAATAACTCTTTTGTTGTTGTTGTTGCAGAGATTGGATGTCATGATGTTTCTTTTTTTGATGACGTTTCTTGTTATTATTGTTATCACGACTTTTGTTTTTTTTATAATGAGACTGATTCACAGTAGTATTTTTGGTAATAGATATGTTAAATTGATGATAATGATAAGGAGATGACTTATTTTGATAATTTTTTTGATATTGTTGTGAAAGAAAAACTAGGTTACTGTTATGAGCAAAAGAGGTAGCAGCAGCAGGTTTAAAAGTGTTGGCATAAGGAGAAAGGTTATTGAGTGCTTTATACAACATAGTATTGTAATTTTTCTTTCTTTTAAAATAAAGGAGTAGTGAGATTGATAAGCAGAACGAGAACAGAAAGGTTTTACGTATCAAAAAAAAAGTATGTGAGTGAGTTTTTGAAGAAAAAAGATCTTTTGTGAGTTATGTAATAGTATTTATACGAAGGATATCGGTTTCATGTAGCTATCGTTTGAGTATTATGTTACTTGCTGGACAATGGATTATGTCAATGAGAATAATCAATATAACCATTATTAATAGGGAGAGAGAGAGAGTGTGTGTTTTGATGAATGAGTATGAAAAACTACAATAACCAATGAAACAATGTGACCCAGTCTAATTTATTTATGTATCTTTGAAAATAGATACAAAAAGGCTGGTTTCAATGAATGAATAATGTAACATGTTATTTGTCTCTCTTTAAGATTGATAATGAATACAAAATATAATAGTAAAAAAAAAATCAATTGTGGTCAAGAAAGTTTATTGAAAATAAAATAAGATATACATCGATTATTCAAAAATGAATCACCACCTAGATTAATTTAATCCCTTTCTGCCATAGTTGCTAAATAATCACATAATGATCCCATATAACCGTGATTTTAGTGACATTTTTTTTCGCTTGCTTAATATGTACACATGACTGCGAATTTTTTCATTTTCCGGTTACTAACAAAAAATAATTATCTCGATTTTAAACGCGCTTTATCTAGTTTTAAACGAAGTTTTGGGGGGGAAAAATAATAAAGAAAGAAGGGGAAAAAGCATTTCCGACAACAAAATAATAATCACAACAACCCTAAATTTTCTTTGTTCTAAATCAACTTCTTTCAAGAAAAGTCTAGGTGGTTGAAAGAACAAAAAAAAAAGAACTCAACCTTTACAAAACAAAAAAAAAGCCAATACGTAACATATACCCCCCCTTCCTCCTCTTCTTTTTAACTATTTATTTTTTCTTTGCACCTCATGTCAAGCTCTGGGAGTAAACATATCACTCGTACACTATGGCGAAAACACGGAACACTAATTACACCATGGTTATTCGATCGTCCAAGGTCATGTCGAAATTTCAACAATATTTATAATCATAAACCATTTATTTTTTATTGTGCATTGGCGCGATCCCATTTTGTTTCTTCAGCAGCAACAGTTCAGGTACTTGCTCCAGCACAAGATCATGTCAGTACACGTACTATAACGAGTAATAATATAACAACAACAACAGCAACAGGAACAGAAACAACAACGACAAGTCGTCGTTATAATAAACGAAACAATGGTTCAACAACCGATCGACGACAATGTAATGACCCATTAAAAGAACGATTGTCCACACTCAAAATTGAGAACGCAACTCAAAAAGATCTTGACACGATTTGGAAACTATTTATACAACGCGATCTAGAACTTCAACAACAAGCATCCACGTTAACAACAACAGAATTAACACCACCACCTATTGTATTTCCACCTCTCGTTACCGCATTATTTCGTCTAATTGCACAGAAGGGTACTATGGATATGATGGACACGTTGCACAAGCGGTTCTTACACCCGGATTTAATGTTATTACGAGTGGAGGATATAGAATGGGTCATTTTTGCTAATATTCGTCACAACAAGACTGGACGTGCTCATCGTATTCTCAATGACATGTATAATTCTGGAAAAACGCCTACATTGGAAACCTATCATCATTTTTTTAGAGAACACGGAAAATATCTTCACAACAAACGTCGACGACATATTATAGATTATCTAGTAGATGATATGCGACGACGAGGGGTTCATCCAACAATCAAAACCTATATGCAATTATTGACGACTGAAGCACAACGTGGATCGAGTAGAGAGCGTATACAAATATGGGTGGATGAAATGATGGCATTGGAAGGAAAAACAAGAGAATTTCAAATCAAAAGAAAACAAGCTCAATTAATGAAACTAGTTCATATATTATCCAATCATGCACATCCTGGATTATATACGGTATTACATAAAGGTGTGAATGTTGGGCTGGAATTTGATATGAGTACATGGAATAAAGCCATTGTTACTTTTGCGCGTATTGGAAATGTGGATAATGCCAATGAAATTTTAAATCTTTTTCGACAACAACGACACAAGATGATGATGGGATTAAATACGACATATCATTCATTAATTCGTGCTTATTTAAATACCAAGCCCGTGTGTATGGATGCTGCTATTCAAACTTTTCAGTTGATGCTGCAGGACGGTATCGTTATTGATGAATCGATTTATAATACGTTTTTACTGGCATATACAAAACATGATGATCAGATGGAAGTAGATGATGAATTGCGGATCAAGACATTACGACAATTATTTCGAGTTAGTAGTAAATTAAACAAGGATGTACCGGATGTCATTGTCGAGAGATTATTTAATTTTTACATTGAGCGACAAGTACTTTCAGAAGCAGAACAACTGTATTGGGATTTACGTTACAATCATGATAATGGACAACCACAACAAAGGATAAGTCGAAGGTTACAAGGTCGTGTGTTTGATACAATTGAAGCATTTGCAAGTAAACAGCAATTATTATCGGCATTTTCCCTTATGTATGATTTATTGGCAAATGATTATTGGCCTAACAGTCGATCTGTATGTGCTATTATCAAAGGATGTGGTGCTAGACGTGATTTGGACGCAGCTGAACAATTATTATCCATTATGGAAGATATTGCAAGTGATAAAGTGAGACCCGTTGTTTATGCTACATTAAAATGCGAACAAGGTATTGCATTAAGGAGGAAACAAGAGGAAGAGGAACAATAAATTATATTCTTCTTCTTCACCATGTACAAAACTGTAGTTAAAGGATATACCAACATTATAGAACAGCATTTAAAAAACATCCATACATATATACATGCTCTCCCTTACACACATAACAAACAACACATGCACATATTACATGTATATATATATTTATAAAAAAAAAGAATTGATTGTCCCATCTTTGATACCCCCATAACACAACACACACACACACAACTCAAATAATTTTAATATATATATAAAAACTATAAAAAAAAGAGAAATGTGGCGACCCTTCTTTTTTCTTAATATAATTCTATATAAATTATGAGTGACCGAAAAAAAAAAAAACCGATTACCTAGGATTTTGACAGCTAAGATATTTGGTGGCTTATTTTTTTTTATGAACCATTATAATTTTTTGACATGCTTTATTCCGCTTGGAAAAAAAAAAAAAAAGGAAGAAGGAAAAGTTCAAATCCGCTTTTTTCCTTTAACCAACACACACAAAATATATAAAATAAAACATGACGGACAGCATTAAACCTACTGCTGCTGCACCCCCAGTGGATACTTCTAAATGGCCTCTTTTGTTGAAGGTATATTTTGAATCGTCTATATATTATGTGTTACATATGAAACCATTTAAATAGATCCAATCCATTTATTCTTTTTTTTCTCTTTTTTTTTATACATATATTGATAATAGAACTACGATCAACTTAATGTCCGTACTGGTCATTATACACCCATTCCAAGTGGTTGTTCTCCTTTGAAGCGACCCTTGAATGACTATGTCCGTTATGGTGTAATCAACTTGGATAAGGTATATATTATTTGAAGTTTTTTTTTTATTGATTGAAAGTAAAAAAAAAAAACATTTCACCAATCAACAATAATTACAAAAAATAAAAAAATAAAAAAAAATAAAAAAAAATTGTCTGTCATATACTAAAAGAATTTCTTTTTCTTTTAATTTAGCCTGCCAACCCTTCTTCTCACGAAGTTGTTGCTTGGGTACGACGAATTTTACGCGTTGAAAAAACCGGTCATAGTGGTACTTTGGATCCTAAGGTTACTGGTTGTTTGATTGTTTGTATTGATCGTGCTACTCGTTTGGTCAAGTCTCAACAAGGTGCTGGTAAAGAATACGTTTGTCTTTTACGTTTACATGATGCTATTGATGGTGAAAAGAAGTTGGTTCAGGTAAAAAAAAAAAAAGAAAATTTATTTTTTTGTTATTGGTAATAAATTTGAAAATACTAATCAAATTAAATTGTTATAGGCCATTGAAACTTTGACAGGTGCTCTTTTCCAACGTCCCCCTCTTATTTCTGCTGTCAAGCGTCAACTTCGTGTTCGTACTGTCCATGAATCTAAATTGATTGAATTCGATAATGACCGTCACTTGGGTGTCTTCTGGGCTAGTTGTGAAGCAGGTACTTATATGCGTACTCTCTGTGTTCACTTGGGTCTTTTGTTAGGTGTCGGTGGTCACATGCAAGAATTGCGTCGTGTTCGATCCGGTGCTATGTCCGAAAATGTATAGTATATCTTTTATATATATATATGTTTAAAAAAATTATGAAAATAGGTTTTTTCCATATTTAACTACATAGTACATACAACTAATCCATTATGAAAAAAAAATCACTATTATTATATATAGGACGAAATTGTTACTATGCATGATGTTATGGACGCTCAATGGATGTACGATAACAACCGCGACGAATCCTACTTAAGACGTGTTGTCCGTCCTCTTGAAACTTTGTTACTTGGTTATAAGCGTATTGTTGTTAAGGATAGTGCCGTAAATGCTATTTGTTACGGTGCCAAATTGATGATTCCTGGTTTACTTCGTTACGAAAGTGGTATTGAATTGAATGATGAAATCGTTTTGATGACTACCAAGGGTGAAGCTATTGCTCTTGCTTACGCACAAATGACTACTGCTGTTATGGCTACTTGTGATCACGGTGTTGTTGCTAAGGTTAAGCGTGTCATCATGGAACGTGATACTTATCCCCGTCGTTGGGGTTTGGGTCCCGTTGCTCTTGCCAAGAAGAAATTGGTTACTGAGGGTAAATTGGATAAGTTTGGTCGTGTCACTGAGGAAACCCCCGAAGTTTGGAAGTCTGCCTATGTCGATTATAACAATAACCCAGAAAACAAGCCTTTGGAACCTGCATTCAACAAGCCTGCTTCTGCTGCTGTCTCTGCTGCTGGTTTGACTCCAAAGATTTCTGCTGTTACCGTAGCAGCTGTTGATGCCAATATCGCATCTTCTTCATCAAATAAGCGTCCAGCAGAAGAAAGTGCTGTTTCCAATGAACCCAAGAAGGCCAAGAAGGAAAAGAAAGAAAAGAAGGAAAAGAAGAAGAAGAATAAGGATTAAACTCCTTATATAAATAATAATAATAAAAAAAAGTACATAAGTTCGACTTCTTCACTACTTACCATTATATAAAAAAAAATACAAACTAAAGCAAGAAAAGAAAAAATACATTGTATTTTTTTTCTTTCTCTCTCTCTCTCTCTGTAGGTGTTTTATTTGCCTATTATTTTTTGTGAATAACCCCTCCTTATCTACAACGCATTCATTCTCTCTCTCTCTTTTATCAACTCATTTGTAATTTTCATGTTATTTCTTTTCTCTTTATATTTCTCTCACTTTATATTAACGTTTCTTTCATAAAAAAAAAGCAAATCAAATAAAAACATATTTCATTTTGTGTGTAAAAAAAAGGGACTTCAATAAGGTTCTAATTATACTGTAATCACGGGGTTGATGAAATCTATCATTATTATTATGTATTATGGTTTTGTATGATTATTACTACTATGTTTTTACTACAATTTTAAATTGAATGAATGGGATGATTGGATATTATGATGAGTAATGTTATGATAAGTCTGTATCTGATGATTTTGGTAATGGACAACAGGCATTTTCTACACAAGCATTATCTGTACAACGTAAAAAGCAAGTATTTTCACACAAGGTAGCACACTAAAACAATTGGGATATGGAAAATAAAGTTTTGTTGAGTTTCTCACATATTTGTATACCATTGAAGAGTTGTTATTATTATTTTACCTCAGTATCTGTTTCTTGCGCTTTTTCTATCATTGTTCCACTTTCTAAACTATCATTAAATACATTACTGATAACATTGTTATTATTATTATTAGTACTTGGAGTAAGACTTGTGAATTCAGGTTGAATAGTAATAGAGTGAACGTCGTATGAATGTAATAATTTTCGTATATGTGTTGCTACTCTCATATAATTGGATTGTTCTTTTAATAATACATGAACTGATGCAATATTTTTTGTATCAGATAATTGCCAAATATGTAATTCATGAATGGCCAATACCCCTTCTAGCTATATAAGAGGTTGATATAATACAAAAGCGAGTAAGTTCGAGGAAATAAATTATTTCTAATTTTTAATAGTAGGGAAAGTTTACCTGTAATAATTCTATCTTCAATTGGTCAATTTCAATATTTTTTGGGACTGCCTGTAATAATATATAGGATGTTGTTCTGACTATAAATGTATGTAAAAGAATACGTATATTGAAAATAATTAGGCTCACAGTATGGCATGAGTAGTATAAAACTATAAAAAAAAGGTAGAGTATATGCAACTTCATAATTCTTTTGCTTACCAAGAGGAATAGCAGATCCAAAAATTATAGCTGATATCACAAGACTGTAATGCAAATAGAAGAGTAAAATATATTAATAACATAAAAACTAGAAACTAAAAGCATCGTGATGTAATCAAACATGGTTTATTTCGTACCTGATAATCGGATCAAAGTAGAATCGAAATGACCATTCTGTTAACCAAATGATCAGTGCTGTTGCAATAACACCAAGATTACCTAAAGCATCACCTAATACATGAAGAAATATCTAATGTAATACGTATACCAAACAAAAAAAAAAATTTAACTTTCAAACCATCTATAAATGCCTAAAATCTATGAAGAAGAATGAGGATTACCCCTTTCATATTTAGATGGCCTCCACTACCATGTGCATGTGCATGTTCATGATGATTATCTTGTTTTTCTTTATCATGTTGATGGCTACCATGACTATGTCCGTGTCCATGTCCATGTTCTAAAACATAAATAGAAGAAAAGTTTAAAGAAGAAAAAATGGCATGAATACTCTTATCCAATTTTTCTATCTTGGAATATTTTTTTTTTTTTTTACCATGAAATAAGAACATTCCCAAAAGACTTCCGGCCAAACCGCAACAACCTACTATTAAAACAAGAAGAGGGTTTGTCACCGGTTCAGGTTCAACAAATCGTTGAATAGCTTCGATCACAATCAAGACACATAGTGCAAGTAAAAATACTGCGTTGATTAATGCGCCGAGAATTTCGGCCCGTTGCCAACCATAAGAATATTTTGGATTATATGTATTACTTCGTTTAGCTGCCTAAATATATATATATATATATATATATATATATATATATACAAATAATATAGATAAAACTTATCGATAAATGTAATCTATTTATACATTGCATAATAATAATAATAGTTTTTTTGTTTTTGTTTTTTGTGTGGATTGTTTTACAAGTGATGTTTTTTTTTTCAAGGGTACCTGAAAATAATGATTTCTAATTTTCGATCTGGTAAAGAAGAAGAATAGTAATATAGAAAGTTATTTTATTTTATTTTTACCTTTATAGCCCATAAAGCAACACCTAAACTTAACATATCATTTAACATGTGAAAAGAATCCGCTACCTATTTATTAATAGTAATAATAATAATATTATTGTTATTAAATGTGCAGTGGTTTTTATGAAAAAGAGAATATTATTAAATTTGAATAACGAAAAGTAAAATAAAAAATGGCATCAAATAAAATATATCTCTTTTTTGTTGTTGACAGGGGATATTTTAATTGTTATTTACCAACGCTAATGAGCTGACATAATATCCAACAGTGATTTCAGCTAAAAAAAAGGCACCGGTAAACCCAAACATGATCCAAATCCGTACTTGTCGACTTAACATTTTTGTGGACAATATATGTTACTCTTACGGATCAAATTAATGATGAAAAAAAAAGGGGGGAGAGGAAAGAAAAAAAGAAAATTATGCGATCTGTATATATAAAGGGGGTAAAATCAATCTGAAAGAGAAAGAAGAAAAATAGAATGAGTGCTAGAAAGAGAGAAATTTAAAGAGAGAGAGAGAGAGAAAGAAGAAAGAAGAAGAGTTTTTTTTTTTTTTTTTTCAAATTTATAGTAGAACGAAAAAAGTATTTTATGTCTGTACAGTAAAAAGAAAATATTATAATGATTCCAAAAATGACTGCACAAATAATAATAAGAATAATAACATGAATTGTTGAAAAAAGTGATACGTACAAAAAAAAAAAAGAATAAGGAAGAGAGCCACAAAAAAACAGAGAGGGAGCGGAAAATGTCAAAACGACAGTCTCGAGGATAACGTACAATCATCATTAGGTAAAGCCTGTAAGGGGAGGAGGAGGGAAGAAAGTTTAGTATTTGAATGAACATTGATGATGTTTTTGAGTTTACTTGTGAAAAATAAATAAAGGGGTATAAGAGTCAAGGGATAAAGTAAGTTTTTTTTTTATTTTGCTAGAGTAATGTATGAGGGCGTATTTTCTTTTTTTTTGGTTGTTGCGCGAATAGGAAAGAGGAGGATGTCATAGTAATATTATATATAATAAAGGTCCGTTCTCCGGTGGCACTTGGCGGGTTTAATATGAAATAAAAGTAGGAAGCATTGTAAAGATTCACGCACATTAGGTATCTGTATTAGTATCATATAGTCATTAATATAAAGATTTACGTTGATAACCACCACCATATGCCGTTTATTTTTGTTATGTACATGTATTACAATACATCATTAACAAATTTAAAAAATAATATATAATATACTACCTCTACTACGTATTTCTAGTTTGAAGTACTGGGACTCTGAAGGGTATACACAGATATGAAGAGAATTTTATTTGATCCATCAATCTCCTGCATAAAATTCATAACGTGAGTATGACCTGTTTTATAATCAACGACAAATATACTTACACTTGATTACTGCTGTCTTGGGGACTCTTTATTACATAAAAATATACCATTGCAGTAGCCATGCAGTTTACATTATGTAACCAACCTTCTTATTTATTCTACTTACAATTCTACGTATCCATGGTATAAGAAAACAACACATACTTATAAGTGTCTAATTTTAGTTCTACGTTCACTTCTCCAATTAATCCATAAAAAATAACACGGTCTTATGATCTATAAATATGCATGATGTTAATCATTGTTGATGTGATGTTTTATTGCGCGGTCTTTATAAGCCGCTAAACATGTTAGATACATGTAACATGATTTTAAACGTGCTTATTAAAAGGTTAATGTTTTTTTTTTTTGACTACAAGCGTTTTTTATTATATCTGTATATATTTTGTTGCTAATATAAAAAAAAAAATTAATGTTGTCAGTTAGTAGGGTCAATCCTTATTGTAAAATGTAAGAAGGGTTGACATTTCTTTTGTATCTAAGGTGCATACGTTTTAGAATCGAAACTTTTTATTTGTCTATTTTCAATAGCCTATTAATAAACACAGAACTAAGCCCAAAATAAAAACTAACCCACAAAAAGGAAAGCTATATAACCATGGAGAACAATGTTTGTTGATTAGTTTGTTTGGTTTTTGAGGCTTAAGTTTTTGTGGTAGAAATATAACATGACGTGGACTTTTTTTTTTGTGGGGGCAACTAGTAAATTTCTGGTGTGCTAAAAAAAAAGAGGTATAAGTTTACCTTTTCTGTTTACAACCAAATAAAAGTTCATAATTCTCTTTATCATTACTAGATTAATAAAAATAGTAATTAAGTTCATTAATCTCTCTTTTTAATCTTCAATTTTTGTTTCTTTCTTTTCAGATTTTTTTTTCTATATTAAAGCCATTACTACTTTTCTTTTCAACTGCTCTATTCAAGTATATAATAATATACAAAAACTTACTCTCTTCTTTATTTGAATATATATATACCTTACCACAGCATTGTTAAAACTTTGATCCATTACTCTATAATTATAATGACGGATCAGAAAAATCCGACGGATCCATAGATCTCAATCCGTTTACAATCCGGATCCTAGAATTACGATCCGAATCCGTTGAGACACAATCCAAATCCGATCCAATCCGTATGAAAAACGGATCGGTTTATAAATCCGGATTGTACTAAGATCCCTATGTCTCAGAAACAACCAGCAGCGATGCCACTGACTCAAGAACAAACGATGATGCTACTGTTAATCAAGACAAAACTAACGCTGCTGATACCCACGATAATGACAATACGATCTCTCCATTTGACTTGAACCCCTGCATTGACAGTTCAGGCGATGTTGGTGATGGCCCTTGGCTCTTCGGTAGCAAAAACATCACGCGTTTGTTCGAAGATTATCAGCCAATTGTCCAATCTCTGGTCAGCAAACACGAAGCGCTTCCGCTAGAATCATATATTAGTGAATTGGCTGCCTTGACACATATTTTGGTCCTAAACAAGCATCAACACAGTCCCATTGCTAAGAAAGTCTTCTCAGATGAATTATTGGATGACTTAACAGAATTCATGGTATCAGAATCGATGGATTACAATCTCAGCTTGAGTGAACAACAGTACATGGCAATGGCAAAAATTATCAATCAGCTTAGTCTCTCAAAAGCCACAAGGGAAAATGCTTTTATTGAACTTTCTCTCATGACTTCTAGTATGAATTATAATGAAAGACGTCTTGTCCGTGGAATCACAAATTTGTAAGTTACAAAAAAAAAGATTGCTTCAACAGTTACACTAATTTTTTTTATGATGACTTAGGATTCAAAAGCTACCAAAACTACCTTTGAAAGACAACAGCATCATTAGTAAAAGCGAACTATGGAATACCTATTTTGACCCCCTACTCTCTTGTTTGATCTGCGATCCGGAAAAGCTTGTGCATTTACGTTGGACAAATGCAACCCCAAGTGAAGGTAGAAAATTACGACCAGATGCAGTTATCTCCAAAAGACACCAACTAGAATATGAAGGCAGTATTGGGTATGGAGAAGCCAAAGTAAATCAAGGCAGCTCAAGCAGATACTTTCTATGCATGGACACCCTTCGATTGGCAATTTTCAGCAAAAATGCCATTGATGTGAACAAATTGGAAGGCGCGCTTGCATTTCAAATTCATGGTAAGGAACTCCCCCCCCCCCTCCCAGCAGCTCTGAATTTAATGTACTTTTTTTTTTTTACTTAGGCTTCTGCATCACATTTTTCATCTCGCGCTTGGTTAGTAATGGTATTTATGCCTTTTACGAAGTAGCCAACCTCCATTTCCCTGAATCATTGGAAGACCTCCCTTCCTTTATTAGCTTAAAGAACATTACACTGCTTCTAGCTGTAAACGATGTCTTTTGGCGCCTGTGAAAAAAATCTGACAAAGCTGTAACCATTACTAATAGGTACAAGGAAACGGTGGGCTTGGAAGGATTGATTGGCGCAAGTCAAGATTGTACAAGAACCTGCGCTATGCGATATGGACAATGACGACCACCTTGAAAGCAAACAAATCCACAGCTACAATGAATTGATCCTTTCTTACTTATTCTCATCTCTCTTATACCAGCCCTATGTTTACTCCTTCTCTATTGGACCTCTTTACTTGTGTCCATTCTACATATTACAGTTTTTATTCAATAAATGCTTTTTCGAAACCGGATTTGAACTTACAAAACCTTGAAGGGGCAACAAGATAATACGGAAGACACTCTGAGTTGACTCATTTGTTTAGATATGGATAGAGGGTAGCAAAAACCATACTTAAGGGTCCCGTCATAGCACCGTTTAGGGTTATTAATTCTCTTGAGAGCCAGGCTTTTCTTCTCGTTGTTACAGAGTCTTGACACAACATTGTTATGAGCATGTACATTCTCTTCATGTCCTTCAGCATCAATGATGGCAATAGGTGTTAAATAAAAAGATCCAGATACGTTCAGCATGATGCATTTTTCTCTTTCAGTTGCATCCTATTCTTGACAGGCATACAAAACCGCTTGTTTATAACAGAGCTGGGATTGAGGCATATCATATGAAATGTGAGCTTAAGTAGATCAAGGGCATCTGTAAGCTTTAGAGGTGATGGCGTCTTTTCTTGTTGACCAACTTTTAAACAACACAAAAAGTTAGATGTTATAAAGTTCCTCGTCCTACTAAAGTAACGTGTTGCCAGTATTATTGGTTTTATCGATATTGTCATTATTACCAACTGAATGCTGATTTGCGTTTCCATCTGTCTCTTTTTTGTCCATACAGTGTTTATTATCAGAAGACAACTGAACGTAACTGCTGGTGAACTTGTTGGAGTGTTTCTCCTCATAAAGGGATACATTTTGACTATGTTGTTTAAGATTACGGCAGAATGATCGTCTTGTCGTGGTAATTTTATGACATATAGGACAAGTGAAACTTTTTTCACCCTTATCGATGGTCAAACCTGCAAAAGATAATCAGGTAAGTATGCAGAGAAACAAAAAAACCAAAGCAAGGATAAAGCGCCGTACTTTCTTCATAGCACACAACGACTACGTGGTGATCGCGAGTGTGAGTTTTTACGGCAAAAGAATAATCACATTTTGGCATTTTGTTCAAGTGCAAACACAAACTGAGAAAAGAGGGATGAAAAAGTGTTTCGATTCTAAAAGAATGGCCGTGTCCATATCAAAGGTTAGGGTGTGGATAATCATACGTGTAAAGAAATGATGATGAACAAGAGAAAATAAGACCAAAAGATGGGTGATCTTTTCCTGAAACCACTTTAAAAATTGATATGTTGGCATATTGTGATTAATCAAAGTATTGCTATTACTACTAGTTATAAGAGCGAATCCACATAAAAGCGAATTCACGTAAAAGCGAGTCCAGTCATATAAGCGATTCTGTCGTAGAAGCGAATTTTATTTCATCCACTTTAATGTGACAATGGGAAGTTTTGATTTGATTAGGATTTAGGGTCAGTAAAGAGAATAGGCGCATATAAGTTTCTAAAAACTGCGCTTAAATATTTAGTACAAGCTTATTTGTTTGATAAACAATCATGCTTAAAAAACGAAAATTGAAAATGAGCTAAGCGAACTTTGAGTGATGCAAATATGAAAATTTATTTTCTAAAAAGCGAACTTTGATCTTCAACAAAAACGAATTTAGTTTGCTGGAAAGCGAACTTTGGGGGCGGAGCTACTGTATGAGTGAAGCAAAGTTGAAACACTCACAAATTTAAGTAAACTAACGAGTAAATATGTTACCGTATTTATATATAATAGGTGTGTATTGTTATTCAATATGTGTTTTTTCACTTTGTGTATATTCTATTGTACGCCACAAGACACGAAAAGTAAATAAAAAAAATGTACAGTACAAAGCGAAAAAATAAAAAGATATGTCAGACAAATTTGTTTCGAAAAGTTAAAATGTTGAAGAAAACGAGTAACAATCAGTATAAGAACGAAATCTCACTAAAATGTGATTATTTAGGCAAATTCTTTACAAGAAAGCATTCATAGGTTTTTGAATACTGCTAATGATATATAAAAAAAATTAACAGCTATTAAAGATCCCATTATAGAATTGCTGAAGAGAACCTTCATGTAGTTTCCCTCTTCTATCACCCAATAGAAATAAAATAAAGAGTACTTTATCATTGTTATAAAAACTGTTATTAGCAGCTAAATATGTTTTCGTTATCTTTTTACGTAATTAGCTTTGTATTTAAACCTTTAATATGTACGTAAAAAATAAAACACGGGCAATTAACAATTAACAATAACAACAAAATAAAGTACGTATTTACGTACTAAATTTAAAATTGTTTAGGTTATGACTATTATAGACAGTAATAATAATCTGATAATTATATTATTTATAAGTAAAAAAAAAAATGAGAATTCGGAAATGAAATTCGGTCACGCATATATGGAAAAGCACAATTCCAATTACTTGCTTGGGGGAACTCCATCCCCCTCCCTTGGTTTCATACAAAAAAAAACGAACATGAAATTACACGTGCAATATAGAGTATATTAAATATCGTGTGGATAGAACGTAACCAGTTTATTAAAGCCACAAAGCTTTTTATTCATCACATTACAATCTGTTCTGTCTATTTAGGGGGGAGAGAATAGTATTTACTTTAAAAAATGCTGTTTAATTCAAAAAAAAAAAGTTTAAGGTTACCAACATCATTACGATAACGCCAGCATATTAATATATATAAGATTACAACAATTATGAGCATTCATATTCCATTCATATTATTATATATACTAAATTCTATTGATTGCTACTAAACTATACTTTGTAGCAGTGAATCAACATTTTGTGTCAAGCGGGGCTTGCATTAAATAATTAAACCAATTCATTAAAGGAAATAGAAAATAAAGCGCCATTGTATCACACGAAAAAAGTTGTACAATAAAATAGTATTACATGAGAATTAATTCTTTTAAATAATATTATAAGAGTAGGGGAGAGTGACCACGTACAACGTGGATTAATAAAGTATATAGAAGTAATACATGATTAAATAAAAAGAGCAATGATAATGAATACATGTGTAGAAAAAAAGCAGTGTAATAATAATAATAATAATAAAAAGAATGAAAATGGTTAGTTTAAAGAAAAGAATGCAATCAAGAAAATTATGTTACGTAGATTATAAAATGTGTACAATTTGAATAAAAGGTAAGAATAAAAAATAAAGCTTTTGTTATTGTTGTTGTTAATTAAATTTTTAAATTAGACATGATTATCACCAGAGACTTCGGCTTTTTCATCTTGAATATCAATAACTTCACGTTGATGTTTACTATTATTATAATCAGTATTATCACCAATATAAACAGTTTCTTCTGAAAGAACATCACGTTGATCTTCTTCAAGACCAAATGGTTTCATCATCAATGCAAAGATCAAGGCAGGTACGCAAAGACATAAACCAATGATACAAAAGATGCGAAGAACGTTACCATAAGAAGCAATCACACCTTCCCATTGATCTTGTGGTAATGCAGCAATGTAGGTAAGATCACCAAGAGCAGAAGCAACATCAATTTCACCAGGTACAAGTCTTGCTATTTCTTGAGGTAACAAGGTATTCCAAATAGCACCAGCAATAGCAGAACCAATGGAATAAGCAAGAGTAGTACCTACTTGATATAAAGCAGTAGCAATAGCAAGATCTTTATGTGGTACAGCACTTTGTACAGCAACTAAAGTAGGAACAAAAACCCAGCCTGCACCCCAACCAGCAATGACTTGAGAAGCAACCAAAAAGACATCGGAAGCACCAGGGTAACGCGAAGGAATCATCATACCCATACCAACCATGAAAAAGGCAATACCGATCAAGATGATAGGACGATAGATCTTGAAATGCTTCATCAAGTAACCAGCAGCTACTTGAGCAACAAGATAAACAGCATCATAAGAACGATCCACGTGAGTAGCTTTGATAACATCCCAATTACGTGAAACTTGAAGGTACATTTGAAAATAGGCCCAAGGAATTGAACTAATGATACTGATCATAGAAACACATAAAACACCGGCCATGGGAGTAAAAGTATCCCAATTACCCATAGGGATTAAAGGTTTCGTTGCGATCTTCCATTCATAACCCAAGAATAAAACCAAACAAACGGCACCAGCAACTAATAAACCAATGGTAGTAGGACTTTGCCATCCACCAAAATCGGTTGTTGCCAATACCAATGGCAAAAGAAGCATACAAAGAGTACCCACCAATAACAAACTACCAATAATATCTAATTCAATCATAATCCAATAAATACGTTCACCCAAAGAACGTTTTGGTGTCGTTTCCTTGAGTACTTTTTTGACTTGTTGAAGATCCCCTGATTTACGCATTTTGTATTCCACATGTAAGAGACCCACATAAAGAATGACGGCTGTACCAAAGATCGAAAATGGAATCATGGAAAAAACCCATCGCCAATTGCCAGAATAGACGAGATTTTGACCTGCAATAGGAGCGACAAAAATGTTGATAATGGCAGGAACATCATAAAAGGACTGAAATAAACCTCGATTGACTTTACTTGTCAGATCTGCCAAAAAAAAAAAAGGTAAGTTTTCCCTAATTTGGAGTAGATTTACAAAACGGAAAAAAAAATGTGTGATTATTATTTACCTGCAATCAAGACATGACCCATACAGTGAGCACCTGAAACACCAAATGCATATAATACTTGAGCACCCTATTAAAACCATAAAAATAAAAATTAATAAATAAGGAATTATAAAAAAAAAAGGTTGGGGGGCAGGAGGGTTAACTTACAGCAAAATCACTAAATTTTTGAGCACAAGCATAGGTTACACCAGAAATAATGTAAAAAGCCAAAGCAACAGCAAAAGTTTCACTTCTGCCCCACAGATCAGACAATTTAGCATAGAATGGAATTAAAACCGTTTGTAAAAGATATTGAACCGTACTCAGTAATGTAGCCATATTCATTGCATTAAATATACTAAGTACATTGGCTTGTACAGAATATACTGTATTCGCTTCCCAATTCTTCGCCCAAGCAAATAAAATAATACTATATAGTATAGAAATAGTTTAGCCATTAATATATGATAATATTATAATAGGGAATTTTAGATGATTCTATTTTTATTTTTTTTGTTACCCAACAATAATAATCCATAAATCAAGACGACTTGTATATTTATTCATTAAATAAACTTTTTGAAGACCTAAAGGTGTATCAGGTGCAGGTTTGACAACCTTTTTTTCATGAACAGATGGATCATCTCTTTCAAGTTTTGACGTAAAAAGTGGCATGGTGATCGTCTTTTTTGTTTTTCTTCTTAAATATATATATAAACAAACAAACAAATATGTGTGGTAAAGAGAGAGAGAAGGGGTATGTTTACTTCTTCTTTAAAAAAAAAAGAGAATAATAATAACAATGAGAAAGAACAAAAGCTTTTTTTGATTCAGTTTTTTTTTTTATAAACGAAAATTGAAGAGTCTTTTTTTTTTTTTTTATTTCGGATCCAAAAATCTTTTTTTGGGAAGTTACACAAAAGATTCTCTCTTTTTTTTTTATCAGATGCTCTATAATTATTCTTTGGAAATCTGAGTCGCGGTCTTTGGGATAAAGAGTTTTAACAATTAAGTAACCCAAGATTTTGGGAAACCATCCAATTGCCTTTTTAAAACCGGGGAAGCTCGGTGTATTTAACAATTACTTAACGGAAGGGAAAAGGGATTTTTAAACATAATTTTTTTTATATGATGAAATAAGATGTTCTCAACAAAACACTTTATTCACATGAGGTGATTTTTTTTATCAGATCGTTTTTTTAATAATAATACTAACAACCCTATCTTGCATCCGATCTTTTTTGGAAACGATACGTACAACACCACTCATTACAAGTTTATATCTACTACCAAGATCTTTTCTTTTTCCTTTTTGCACAAGTATCTAGAACTTGTTAACTTCTTTTTTTGGACATCTTTAAAAAATATATTATTTCTATATAAAAGAACACACATGTTTACGTATTTATATATATATATATATATATGTTTTATTATGTATATAGTATAATACAGTATGATAGTTTGAAAACAAATTACAAAAATATGTGAAAAGGGAAAGGGAACGAGGGGGGGGGATAATTCAATGTTTTTATAAATCTAAATTCTTTTCTTCATAAGGTGTTTTCATTATATTCCAACCCATTTCAGCATAAACATTATGTGGAGTCGATCGACCAGCGATCCATGATCCCACTGCAACTAAAGGTCCAAATGCATTTGTTTGCATTACAGCTTCTCTCTAAATTATTGAAATAGAGCAAGTTATTAAATCATAGCTTCTCTTCATTTTCTGACTTCCTATACCACAAACTACTATGAACAAATAAAAAAAATGCTTACATCACCCAAAACAAGTTTAATAAGTGCTACATCTTTACTCTTGTAAGGTTCCAAATCATGATAGGATCCTCCTTCCATTAATTTTAATAGGTTCTCTAATACAGCCAAGCCTTGCATCCAAGCAAAATGACCCGTTTTAACATCTGTATGTTCAATTACATCACCTGCAGCAAAAAAATGTGGGAAACGATCATCATCTATTTGCATTGTTTTTTTCACATTGACAAATCCAGTCTTTTTATTAATTGAATCCGGTGATAATTCGGCTAATAATTCGGTATTAGGCTTCATACCAATACACATAATCTACATATATATTTATATATACATCAGTTTACTGTATATAAAACTAAAAGATTAAATAGAATTATGAAATACGTAGTTTATATATATAGAAAACTTACACCAAGATCTCCTTGAATTTTTTTACCCGCTTTTGTATGTACTTCAATAGGTTTTACTTCTAATGGAAATCCATTTTCTGGAAGTATCACACGATCACCAAGAACTTGTCTTACTCCATGTTTTTTTAATACATTATAAGTCATTGAATCTACACTTTGCATATAGCGTGCCATATATCGACTTCGAGAATGCATTAATGTCACATGCTTATCGGGATACTGCTCTTTAATTTCGCAAGCCATTTCTATATATATTTGAGAGAGGGAAAGATTTCGTTAGTTATCTGCTAATGTTTTTTCTTATTATTAAAAAGATAGGTTGGGGAGAGGGGCTCGTTTAATCTAAGAAAGTTTCTATTTCTTACCAATACCAACCGCACCAGCACCAATAATAATCGGTCGTTTCGATTCTTTAATAACAGATTGATATTTCTTTAATAATGCAACACCTTCTTGTTTTGAATTACAATGAAGACGTCCCGGTTCTGGAATTTTTGTTCCTGCAGCATAGATAAGATACTCAAAATCGATACGTCGACCGAATTCTGGTACTTCACGATCCAATTCTACATGATGTTCATGAATAGCTATTACACGCGCATGAACGACTTTACCAATTTGATCATCTCCATTAAAAAGACGATCATATGGAATAAATAATTCTCTTTCAAAACCAGATTTTACAGATGCTCGAGGAAAAGCAAATACAAAATTAAAATGAGACTTGAGTTCAATCATAATTAATCGATGGGTTGCAGGAGCTTTTTCATACCATTGTAAAGCTAATCCTTGAACTTTTTTTATGAAAAAAGAAAAGTGCATTTCAAAGTATAGAATTAGTTTATCTCATTCCACGTTTGATTTTTTATAAAAGTATAGAAAATAAAATTACCTGCAGAGGATGCACCAATGGTAACAATATTTTTCTTTACTTGAGTAGATACCATATTGAATAAATAAATATAGATATAGATATATAACACTATTTGAAGAGGTATTTATACGTATATATGTTAAAAAAAGAATATAAAATAAGAAAGACAAACAAACGTCGTTAGACGAAATTGCATTTTTTTATTATTTTTTGTTTATCAGATTATTTTCTTTATTCTTCAACTTCTATAAACTTTAATTTTTCTGTGGAACATCAAAAAAAATTCAATTCAGCTTTTTTTTACACTATGCTAATTTGTCACATTGGTTTCGCAAATAATATCTCATGAATAAACATATATATATATTAGAATAGGCTATATTATTATATATATTATCAATTGTCCTTTTTTTTTCTTCTTATCCTTACAAAAAGAAATTAATTATTATGGTAAAAAAGAAACAGAAAAAAATTGGTTTAGCGGTAATAAAAATAACAATCGTTATCTGATTTTTATATATATATATATATATATATATATATATATATACATATAATTCTATAGATTATTGCGCCACTCGCTGGGAAGAGAAACGATAACATAAAAACATCCCTTTAACACTACCTAAAATTGTTTGTCGCACAGATGAAAATAAATAAACTCAATTTTATGCAGGTTTACGATTAATATTATAATATAGCTGACATATATTTTTTAACTATTAGAAATAAGTAAAATATATGTTACATGGTCAGAATATCCTATCCAAATAAAATAAATGGACATGACAACCTATTCAAATATATTCATAAAACAATTGTATTTTACATTCTGTAAAGAGACCCTCTAGAAATATATGTATTCTATAATTGTCGTGTAACAACGAACATTTACCATTTAGGTTAGTCTCGATTCAGCTATAATTCATCCAGAAATCTCTACTCATGCATCCTTAAATTATTGATTTATCCTTCCCAGGACAGTGTATATACATTCAAATGATAAATACTTAAAAAAAATATTAGACTGCCATTGTTGAAATACTTTTTAAAAAGTAATACTTTTGCTAAAAAAAACCACAGATATTATGTAACACTTTTTTTGAACGTACACCCATCCTTTATTTATTGTTTACTATGGTAACATATTAAAACACTACTCTTCTTCGCTACCACAAATATATAAATATATATTATTTGAATGGATTGTATTCTTTTTTTAACATATCATTAATATTTTCATCCTGTTTAACCTCAATAATGTCTTGTAGTAATTATAATCGTTACGTTATTAGTTTTTTATTTAATAATAAAAAAGAAGACAAGAAAATGTCTTTTTTTAACAAGAAAGTTATCGTGTGTCAACGTATTATTTGATTTCAAATGGCTTTGGAGTATTCAATTGTATTATATAAACAGGCATGGTAATAAAAGCGTATCGCAACATTCTCTAATACAAAAATGAGACGAATGCTCTCAGTATGAAAAGATCAAATAATAGCTCTACCTCTCATGTGTAACATCGTGTTTCAGAATGATACCATCCTCTTTTTTTTGTACACTACATATAGGACAAGATTAATTGATTATATGTCAACTTTTCAAGGAAAAGTATTCAAGAGGAAATAAGAATGCAATAAGTTGAGATATACACCTTGCACCCACCAAAGTAAATATAAAATTAAATACTTTTGTTATCTTCCATAGAGTTTTTAATAAGCTTTTAGTAGAAAAAAAAACTGCTATCGAGATTCACAAAGCTTTTCTCTTGAATTTCGTTCATAAAAAATAAAATAAAGCTTTTTTTGTTTTCAAATAATTAAATAGAATAACAAAAAAAATATATATTTTCTTTTCTTTATGAAAAAAAATCTGAGCTTAACGCGTATTTTCCTAATTTAGAATTGACAACCTCCTTGTTTTTTTTTTCGCTTCTTTCCCCCCTCTCTTATTTCTTCTATTTCTCATTTCTTAAAATCAAATATGAGTTCTCAAGATAAATCGACTGAAGGAGGAGTATCTATTGGTACTAACGATTTTGCTACTTATGTATGTAGTGTCTCTTTTCTTGTATTAAACGAATTACAAAAGAGAGTGGGGAAAACTAATGAACTCATCCTATAATTTATATAGATAGAATCTATTATTGAAAAACTTGTAAATGTCTCGTACACTAAAAAACCAATCCTTTTCTTTTTTTTTCCTAAAAGAAAAGAAAAAACGTACTGTGGATATATGTTTTTATTTTTTATTTTTTTTAACTTGTCATTGTATTTTTTTTTATTTTATAGCAATCAAAAGTAACTGATGTAAATTCTGAATTGGATACTAAATGTAAAGAAAAATAACAATAACAATACTTTATATAATAACTTTGATAACATCACTATGAACCCTTTTCTTTTATTATTATTATTACTAATATGGTATACTTTTTATAGTTGAAGATATGACGAATCGAATCGATAAACTTGAACAAACGATTAATACGATTTTAAAACAACAACAACAAATAGAATCAACAAAAGAAAATGAAGATGCTACAACCACATCAGCAACAGAATAATTTAATTAGACCCCATTATAATATATACCCCAACCTCCACTACTACTACTACTACTGAAACAAAATAAAAAAACAGTGAGAGTCGATCCACAACAAATCAACCCCCTCCCCCCAATAACTTTTACAAAAGAGTATGATTATTATTAAACTCAAAAAGAGCTTTATTATTATTATTATAATGATTAAATATTATTATTACGCCACTTGTCAAAAAAAGAAAAAAAAAACAGAACTTGGGGGAAGAAAGAACCATTTTTTTAAATGTTTTAAATATAGAGATGATGGATTTTGTAAGAAGGGGAAGGAAAAAAAATAATTTAAAAAAATGAGAAAAGGTAGGTTGGAGCGAGTTTATGAGAAATAATACTGGTGTTGCTGTTGTTGTTGTTGTGGAGGATTACTAGGAGAACGACGTTGATCCTGTTGTGATGAAGAAGAGAATGATAATTGATCTATATCTGAAGAGGTAGATGAAAATGGTATCGATTGATAAAAAGAAGTATTGAATTCATAATTATTATTAGAGTCTGGACTTTGAATAGTAGATCTTGGATTACTACTACTATTATTACCACTACTTCTACTACTTGTTATACTATTATTACTACTACTGTGGTGACTACTGGTGGTATCAAATTGGGTTGTATTACTCCCACTATTACTTGTACTATCATCTGTTGTTAAGTTAGGTGGTAATTCAGTAATGGTAGCATAATTTTGTTGTTGTTCTTGTTGTTGTTGATAAAGAGAAGAAGCAATAATAGGTGGAGTGATAATTGGAAATTTTGTTAAATAAGGATCTTCGATCAAAACATCATTATTAGAATGTGTATGGTTGAAAGTAGGTCGGGATACCGCTGGTGCTCGATGAAATATAGATCCTTGACTAAATGGGCTTGGACGATTGTTATTACTATTACTACCATTATTATCGCTTGAAACTGTCGGTTTCATAAATGATTGTTGTTGTTGTTGTTGATGATTTTGATAATGCGTATACGGTCGAGAATCATACCTATGGGTGTTATTATTTGATTCCGATGATGGAATGCTTGATTGTTGTGATAAAGTGCTGTTATTAAGATGTTCTTGTGATTGTGACGGTACAGATGATATATGTCCGGTACTTGTAATACCTAATAATGCGAGTGTTTCTGGATTCATAGGTATAGAAGTCGTCCACGCTTGATCTGTTGACGAAGATGATTGTTGTAATGTAGTTGTTGTTGTTGATGTTTGTTGTTGTTGTCGAAAAGGTATCATATCTGTGTCGTTATTATTATTTGAAATAGACGGCGTTATTGTTGATATAGGGAAGCTTTGTCCATATTGCTGTGATTCGATGGATATTGGAGTTGTTGTTGACGGGGGCGGTGGTGCAATGCTTTGTTGATAGGCATTCATCATATGCTCTTGTGAAAACTGTTCTATATTGAAACCACCAATACCATTTATAGGTGCTGCCATTTGTTGCATTTGACTAGTTGAACTTGTTGAAAAAGGTTCATTATTAGATGCTATTGGAGTATTTGTAGTCTGATGTGTTGCAATTGTTTGACGATTACGTTGTCGTTTTTTTGTATTTGATGGGTGTGACATATTAGTAATAGAAGAAGGAGTGATGGTCGATTGGGTTTGGACACTACTTGTTTCTGTTGATAACGTGTGTGTCATGGCATTCATGGATTGTTGTTTCACTGTTGATATATGGGTGTCGTGATGGAACTGTGATGAATATTGTTGTTGTTGTTGATTATTTATATTATCAATAGCTTCTGTATTTGATTGGACTGATGATGATGGTTGCTGCGATTGTAAACTACCATTTGTTTCAGATACAGTAGGTCTAGTAGAGGTCTTTAATGATGGATAAAGTTCCAGTGTTTTATCAATCAGACCAATCACTGCTGAAATTTCACGTATATACTTGAATGAATGACAACGTAAAACAGATCCAAGCATACGTAAATGTTCGATTGCATCCGATGCAATTCCATCCGACTCTTTAAACTTTGCATTATATCTCAACATGGTAACACATCGATGTAATGTTGGAACAATCCGAACACATGAACACATGCGCATAGTAGAGCCATAGTGTACTAACATTTTAGTTATTCCAGCCGCTGCTTTTGCACAATTATTCACTGCCACAAGACTCAATGCAGTCGCATTGTTGAGAAAACATTCATACATTTGTAACTTGATACTATAATATTGTGCATGTAATAATAAACCCAATTCTGTTGACAATGTATCGTGTTGTTGTTGTTGTTGAGATGATGACGAAGAGGATGGTAATTTAGCATGATCTGGTAGATCAGTATACCACTCATCCAAAGATGTTTCCAAATCTCGTACTTGATATAAAAGTGCATGTGTTGTATCCGATGACTTGAGTGCTGTTGCAATGGATCGACGTAACCGTAGTAATTTAATGGACAAGACACAATAATCAATACAATAACCCACATCCATATTTTCAAAAGATAGTTTCCGTGGCATAGGAATTTCAATCTCTTCATCTTCTACTACGGTGGGTCGATTATATTCAACAGTAGTATAGAGTTGACACCAATACGCTGCCCACCACAACCGTCGATCATCCTCTGCTTGAATTTGTTTGTTACTATAACCATTGCTGTTGATCGTGTTGTTATTGTTGTCCTCATGATGTTGTTGTTCCGAATGTTGTTGATAATAACCATAAAGATCGTGTTGTTGTTTTTTATGTAAATTTAAATCTAGAGTCATACGTACAGCAAGATCACAATAAGGAAATGCTTCTTCTGGTTTATCATGTAAATGATACATAAATAAATGTAACAAAGCACGAATCGTGGTTCGATGACTTGTTGTATAACATTCTTCCAAAAGTGATAAAGCACATTGAAAATAAACTGGCCCCATCGATGTTTGTACTGGAAAAGAAATATCTTGATGCAATTCATCTTCATGATGATAAATGTAAGCACGTAATGCCATAGCTAATAACAGTTCACGTGATCGTTGTTGTTCATCATTAGGATGGTGTCGTAAGTAATCGGTATTCGCACAATATTTTGAATCCACCCTTTGATAAAAAATCATACACCGATGATGCTGGGTATGAATAATCATATTTAACCATTGCTGTTCTACAGCATCCTCATTACGTGCTAATAAATCATTTAATAATAAATCGAGAGGTTTGTTCTTTATATCAGCTAATAATGGATTATTATGATCATGATGATTTCTTCTTGTTGTTAATGATAAAAGTGCGTCATGATCATCCTCCACAGAGCTTGATAAATGACCTGAAAACACATTATGGGCAATATGTTGAATCTTTTCCACATCAATAGTACTAAATAAAAGTTTAATAAAATGATGTGCTTCATTAATTTCTGTTTCGATACACAAAGCTCCTGTTACTGGTTCTAAACCAAATCGGGGTGTTGGTTTTTTCTTTGCTATTGTTGAAGGGTGTTGATTTTTTATTTTTTTTTGTACTTGTTGTAAAGGTACGATGGAAGTAGACGATGACGATGGAGTTCGAGCTGTTAATTGAGTTTCCATTTTCTTTAACCTTGTTTCGATTTCACGTAATTGAATGGGATCACGTATTGTTGATTCTGTTAATATGGCGGCTGTGGTAGTAGAATTACTACTACTACTACTACTACTCGTCGTCGTCGTTGTTGTTATGACATTATCGTTATAAATATATTGACATTGTAATGAATGTTGAATACATTCATGACATGTTGGTTTATTACGATCACAAGGTACATTACGAATTTGACATGAGGTACACTAGAAAATAGAATAATATATGTATATATGTATATATAAAAGTTTAAGCGGGCTCAATGATCTCTTTTGACATTTTCAACAGAAAAAAAAAGCTTTTGAATTTATTTATATTTCTTTTTTTCATTTACAGCAATGGGTGCAACATGAATTGAAGTTACTATAGTAGTAGGTTTTTTCTCTTTGTCGTCGTTTTCACCATGTTTTTGGAATTGAAATGGAGTTAACATGAATAGAGTAACAGTCGGTGGTCAGCATGCATAGCCAACTAAAAAAAAAAAAAAAGAAGAAGAAGAAACAAAAAATAATATATTAGAAGTTAAGTATAAGAATAATAAGAATAATATTAAATATGATTATTAACTCCATGGTCCACTTAAAAAAAATTATACGGTACCGGGAAAGTATTTCCTTAAGGTAAGGATGTCCCGAAATACTGGATATATTATATTAGAGTTTCGGGAGATCGTATTTTGGTGAAAGTATGAAGCTGTAAAAGGAAAAACAGGTCACGATTTAACATCCGCTTTCGTACCACTTCGTATTTTCGATTCCAAAAACGATGTATGAATAACGCTAAAACGTTTCACCGTTCCAATAATAATATCAGAAATTTACTCTTCATGCTAGCATAAATCATCCATTATTGTGTTGGTTTGTGTTACAGACTCCCATTGCCTATGAATTTAATTTCAGCAAGTCGCCAATAAATTCACCACTTTTTAAAAAAATATCTCTTACGACCCGTCTTCTTATTACCGCAACCACAATGGAGCCTCAGCATACTATTGTAGAGCTTTTTCCGGGTTTCGATGAATTAAAAAAATATATTGTTGAAAACGCTAAACCTAATTTCGATGATTTTATTTCAATAAATAATGAAGATATTGTATTGTGGTCGCTGACGTCCAGTGCAAGAAGCCCATCGATGCTCTATTCTTTGTGGAAGGAGAGATATATGAAAGCCTTCAAAGCATATAAATCAACCCGTCATATCCGGTAGATACTCTCGGTAGTGCAAATAAATATTCTTATAATGATGCTAACAACATTTCAAATTTTAGTATTAAATTTGATCGTGAAGAATGGGAAGGCATTGCAAAAGAAATTAAATTACGAGTAAGTAAAAAACGGGATACCAGCTTAGAAAGGGAAATTAATGCAAATAACAAAAACCTATAACGATGCATTTAGCTGATTTGACTCACTTTATTATATTTTCTTAGACTTCCATTGAAAACTCGTATCGTCTTCAGGCCCTTGCCATTTTAAATAAACTGTGTCAAACAGTCGGTCAAAGTGTTATAAATCAAAACGATCGCGACGTTGGAAGCGGGTAAGAAATGGAGGGAGGGGTTGCGGGTGAATTACGGCGCGTTAGGTCTCAAAGCACTCCACTAATATTCTCTATGTAAAAGCGTCGCCAGTAGTAGCACATCCACCAGCGTTAACACTACTGATCACGACGATAGCAAAGACTGTGAAGACGCTAACCTTTCATTTCCTCTTAATATGAAAGTACCTTCGATACACGACCGTTACAAAATAGGGGAGTATGATGTGTCATTGGCATTTTACGCTTTTCAAGTAGTATCGCAGAACAATTATAATGCTTTTCACATGGAAAGTGACGTGCACCATATTCTGTACGTATATAAACTGATATGGTTAGGGAAAAAATCGAAGAAGGAATAAAAAAGAGTCATTATTCTTATTTGTCTTTTTTATATAGTTCTATTTCATCGATACTTTTGATACAGAGGAATCGGTTCCACGAAAATCTTGAGAAGCTCATTGGCGTTGACAAATTGAACAAGATATTTGATGATACCCAAGAAGAATATTCGATGGGTGTCCACGGTGTAACTTTCGATTCGGATCTTGAGTTGCCATTGAAGAAGATTATAAAGGTAAAAAAAAAAAAAGCGGAAATGATAGTAATTTGAAGATGTAATATTATGTCACTAATAATTCGTTTTCTTTATTCAGAATACAAGACTGGATATGATGACTCGAACGGATGCGATCATTGATTTACTCACCTTATCCAAAACAACCTCTACAATCAATGCCAAAATCGTTAAGTCTGTTGCGAATATGTACGTATAAAAATAAAAAAGGGAGAAAGGGATATGTTACCTATTTTTTAATTCTTTTTTTTTAATTCAGGATTGACAAGCTTCCGCCTCAAAGACTTAAAGGCGAGATCAAGGAATTTGAGTTGTGTAGCCGTTATATTGACCCAATTTTATCTGCTCTATTTGATGATCCCCATAATGGTGTTTTGTTTCGTTGGTATGTATCAGTCATTATTAAACGGTTGAATGAATTCTGGGTTTGATGCTGACTTTGTGTTTATTAATTATTATTAGGACCAGCACGACCAACCGAGAAGCCAAGGACGCCCGGACTGATGGCTCCATATCGGCACAACGTCCTGATTCATGTGTGTCTGAACTCGATCAACTGTACTTCGGCAATTCTTTGGGTTATGTAGAAGTTAAACCGGCCAGCGAAAAAGCAAATAAGTACGCGGTATCAAAAGACCTGATACGTTTAGGCATTATGACTAAGAATTCCTGTGATTACTCCCGACTTAATGCATGCATGGCCATACAAGTTATTGGTAATTTTTTTTTCTTTTTTTTGCGATCGAAAAGAAAAACAGGGTATATGATGGAATAACCTTCTATTTTAGATACTGAAATATCATTCTACATTACAAGACTTCGCGCGGATGGCTTGTATCTTTTCAGCGAGCTCTGTACGATTAAAGCACCCTCATCTTTGGAAGACTTGGGAATTTACCTGAATTATTTGGATGACATAGCATCAGTATTATCTTGTTTCAAGAAATGGTGCGTGCATATGTCTAGCGAGGAAGCCATGAATGCCACGTCCAAAAGAAGAATGTCATTGTCGGATGAACAATTTGGGCTGCTCTCTCATTCGAAGTCAAACAAAAGAAGATCGGTCACGATGCACTAGTACTTAGTTGATCTACTTTAAATCTTTATAACCTTTCATTTCCCTTGTATAATATCACTCAACACAAAACTTTATAATCTTTCATTTGCTTAACACAAAATTGTATAATCTTTCATTTGCTTAACACAAAATTGTATAACCTTTCATTTTTCTTGAATACGTAAATATCACTCAACACAAAATTTTATAACCTTTCATTCGTATCGTATAAATACTTCTTGTAATCACCCAACACGAAAGATTAGAATCTTTCGGCTGTTCTCCCCCCTTACCCATATTTTTCTGACTAGTCCTTCTATATAAAATACTACTTTACATTACTGTCGCTTGTTATTGCCCTAGCCTTTATTAGTTGGTTAATTTGTACAGACAAGGCACTTATAATGTCATATACCAAATTTTCATCATACGCATCTAATATATAAAAGAGCGTAATTATTTCAAATTTCCCGTTTCACTTTTCAACACCCTTTATTTAATTTCCACTCAATGCCAAAGAAAAAGAAGGCCACTTACAAGAAATTCACGAATCATCAGTTTGCTGTCATTGGCAATGCATCATCCAAAAAAAGTGGATGACACCACTGCTACTTCAACTAGACAATCATCCAACACAAACATCGTTACAGTAACCACTTTACCTTACCCTCCTAAGCGCACGAGTACTGATGGTTGTGAATTTTCAGCTTCACAGAAATGGTTCCATACTTGAGGATAACCTTGTTGCGTATTGCCATACAAAGACACAGAACCATACATTGGTTGTTGTATATTTAACTCAAGCCCTACATACCTGATCAACTGCTTTGGCTTTCGGGGTAGGAGGGGAACGAATCGATATTGAACGTCCGTATGTACAATACTATGAGCATACTATTCCATAAAAAAAAAGAAATTTTGTAATACATACTCCAGACGAGGTAAGGGTCCAAGGATTTGTTGTCATGGTAATTTTAGTTAGAGAGAGCTATAAGGCAAAATTTATTAGGTTTAGTATATTGTTCTAAATTTGATTAAAGCATGTATGTTTATTTTTGCGTACCGTCATCGTTCTCTCGTATTATTCTTTTTAATTTTGCACAATTGCATATTATCCCGATCGAATTTTTATTTTCTTCCTCCAGGCTAGAATAGAGCATTAAGAACGGTTAGAACTAAATTACAAGTTCCATACTTCACGTATTAAAAAGCTTCACCAGATGGCCCATAGTTAATTCAGTCATTTATATGCTCAAACCACCATACCTTACATAAGCACACCATGTCCGCGGCTTTTGCTTTTCTTTCTTCTTTTCGATAGATTAAATCTTTTGAATTATAAATGTAAACCATTATGTAACATGGTTGAATATATTGTTCTTCTGAACTTAATTTAGCTTTTACCTTTAGTCTAACCAATAAACTTGGCAAGAGATGACTTCATGAGCGGCCGTGCTTGATTTTGTTTGTTTGATTCGGTTTAAAATCAATAACAATTTAAGTCTTGAGTTCTACGTGTTTGTGATATTTGGTTACTGGATAAGAGTAGGAAATAAAAACAGACAAGGTATAAATCCTTTGAGACTTTGTTATATATCTTTAATAATAATTTAGAAACTAGAATAAAGTTACAGAGGAACCCCGTTAATTTCAAACTTACATCTCCCATTTTTGGTGTGAAAATAAAGGGAATATGAAAGTCATCGGGACTATATATAATTAATTAAGGACAGGTTAATGGTATTAAGAGATACTGCATATATACATAGCACATATAATGCTGTTTATTTCTCTTATAAGGCTAAACTTAAAATAGTTAAACATGTACATTACTGTAAGATACATTTTTATGTCTTGCACAGAAGCATCATATATTAGACTTTTTATATGAACTATGCTTAATATTACACAGGAAATCATATACAGTATGTACACCACAACATTCTTGTGCTAAGTATATGATTACTGTATATTACATATGCTGTACTTTCTACTGTAAAAGATATACATTACTAATTAGTGACCCGAACTTTGTTGGTATTTATGTTTCCTTTTCGTTTCTGTACTACTGTAAAAATTTTATTGTCCTATAACGTGCTCATATAATAATGTACGTAAGTACGTAGTTTTCATAATCTCACCAAAAAGTCAAGTATTATTCAGGAAAAGTAGTATGTATAAATACACACTTTTATTACGTATTCTTCACCAATGTGGTGTTACATATAATTATCTTCTTCTACTACTTACTAGTCATATAATAGTGACTTAGAAAGTAATTTTAAAATATTAAATAGTTGATAAAAGTCAAACCAGGAAACATATGCAAATCACGAGCAGTGTTAGCTCCAATACATATAGAGATCTTTAAGAACTCAAATTGCTGAAATGTGCTAAACTTCAAAATAAGTTTTTTGACCGACATATATATTTGTTAGACTAGAACATCCTTAACTGAATACAATTATTCTTAAAGATTACTAATATGATACAATAAAATTAATGTACAGTATAATATAGTTTTATAAGTGAGCATGTTACTCCCGTTAAGGTTTCAACCCCCCTGCTTGCATTGAAAGTGAAATAAATGAGAATGTGAAAATTTTATTATGTCAATTTTTCCATTCCCTGAATTTCTGTGAAAACAATGAGGATGTGAAAGCTAACGAATATGAAATTAACGGGGCTCCTGTATATCTCTTTTAAAATAATATTTACAACCCGTATTTATATGATTTCTATTCTATGAGTTATGGGGCTTAGTTAATGGAATGATGTAGGTGATTGGTAGTAAAGTCGGGTACCTGATATTAGTCATTAATATTGAGAAGGTTACTAGAGCTGCTGTTCTGAAGTATATTGGGCTTAGCCATGATACTCTCTTTTATTCTTTAATTTAAGTTGATGAGGGGCAGGACATCGTTATGCGATTTTACCCAGTTTCCTTTTTAGAATTGAGTTCTGTTCACGTCTGTATTTTAAATAATTTAAATATGATTTCTTATTTCATCTGGGATAAAGAGAAGATGTTCTTATAATACAACACTATTGATAGGATACAAAGAAAAAAGTAGGAAGAATATGAGAAAAGAAGACTCACAGCAGATTCATCAGGACCAGAAAATTTAATGATAAGCTTGGTGCTGTCAGAAAAAACATAGAAGACTCTCTTTACGTTTTTCACGATCTATGTCAAAAACTCTGTCATATCAAACATTCTTTTCTTTTTTGTTGTTGTATACATGTATTGAAGCATCAAAACTTCGTCGTTTTCGTTTGAATGAATGATAGAGTAGGCAAATCAAATGATTTTTTCATTCATGAAAAGATGATATGTATTAGTATTATATGATACAATGGAGGCAACATAAACATAAAAAAGAAAGGAAATAATACAGAAATAGTAAAAAATAGCATATGAACTATATCAATGAAGGGATGGCGTATAATGTGATCATGAATGAGCCAATGATGTTCGAATAAGGACATAGTATGAATATAGTCTGCGCAATATATATATATATATATATACTATTATTGCCCAATAAAAGTTGTATATAAAGATAATAAATATAAATGCTAATAATGTGTGGATAATACACTCTGGTGATCATGATCATTAAAAATGATATATGAATTGTTTAATTACGTTGCACGAAAATGATCGACACATTTCCAAGTAGCTGTTGTTCACGTCCGATACAAAGCAAAATAACATCATTGTTGTAACTGCTGCTCATCTTTGCAGCTATCGTGTATGTATTTGTTAAAAAGACTCAGAAAAGGTGGGTGGCTCTGGTACCTAATGGACCTAAATTCATCTGCAACACAAACCAGTTTAATCTGCATTCCAAATAGAACTCTCCAATGGATGCTGATGACAAACAGTAACAAGATAAGAGAAGGAAGGATAAGGTACAAAAGAAAACATTAGGGATTTTGACAAATAAGTACATATGTCTAAGATGCAAAATAAAGAGAGCAAAAGCTCTTCGATTTCAAATTTAGAATAAGAAAAAATTACAAGGATTGCTACTAATACAAAATGACAATACAACGTAGAGTAAATAATAATATTCATGAGGAAGAAGGTATTCAGCATAATTTATTCTTTTTCGTTAGGCTACTGCTACTTTGTGAACTTGCGTGAAGTAGTAGACTGGATAGTTGATAGTCCAGGGTTAGTTCGTTGTTGATGTTGATAATAGAACTGGCCGTGAACACAACACAGTGCGACTTGCGTGCGTGCCTGTTAGATACTTCAATACCACTAATCAAAAACAAATGAAAAACAATCTTGTTTAGAAAGACACATGCTTTCGCCCGCTTAATGTGGAATCACCATGCGTGCCATCTCGCAGTTGTCAGATATCTTGATGATACAAAGGCATACGCTACTAATGATGACAATCACTGAACGCAATACAAACAGTGAAATTCCTCACGTTCACTTGGACAAACTCATGGAACGGAATGCAAACCATGCAGTGGTCCTTGCCTTAATCTATAAATCAATGAATAAAAAGACATGAGTGTTATGAATCTTACGCATATATTGAATGTATTAAAAAAAGGGACAGAACAAACGCTTTTATGAGATACGTACCCATCCGTGCCATCTCGCAGTTGTCAGATATCTTGATGATACAAAGGCATACGCTACTAATGATGACAATCACTGAACGCAATACAAACAGTGAAAATTCCTCACGTTCACTTGGACAAACTCATGGAACGGAATCCAAACCATGCAGTGGTCCTTGCCTTAATCTATAAATCAATGAATAAAAAGACATGAGTGTTATGAATCTTACGCATATATTGAATGTATTAAAAAAAGGGACAGAAGAAAAGCTTTTATGAGATACTACCCATCCGTGCCATCTCGCAGTTGTCAGATATCTTGATGATACAAAGCATACGCTACTAATGATGACAATCACTGAACGCAATACAAACAGTGAAAATTCCTCACGTTCACTTGGACAAACTCATGGAACGGAATCCAAACCATGCAGTGGTCCTTGCCTTAATCTATAAATCAATGAATAAAAAGACATGAGTGTTATGAATCTTGCGCATATATTGAATGTATTAAAAAAAGGGACAGAACAAACGCTTTTATGAGATACGTACCCATCCGTGCCATCTCGCAGTTGTCAGATATCTTGATGATACAAAGGCATACGCTACTAATGATGACAATCACTGAACGCAATACAAACAGTGAAAATTCCTCACGTTCACTTGGACAAACTCATGGAACGGAATCCAAACCATGCAGTGGTCCTTGCCTTAATCTATAAATCAATGAATAAAAAGACATGAGTGTTATGAATCTTACGCATATATTGAATGTATTAAAAAAAGGGACAGAAGAAAATGCTTTTATGAGATACCTACCCATCCGTGCCATCTCGCAGTTGTCAGATATCTTGATGATACAAAGGCATACGCTACTAATGATGACAATCACTGAACGCAATACAAACAGTGAAAATTCCTCACGTTCACTTGGACAAACTCATGGAACGGAATGCAAACCATGCAGTGGTCCTTGCCTTAATCTATAAATCAATGAATAAAAAGACATGAGTGTTATGAATCTTACGCATATATTGAATGTATTAAAAAAAGGGACAGAAGAAAATGCTTTTATGAGATACCTACCCATCCGTGCCATCTCGCAGTTGTCAGATATCTTGATGATACAAAGACATACGCTACTAATGATGACAATCACTGAACGCAATACAAACAGTGAAAATTCCTCACGTTCACTTGGACAAACTCATGGAACGGAATGCAAACCATGCAGTGGTCCTTGCCTTAATCTATAAATCAATGAATAAAAAGACATGAGTGTTATGAATCTTGCGCATATATTGAATGTATTAAAAAAAGGGACAGAACAAACGCTTTTATGAGATACGTACCCATCCGTGCCATCTCGCAGTTGTCAGATATCTTGATGATACAAAGGCATACGCTACTAATGATGACAATCACTGAACGCAATACAAACAGTGAAAGTTCCTCACGCTCACTTGGACAAACTCATGGAACGGAATGCAAACCATGCAGTGGTCCTTGCCTTAATCTATAAATCAATGAATAAAAAGACATGAGTGTTATGAATCTTACGCATATATTGAATGTATTAAAAAAAGGGACAGAAGAAAATGCTTTTATGAGATACCTACCCATCCGTGCCATCTCGCAGTTGTCAGATATCTTGATGATACAAAGACATACGCTACTAATGATGACAATCACTGAACGCAATACAAACAGTGAAAATTCCTCACGTTCACTTGGACAAACTCATGGAACGGAATGCAAACCATGCAGTGGTCCTTGCCTTAATCTATAAATCAATGAATAAAAAGACATGAGTGTTATGAATCTTGCGCATATATTGAATGTATTAAAAAAAGGGACAGAACAAACGCTTTTATGAGATACGTACCCATCCGTGCCATCTCGCAGTTGTCAGATATCTTGATGATACAAAGGCATACGCTACTAATGATGACAATCACTGAACGCAATACAAACAGTGAAAGTTCCTCACGCTCACTTGGACAAACTCATGGAACGGAATGCAAACCATGCAGTGGTCCTTGCCTTAATCTATAAATCAATGAATAAAAAGACATGAGTGTTATGAATCTTACGCATATATTGAATGTATTAAAAAAAGGGACAGAAGAAAATGCTTTTATGAGATACCTACCCATCCGTGCCATCTCGCAGTTGTCAGATATCTTGATGATACAAAGGCATACGCTACTAATGATGACAATCACTGAACGCAATACAAACAGTGAAAATTCCTCACGTTCACTTGGACAAACTCATGGAACGGAATGCAAACCATGCAGTGGTCCTTGCCTTAATCTATAAATCAATGAATAAAAAGACATGAGTGTTATGAATCTTACGCATATATTGAATGTATTAAAAAAAGGGACAGAAGAAAATGCTTTTATGAGATACCTACCCATCCGTGCCATCTCGCAGTTGTCAGATATCTTGATGATACAAAGACATACGCTACTAATGATGACAATCACTGAACGCAATACAAACAGTGAAAGTTCCTCACGCTCACTTGGACAAACTCATGGAACGGAATGCAAACCATGCAGTGGTCCTTGCCTTAATCTATAAATCAATGAATAAAAAGACATGAGTGTTATGAATCTTACGCATATATTGAATGTATTAAAAAAAGGGACAGAAGAAAATGCTTTTATGAGATACCTACCCATCCGTGCCATCTCGCAGTTGTCAGATATCTTGATGATACAAAGACATACGCTACTAATGATGACAATCACTGAACGCAATACAAACAGTGAAAATTCCTCACGTTCACTTGGACAAACTCATGGAACGGAATGCAAACCATGCAGTGGTCCTTGCCTTAATCTATAAATCAATGAATAAAAAGACATGAGTGTTATGAATCTTACGCATATATTGAATGTATTAAAAAAAGGGACAGAAGAAAACGCTTTTATGAGATACGTACCCATCCGTGCCATCTCGCAGTTGTCAGATATCTTGATGATACAAAGGCATACGCTACTAATGATGACAATCACTGAACGCAATACAAACAGTGAAAATTCCTCACGTTCACTTGGACAAACTCATGGAACGGAATCCAAACCATGCAGTGGTCCTTGCCTTAATCTATAAATCAATGAATAAAAAGACATGAGTGTTATGAATCTTACGCATATATTGAATGTATTAAAAAAAGGGACAGAACAAACGCTTTTATGAGATACGTACCCATCCGTGCCATCTCGCAGTTGTCAGATATCTTGATGATACAAAGGCATACGCTACTAATGATGACAATCACTGAACGCAATACAAACAGTGAAAATTCCTCACGTTCACTTGGACAAACTCATGGAACGGAATCCAAACCATGCAGTGGTCCTTGCCTTAATCTATAAATCAATGAATAAAAAGACATGAGTGTTATGAATCTTACGCATATATTGAATGTATTAAAAAAAGGGACAGAAGAAAATGCTTTTATGAGATACCTACCCATCCGTGCCATCTCGCAGTTGTCAGATATCTTGATGATACAAAGACATACGCTACTAATGATGACAATCACTGAACGCAATACAAACAGTGAAAATTCCTCACGTTCACTTGGACAAACTCATGGAACGGAATGCAAACCATGCAGTGGTCCTTGCCTTAATCTATAAATCAATGAATAAAAAGACATGAGTGTTATGAATCTTGCGCATATATTGAATGTATTAAAAAAAGGGACAGAACAAACGCTTTTATGAGATACGTACCCATCCGTGCCATCTCGCAGTTGTCAGATATCTTGATGATACAAAGGCATACGCTACTAATGATGACAATCACTGAACGCAATACAAACAGTGAAAGTTCCTCACGCTCACTTGGACAAACTCATGGAACGGAATCCAAACCATGCAGTGGTCCTTGCCTTAATCTATAAGTCAATAAAGAAACAAAAAGACGTGAATGTTATGAATTTTACGCTTATACTCACTGCTTTAATAATAAAAAAAAGAAACCATAACTAAATGACACTATTGTTATGGAACACATACCTTGTTAGCAACATCCCTGCTTTATTCTGTTGTTGGAAGCAAAAAGCATTTTGCTTCAAAGTGTATTATGTGACTGTTTGAGAGTCATGTACTCTTTGATACACATCTATAATTATTCAAAAGGCGTGATTGGAGAAATTAGTTTGTTGATTCAAAAAAAAAATACTTGGAAAGAACAATAGCAATGCAAAGAGCTAATATAAAAATGAAAAAAGAAACCTTTTCGTATGTGCATGTTAAAGACGAATGTCTAAGAAGTAAAAGTAATACTACAGATACTCAACCACGAATAAAACAATCTTCTTACTAACAGTTTTCGGACCAGTCGTTTCGTCATTGTCGGAAACAAAAATGATTTTTTATTGGTGGTGATGAGCTGCGAAAAGTTCTCTCGAAATGCTTTTGGAGGAGTTCTAAAAATGTTTAGATTTCGCTCCTGCCACAACTGCTAATTTATGAAACCCATCTCTTTTTTTTGACGATGTATCCACCTTATTACTTGGAATATGGACTAAAGAACATTTTATAATACAGTTTAAAATAATGACTAACTAGCCGTACTGTCTCGCTTCGCTCGACTAAATGAGCCTCTATGCTTCGCTCCGGGTCATTTAATGACGTCGTCGCAAGGGGTTCCCCCCTGACCCCAAACGGCGCTTCGCGCCAGTCCGGAGTGGGCCCAATGCTGTATAATATGTTTTGAGTTAATAAGTATATAAATCGGAAAACAATATAATAGTAATAATGATGATTATAAAATTGATGCATAGTAATATAATTTATTAGATCGATAATAATATTAATATTAATAATAATAATAATAATAGTAATAGTAATAGTAATAGTAATAGTAATGGGAGTAAAGATAGTAATAATAATAATAATACAATATATTATAAATAGAGATATTTATGTCACGGATGGTAGGAGAGCTTCACGATAGACTACATTATTGGCTTTTGGAATAATATTGTCTCTTTGGTTGGAAAGATTTAATGCAACTTTAATGTTTGCGGAACCTGTAGCTCTGGAAAGAGCAACATACAGTTGACCATGGGCAAAAACAGGTTCATCCACATATATAACAACAGTTGATACGTAATATCTTTTTCTGTGCTTTATTAATAGTCCTTGCGAAGGCAGCTCGTACAGGGAACTGGCGACGGCACAAAATAAAAGGTTATTCGCCTTCTGTAGTACACATGTTGATTCTTGGTAAAAAATATTCATCACCGTCATATCATCCTTGATCAATTCTTCTTACTCCAATAATATGCCATGTCGGCCGGCAACAAATAATTTAGTACCATCACATAATCCTCTATCAGGGTCCAGATTTCACAAAAGTATAATAGGCATCCCAATCTTGAGTTGTAATTCATGTCTTGGTACTCCACTTGTAGCAATACTATGTAAAGATTCAACTGGATAGGTGGCAGCTGCACCTTTTATAGAATCATCACTATCAATAAATTTGTCATTGGAAGTATATATCATGCGACCTACTTCACCTGGAAAAGTTCTCTATGTCAAATTTTTGATATTGGCAACATCAATGTTTTTTAGACCCGAATTACACGACAGTTAGTTACAGTGAGTTGAATGAAATTCAGGAACACAATTTGATAAATGCATCTTATCGATTAGCTGTTTCCATCTCTATTCAATATACAGTCTCAATTGTTGCTGTTAAACAGTCGTCAATTCATATATGAAGTGAGTTGAACGTCATTTATGTCGTTATTTCTATAATTCTATAATTTATTCCTGTTTTTTTTCGAATAGATATATATAAAAAAAACTTGATCTTAGCAAGACCATGGCCTATTCCTTGAGATACATTTAGAGTTTCCAAAATATAACGAACATACGCCAATGTATATAAGTTTTAGGATAGTATGGTCTTCAACAATAAAAAATTGAAAAGGCACTAATAAGTCAATGGGACCATAAATAAAAGCTACTCTTTATTAAATTCTCTCTATTATGAAGATGGTAGAGCATTTCTACGTAATTAATATATACACCCACAAAAATATAGCAGCATTTGTAATGATAACTACATGTTTATATTACTAATCACTGTCAAACCAAAGATATAAAAAGTATTTGGAACTGCTTTTGAAGGATGAAGCGCTTATAACAATGGTAAAATGCAATGGTAAATAGAGGGTGCCATAATTTTTGGGTACTTCCATTTTTAGTTTAAAAAAGTAAAGCAGTCAATTTTTCTAGTCAAGTAGAATGGAGGAAGTCGATGTTTTGCTACTTTAGCATTATTATCTTTTTACTATTTGATTTACATTGTCTTCTACTCTATTGCTTCCTCTCTCTTTCGTTTCATTTGTATTTTTTGCTCTTTCGATGGCACACCCCTTTGATTTATCAATTATACGTGTGCCTATCATAATAAAAATTTAATCTTATATTTATATATATATAAAGGAAGTCGATGTTTAAGTCCTTTTAAGCCTTATAGCTTTGCTCTTATTTTTGTTATTATTTGTTATTGTTTTTTTATATAAAATTTCATAGCTGATAATATTGACTGGAGTATGGGGTATTAGTAAGTTGAATGAGGTATATCGTAGTACCCAAAAATAAACAAAAATATGAAAAGAAAATAAAAAAAATAACTTTCTTCAGGCACTTTTGAGTAGTTTTGGGTAGTTTTGGGCTCCTTCGGTGGCGAAGTACCCAAATTTTCAGAGGCTAAGTACCCAAAAACCCAAATTAGGAAGGTTTACTACCCAAAAATTTAGTGCACCCGTAAATAGACCGTGCGCCGAATAGAAAAAAAAACTCGCAAGTCAAAAAAATGTAGGGAATTGCTACGGACACCCCACAAATAAAAAGTTGTCAAATAAGCTCTTAGATAATGTAAAATAAAGTATCAGTACTATCAACACCAATACCGTTTCCTTGACCACTCACATATATTATTTAAAGTATACATTGTCTTGTCTTCATGCGGACTACAGCTCCCACTTCATTGTGAACATAACGATATAGTGACTGAGCATCTTCAATTTTTGACTGCACGTGGCATCCCATCACTTGCACTGAATCTCAAAGTTGGAATGCCATTAATTCTTTTAAGAAACCTTAACCCGGATGCAGGTCTGTGCAATGGAACCAAGGTTTTTGTTACAGCACTTTTAGACCACAGCATTGTTGTAAAAAGGATTGACATTGGTCATGATGGTGAGGAACACTACATTCCTAGGATCAATATGTGCCGTCGTCAATTCCCTGTCCGACCTGCATTTGCTATAACGATACACAAGTCAAAAGGTCAAACATTAACCCACATTGGTATCCCACATTGGTATCCGCTTACAAGAACCTGTATTTGTTCACGGTCAATTATATGCTGCTCTTTCTCGAGCAACTGACCCCAACAACATTAGAATTGCTATTGACCTAACCAAATTTTCCTCCACTGATATCCTTACTACAGTAAACATTGTTTACCATGAAGTGTTACTTCCATCTCCATAATTATCACCTTATCAATATATATTATCCAATTTCATTTTTTTTACACTCATATCGATATATATCATAATCAATCTTTTTCTTTTCATATATCCTTCTCTTAATGCAGTTACATCTTTCTTAATTTAGATTTTTTTTTTCTCGGTTTTGGAAAAACAAAAAATGTGGCTTCCAAGGATATTGTGCCATCGCATCCGTTAAAATCAAGTTTGAGTTTTGCCAATCAGGTATGTATTTGCTAAAATGTTGTTGTCACATAAACTAGCATGCTTGGATAAATAAGGACTAAAAAAATAAAAATAAAATGGCAAGTCTTAAACCACTTTTCCATTTCCACTTTACCCCACCTTTTTTTTTATTAATCTATTAAAAATAAAAGCTATTTTTACCTGTCAAACACAAAGCTCTGATCTTTTTAAATCGGCCCTTTTAAATGTGTGTACTATGATAATCATTTAAGCTTGTTGATATTGATAGCCAAATCTTTGATATATACGGCTATCCGAATTACGATAATCAACTGCTATTCTTCTTAATAATCATCTTCACTCGTTAAAACTTTCCCTGCTGCCGGTGACTATTATTCGAACACGTCAATTTAATCTTCTTGGATAATAAATTTATAATGATCTTCAAGACCTCAGTTGATAACTTGCTAATAAAATCGACACGTTTTCAATTTTGTTGTACTGCTGCACATTTACAACACAAAGAGCCTTGAATATTCGACATCTTCTTGAGGAGCCCTGTTTAGCTCAGACTCGTTCATTACATTGATTTGTTTGCCTTTCATAGCATAAGTAGCACCAAGACGTTGATAACCAATAGGTAATGTTAGTTTAATTTTAATCATTCGATGAACGTCCATGATCGCCTTGTTCTACACTCATACAAAACCAAAAGCCCAGCGAACTAAAGCAGTGCTAAATAAATGCGACTGTTCAATGCGATCAATGGTTCCAGAAGCCAAGTCTATAGCGCGATCGAAATTGTAATTTGTTTTACCGGCTTTGAAAAAAGAACTTATTACAGGATTCACATTTAGAAGTGTCGACGCGATTTAGTCGTTTTTAGAATAAGAAAAAGCCCGATAGAAAATTCTGGCACGGGTAACATGTATGAGGCAAAAAGAATTAATTGTTCCCAATTAGGAAATCGCCCCCGTAGCGCAGCGAAGGGGAGAAAAACAAAGTTATTATTATTTATTTATTGATTAATTCTATTGTCAAATGATGATTATATATGGGATTGGATATTATAACTATTTGAAAAAAAATGATGATAATAACTAGTTATTTGTTATATGTGTAATATGTGAGCATTTATATTGTTAAAATAATCAATTATTATTGTTTGGAATGCATTTTACTCTATCATTTTTGTTTGTACAATCAATTTCGCCACAGACGTTGCATTTCGCTACACATTTGGCTCTATTGTTTTTTCCTTTACACTCAATGCTGCCACAAATGGCACATGTCTTTAGGTTTTTTTTACGAATGCCTTTGAGGATATTGTTATTACTGCTGCTGCTTCTACTACCTGTAAAAATGTTTGTAGCGCTGTAATAATAGAAGTTGTATTTCTTAGTGCTAAATAATGTTGTCATGTCGATATATGTATTTTGGAACGAAAACGCATAAAAAACTAGTTTTTTACCTAAAGGTTGTAACGATGAAAGTCCAGAAGAAAAAGATTGTTCAGCATGTCTAGTATTAAGTGAGATTCCGGGCATGGAAGAAGGTAATTGTTGTGACATAAGCTGATGGAACATAACGGCGGCTAGTTGTTGTGCATTAATAGATAGAGGTGCTGAACGAATTAGAGAAGGAGAATCAGAGCGATGAGTGCTGGATATTGCTGAAAAGTTACTGCTACTTTCAGTTTGAGCTACGTATTATGCCAGTACGTGGTGCTTTTGACGGTGATGGATATTGTGCAGGTGGGCTAGCTCGCTTACGAATCGATGAATTTAATTCTTTGCTCACTTTATCAATGATTTCTTTGTTATTATTTTTTGTACGTTTAATATTATCAATTTCTTTCCACTTTGTATAATAACTATTGAGCTGCTCTGGCGTCTTATAAAATATATCAATACCATTAACCTCTTGTGACCAAAGTTTAGTGAATTTAAGGAAGTCTATGGATTTTTTTCTATGATCTGGAAAGTGCTGACGAAGAATGGAATTAAATGTGATTTTCTCTTTATCTGTATGCACTGATATAATTGCATATGCTGCTTTTTGACACTCGGCAATATATTTATACTGAGCTCCAGTTACTTGTGCGGTTGAGCGATTAATTATAATTAAAATAGCAATATCCAACGATGATGATATGGTGTATGAAGGACTTTGATACGGATTTGATTTCGCAATGTTGTATGAGTCCATTAATGTTGACGCAATAGGAGATATACCAAACAATTCATTTAAAGAATTTAGATGGAGGGAATGCGCATGTATACCAGGACCACTGTAACTGCAAGGTATATTAAGCTTACTTTCTAAATTGTTGATGTGCTGAGATATCCAAGGATCATAATGTCCATCATGAACACGTTCAAATCTATTTAACATCCCAACCTAAACAAAAACCAGAACAAGCAATATTAGCACAAGTGTATACTTGTTGTTATGGTGCGGAATAATAAATTTTAAATTGCTACTTACATCAATATTGTGTTTAAGTCTATAATCTGCTAATAGAGCATCAACATACTCTACACTAGCACCAAAAGCTCCAATGGAACGGATCAGATTTTGATGTATTCCCCCTTCTAATGAATTGGTCCCGCGGCTACAGCGATATAGTGTAAGGCCATCTTTATCACGACCACGGACAAAATAAAAGCGTATATTAGGGGAATCAGAGACATGACCTAAATGAATAGTACTTAGCACATTTTTTGCTTGTCTCCAATTCTCAAAATCAAATAATGGTCGTTCAGTTCGAGCGCAACGCAATGGACCATAGGTTTCAAAAAGTTTTTTTATCAAAGGATATAATTCTTCGGGAGGAGGTACGACGCCTAATATTCAATATACTGTATGTTAGTTAACATGTACTGTGATGAGTTTAGTAACTATATATATATACTAATATTAATATTGATTTACGTTTGACTCTATGAAAGATCCAGTTTGGATTCTCGGCGAGTTTTTTTTCCCATGTTGTTCCGTTATTTTCTAATACTGTTTTTACCAGTCTTTTATCGTCTTTATCAATAACAAATAATGTATCACGGAATGCTCTAGAAAAAGCTTTAGATAAACCATGTTTACGGGAGACCTTTATCATGTCCGTCAGATGAAAGACATCTTTTAATATACGTGAGTGAATTGGCATTGTTTGGACGGGATTGATGGAGGTGCTGCTAGAGGCTTGATGATCAATATTGTTACGATTATGGTATTGCTGTCGAAATTGCTGTTGACAATATGCTCGACTTAATTCATCTATCTCTCTATCGTCAACTTCAAGCAAATTTCCTTCTTCATCAATAATTGCCAATTCCTCAACTTGGTTGAAAACATTTTCCTCATCATCATCCGATTCGTTAGGCGTATCATTGTCATCTGTTTACAGGTTGCAAAGTATCAGTAAACATTAATTATTTACTATTAGTAAAGTAACTAGTAGTGTATTGTTACCTTCTTCTAATTGCGATTGTTGGCCTACTAGCTGTTGGTGGGTGGATGTAGGTCTGTTAATTTCTGATAGTATTGTTGTTGGTGATGATTGTTGTACTGGAACATTTTTATAAGTACGAAGTTCAGACAATCTGACAACTACTTCAAAAGGAGTATTTCCAAAATCTCGTAGACATTTATCATGTGCAGTGATCATGGCACCAGGCACTAGAACTTGCTTGATCTTGACAATAACACGACCCTTACTGACTTTAACGTCGTTTAGTTTTTTTTGCTGCTTAGAAATTTCACCATAGGCCACAGCTTCTTTGAATGATCCTGGATGGAACGAAACAGGATTACCTAGTTACAAAATATATACAAGAGCCATCAGATAAACACATTATTACTATAAAAATATTGATAGAGTTATTTTACTATAATACAGTACCCTCATCGTCAGCAGTAGGCTCCAATATATGCATTCCAATTACACCATGACTATTCACTTCTTCAACAACTTTTAAAGATGCCCAGCTAATTTGGGCTTGAGTCAGCTGTGGTGCGTCCCAACTACCTAACCTGATTGACTGATCTTTATCCAAAGAATGCTCCAATACCGCCTCACAGATAGCAGCAAGCCCGAGACGACCGTCGTGAATTACACCTTTACCTTTACAAAACGCGCCCAACTCAAGACCTCCTTTGCAAACAATCTTGAAATCACGTTGAATCTTACTTAAGTCACCATTGACACCGCGACCAAGTTTTACAACTGACTCGCTCCCCAACAGTTTGCAAAGCGAACTTGGTAATTCGTCAAGGTCAGACACACATAATACAAGCACACAATTATTATCTGCAATTTGAATTGTTGCGATTTTTCCTTGCTGATATGTTTGAGTATTATAAGGCCATTCACAATCAAATCCAATGGCTTGAAAAGTTCTGTTATTAATCAAGTTCGCGGCACAAGTTTCAATATCAAGAAATCCGCGAATACATTTAATGTCAATATTGTTTGGAATGGTCAGCAGTGGGTAACGACGGACATTTAAAGGTTCTTGTGGTTCTTCTTCAGTTACAGGTACGACGTCTCGTGAAAGTGAGGGTAAAACATTCTTAAGAAAGTTCTGATCTCCAGTTACGTTATCAGTAAAAAAAATCTGTGGCTGTGCGTATCCATATAAATCATAAGCTTTCCGCATGGTTTCGAAAGCGCACTGGAGATTCGACAATGCTTTTGTTGGAACGAGAAATTGAAGTCGAACTTCTTCGTATTCGTTCAATACCGTATATAAAGCTGTAAATACCGGTTGGCCATTGATTTTATTTATCAGCTTAATTATCTTAAAGGTATGGTCACCTTTAAGATATACACCATCAAGGACTTCCATTTCCTTATCAATTAAATGTCTTATTTCTCCAATAAATGCAGTATAAAATGAGCGAAAGTATTGCGGGGATGGGACATGACCGGCATACTTGGATCGATCATTAATGAAGAAAATGGTGTTATTTTTTGTTGGTTCTGAATTATATCAGCTATTGTAGGTTGATGTGATCTTCGATAAACAGCATGTTGAATGTACTGTAAATGAAGTCGAGCGTGCTTGAGATGGTGTATCTCTCGAATTATCTTACGGAATCTTTTTGCACCAACAGAGTTTTGAACGCATGGTCTATATAGATCGCCCAGAGTTTTGGATAGTCCACTTCGATGAGTCATATATCCGGGATATTCACATTGCAATATTTCTGGTAGCTGACGAATTATTTCCAGTTGTAGAACACTGATAACGGTATCCCATTATATAAAAGCAACTATGTTATTTTATTTTAGTTTTTTTCAATAATTCTGTATATAGTAAAAGCATTTGAAAATATTCATAACTCAACTTTTCCCTATCAATATCTATTATTCTGCGCGCAAAAGGAGTCTTTGTATAACCATTATTCCCAAGAGTATGTTTACATCCTGGACACTTTAGTTCCTTACTAAAAAACTTCTTAAATAAAACGTGAGGGAACCACAAAAATACACGCGGAAAGTATAAAAGATTTGGATCGAGTTTCTGTTCTCCCATCAATGCAAAAAATGAACATTTTGGTATTCTTGAGGAAATTGATCTGCATTATGATACATTTCAACTCGTATGCGATCTTGAATTTTACGAAAATATTCCTCAAGCACACTATCCTCATCCTCACCAGCTCGCTCATCTTCTTCTGGTATGGGCATATCAGCTTCTTCAGCTTCATCGTCATCACCAACATCACCAACATCACTGTCTGTTACTGTCTCCTCTGGATTTTGTTCCTCTAGGAGCTCACCAACAGTAGCTAATTCTTCAAGTACAGTTAACGCTTCTGAAGAAGTGCTTGTCGATTCATAAGAAGCCGATTCCATTGCGCTCGATTCAATGGGAATAGTTCGGCTACTGGCAGATTCCGTATTAACGACCCCATTGTTGACATCGTTCCTGGAATTACTTGCCTCAGCAGAATTTTCATCTCCAAACGCAATCATGAACTCTCCATTAGATAATGCTTTCGGTCCATTAGATTTTCTTCCGGCATTAGGGTTTTTTCCTCCTGTTTTTCTTCCACGTCTTTTATTATTAAAGTTAAATTCCATTTTGTCACTATTGATACAGTCTTTGACAGTAGTAGTTTATAAACTCTCTTCTCTCTCTTATGCCACCTGTTTAAATCTCAGCAACATGTCATAGTCAAAATTGATTGGCTAAATCCAAACGTCATAGTCTCTTTTTATTGGTTTTCACTGCCTCATTCACTTTAGCCGTGCCCCAAAAATTCTTTGGCAGGCAAACAAGGCGTGCACTTTCAGTCTGGCATAAAGGTTGTTCAAAAAAAAGATTGTAACACCAAATTATATGTCGATCATCTCGGAGAGCCATCGTTTGCATTATAATGAATGACTCTACTTTTTTTTATCGTCGTCAATAACGAAAATATAATAACGATGGTCAATTTTTTCGAATAAAGTTGAACTCACATTAAACATTAGTAATATTATTATTAGTATAAGTTAGTATTCACTTGGTTTCATTAAAAGTTTGATCTACAAAAAGGGCTTTCTGTATATGAAATATACTAATAATAATAATAATAATAATAAAAGTAGTGTAACATTGTATGCATGATGATTTTTTTATTTTACAAACGAACAGATTTAACCACGTTACTTTTAATACCTGTTGTTTCACCACCATAAGTACCTTGAAGTGGTTTGACAACGGCACGTACTGAAGATAACTTTTTAAGTTTATCAGCATATTTGTTTTTATGTTTAACACGGGAATTACGATTTTCTTTCTTACGACGTGGAGTAAGACCTCTATTCTTGAGAATACGATAAGATGCCAATCGTTTTTCTCCTTCTTCAACTTGCCAAGGTCCTTCTACAAGCGGCGCCCGATTTGCTTCTGCTTCCGCTTTTTTAGCTTCTTTGGTTGCTTTCTTTGATTCCACAATTTCTGAATAATAATCATCCTTCTTCTTTGTATCATTATTAATTTCATTTATCAATTCACTATCATCATAATCTTCATCATCCAAATCGGCAGATGTATCTTGAGGTTGTGGTACACCTTTCTTTTCAGCTTTTGCTTGTCTATCCTTATAAGGTATGTCGAAATCACCTTGGTATTTAGCTTGTAATTTAGCTTGTTTCTATGAAAGTTGTACCATAAATTCCCGACAATTGGTTAATATAATGTGTGATATTACATAACAGCTATAATTCAAATCCCTTTCTTCCCTCCCCTTTTTTATTTTTGCTGGTTATATAGTGAGGGGAGAAAGAGAGAGAGAGAGAAGAAGCGTAATTATAAAATTAAAACTTACTGCATCAATTTTAGTAACATAATCTCTTATTGACCGTTTTCTGGCTAATTTATCTTGCATATCCAATTCATCCAATGCTTCCAATTCACCAAAGTCATCCACTTTATCTGTTCGTTTACGTTTTTTATTAGCCTTTTTAAGACTTTTAAATTCTTCTTCAATATCAAATGCTGTTGGTTCTTCTTCTTCTTCCTCTTCTTCATCAGAAAATGAAGGCTCTGTTTCTTCTTGTTGATCGAGTTGTGATTGGAATGATACTGATTTTTTATTAGATTCCTTTTTATTCATTGTTGAAAGTAATAATAATTCCTCTTCTTCTTTGTTGTTGGTAGCGGGTTTAGTTGTCAATGATTGATCCAATTGATCCATAAATTCATTTATTTCAGGTCGTAAATTTATTTCTACTTGTTCTGTTTTTTCCAAAGTAGATCTTAATTCGACTAAAGCATGGATAACAGGATGATTTTGAATATCGGGAACACCTGATGCTTTCAATACAAGATAAAATGAAACATTGGTTAAATAATTTAATAAAAGTTGATGTTTAAAACGTAAAAATTTGGCTGGTTTTTCTTCTGTAGCATTCTTTGATTGTATTCTAAAATAAAAAGTATAAAATATTAAAAAAAAAATTGTCACTTGTAAAGAATCCACTCCCCCCTCCTTTTTCATTCAAGTTTTATACATACCTTTCTAATACACTATCTAAATCATTGACACTCTCTGTCTTTTCTTTAAATTCATTTAATAAATCCAAAAGTTCAGGTGATTCGTTTTGTAGAATTTTTAATTTTTCAGCAGTAGGTAAATTCTTCCTTCGCTTAGCAACAGTCTTGCTTACACTATTAAAGTAATAATAATAATTTAATATTAAATATCAACACACCGTTCAATTCTTTGATATAAAGTATTCCAACTTACTCGAATGTAATGTCATTTAATTCCTTATTAACATCATCTACAAGTTGTTTATCAACATCTGTGGATTGACCCGCTCCTGTAGCCCAAGTGTCATCCATAAAATCTGCTTCATCCATAGTAGCAAGACGTTGCTTTTGAATCTTCAAAGCTTCTTCTTCTTCTTCTCTCATTTCATCCAAATCTTCACCTTCATCCGCATCATAATACATTTTCTTTGATCGACCCCAAGTAAGATCTATAAAACATATCATACCACTTTAGTGTTTATATATATAGAGTATTGCAATTCTCAAATTAAGAATAATTCATACCTTCATCTTCATCCTCCTCTTCTTGTTTAGAAGCTTTTTTTCCTGATACTTGATCATCATCCTCGGATACTTCTTCTTCAGATTCATCAGAGCCCAAACCATATACTTCAGCTTCACTTCCTTCTTCATCTACCGAGTTTTTTAAAGAAAATTATTTAGTTTCCATGACAACCACACTCTCTCTATTTATTTATGAATGTTTTTTTTCTAATATTACCTTGGTATTCATCGCCATTATTTTCACCTAATAAAATTTTTTCACGTTCGTCATGAACTAAAAATAAAAATAAAAATAAAAAGTTAAAGATCTCAATGGTCAACGATCTAGATCAATTTTTTTTTTTGGGTGGGGGATATATCCCAACCCAAAGATAATAAATAATAATAGTTACATTCGTCTTCTGAATCGTGATCAATATCGTCCCATGTTCGAATTGCTTTTATTTTTCCATCGTCATTAGATTGTTTTTTTGATCCATCCCGGAAAACAGGTGTTTTTCTTCTACCCATATTTTTTTTAAAATAACAAAAGAAAAAAAAAATATAAATCCGGGACCTCAAAAAAATGGAAATACAATTTTTTTTTTCATGCGTTTTTTTGAGTTGTCCAACACTTTTTTTTTTGTGACTACGTCCCTTTTGTGTCTTTTTTGAAGCGCCTCTGAATTTATGCCTTTTTCCCAACTTTTTTTTTAATATAAAATAATATATCTCTCTATACCAAAAAAAAAAAAAAAATAAACAAAATGAATGCTGAAGAACGAGAAGAAAATGTACGACTTAAATATCTTGCACGTGGACCTGGGGATGCAGCAACAAAAGCGTATATTGCTAATAAATATTTAAGTTCAACGAATCCCAACGATGACGCTGACAAAAAAAACAAAAAGAAAAAAAAGAAAAAGATAATTAAAAAGGGCAATCTGGGTATTGTGGATGACGAATATATGGGCTGGAAACCTATTCAAGAGGATGAACAACAAAAAAAACGTAAAAAATTATTACAAGAACAAGAAGAAATAGAACCCCTAATGCAAAGTGGTCTATTTCGTGGTAAAACTGATGGTTGGCAAACGATTCAACAAGGTCATGAAGTAAATGAAGATAAAGAAGCAGACGATGAACGACCTTTATTTGTCAATGATATGGGAGTAGAAGAAAAAGAGGAGAATATAAAAAAGATTATGGAGCTACAACAACAACAAGAACAAGAACAAGAGATTGAAAGAAAAAAGAACTTGTTAGGACGAAAACAAGGAGAAAATAAAAAAGAAGAAGAGAGAATGTCGAGTGGACAAAGAGCAGGATTATTGACAAGTTATGAACTTAAACAAGAGGCAGCTCGGGCACGAGAAGCGGAGAGACAGATGATTGAACAACTCCAAGGAGATCGGTCGGGACGGGATGCGGAGACAATTTATCGAGATGAGACAGGACGTAAAATTGACCCGAAGATTAAACGAGCAGAGGAGGCAAGGATAAAAAAAGAAGCGATTGAAAAAGAAGAAAGACGAATGGAATGGGGAAAGGGGTTAGTCCAACGAAGTGAAATAGAAGCACAACAAAAACAATTAGAAGAGGAGAAACATAAACCATTAGCAAGGTAATTTTACAATTATTAAAGTTATAAGAAAAATAGGTGGGATTTTGTGAAAAGGAGTGGGATAAGAAATTTGGGGAGAGAAAGGATGATAGGGAATCGTATCTAGAAAGAACTCGGAGACGGTTAGGTTTTTTAGTCTTTTTTTTTTTTTATTCATGCAATATGCAAGGTTATGTATATGTGGAATAATAAGTTATATTTTTATAATTTTATCATGGGAACAAGTAAATAAGTAGGGGATTATAAAATTATTAACTTGCTTTCCATTATCTTCAACAGATACATAGATGACCAAGATTATAATCAGGGACTTCGAGAAAAACAAAGATGGAATGATCCTGCTGCGGAATTCTTAACCGTAAGGCAAAAAAAAAATTAATTATACATGAATAGATTTATTGACATAATATACGAATGGTTTTTTTTATTCCTTCTCCTTATATATATATAGAATCAAAATCAATCGAAAGGGTCTTTTGTTAGACCAAGATACAAGGGTGCTTGGAAACCTAATCGATACATGATTCAACCTGGTTATCGTTGGGATGGTGTGGATAGATCGAATGGATTTGAAGATAAATTCTTATTAAGGGAAAATCAAAAGAAAGCACGAGCAATAGAAGCTCATCAATGGTCAACTGAAGACATGTAAATAAAAGCAAAAATAAAAAACTGTAAATTAACAAAATAAAAAGAAGTCTGTGTGTGGTGAAAAAGGAGGGGGGAGCTTTCCCTCATTCGATAATAATAATAATTATACTTTACTTTCCTTTTTTATTATCTTGGTTCCCCCCCCCAAAAAAAAACAACCTTACTCCATATTAACTTCTTAAATTATTATTATTATTATTATTACTATTACCACTACTACGATCACTATTATTACCATATAATACTACTACTACCTATAATTGACTCCTTTCTGATCTACAAAACGTATTTTTTTTTCCTATGTACTTTTTTATTTTTGAATAATTTTTTTTTCATATCTCCTAATTGTTTATATGAAGCTTTAGGAGTTCTCTTTTTGTATATGTAGTGAGTGAGTGAGTGTATGTGAGTAAGTGGAAGGCTGTCAAGAGGTTGTAAAAAAAAACTGTCTTTTTTTTTTCTTCATAAAGATCTGCAAGACGTGTATAATTATTTCCAGACAACAGATTACATTTTGAGAGGAGGTTATATAATATATATTTTATCTTTTCTTTGGGGGAGGGGGAGTTATTATTATACACACAAAAGCAGTAATCTGGAGTTAATAAAGAACAAGGAAAGAAGAATGAGGGATAACTTTCTTTTTTTTAAAAGAAAAAAAAAAACTTTTGACAAGATATATAAAGGCTTCCATTTTTGATGGGAGAAAAAGAAAAAAAAAAGCTTTTAATTTTATTCAACTTGATATTAAATCAATTTACAAAAATATTTTTTTAAACAATGAAAGTATCTACAACTTGCACTTTACCTCCATTAGCTCATTTGCTTAATCCTCCGCATAGATCCTCTATATCTCTTGATGTTTATGACATGCCATCACCCTCATCATCACCTAGTAACTCTTCTGTGAATAACCATTCATCCTATCATTATCCTCATCATCATCATCAACCCTATCATCATCATCATTCTCATACACATAATAATGGTTATCGTTCACCTTATACTCAAGCACCATTAAAAGCTAAACGTAAACGTGCTTCACCAGCTCAACTTTCTATATTGAATCATATATTTAATCAAACTTATTTCCCATCCACAGAACTTCGTATTGAATTGGGAAAACAACTTGGTATGAGTCCAAGAGCAGTTCAAATCTGGTTTCAAAATAAACGTCAATCTTTAAGAACACGTGAACGTCAACATCATCATCATCATCAACAACAAGATAAAAAATCTCATCCACCTCATCTTTATTATGATTCTCCACCAATAAATAAAGCACTTCCACCTATTTCTCCACCTTTATCTCCTCCTTCTTGGCAACAACAACAACACCATTATCAACATTATAAAGAGAATAACACATCTTGTTCTCGGCCTTTACATATTTCTTTACCTCCTCTTCAACTTTCTTCAACTTCTTATTCTTCTTCTTCATCATCATCATCATCATCATCATCATCATCACAATCATCTTATCCTAGTCCAACATCCATTGATTCAATTATTCTTCACTAAAAAAAAAATTCAAGTTTTCGTTTTGATTGTTTGATCTGCTTCTAATATTAATTTGAGTAGCATTTTTTTTTTCTTTGTGTATATTTTTTTTTATGTCCTTCTTTTCCAACCCAAAAAAAAAAAACCCTATATATTCCTCCCCTTTTTTTTTTCGGCTGTGAAAAAAAGGTAAAATATTTTCTTTTACTCCCCTTTTTTCTTTTTTTTGCTTTTAACTCCTTCTTGATTTCAGTTTTTCCTCCTTTTGTTCTTCTCTTTTTTTTTTCCAATAATCATCATCACCCCTCCCCCCCAAAAAAAAATATACTTTATGCTCACGTTCTTTAATTTTTTTTTGTTCTGTCTGTCAATCAAACAATCTTTTTGTATATGCTTTTTTTTTCTCTTTTTTTTTTTTTTCATTCAATAATCTTTTTTCCACGCATTACAACCCTAATCATTTTAAGTCAAAAATCACAATTTTCTTTTTATATATTTTATACACACGCACGCACACAAGTAAAAAAAAAACAAAAAACAAAAAAAAAAAAACAAAAACATAAACATAAAATCACATTATCCATATATAGTTTAACACACGCACACACATATTTCATACATTAGCACACACACACACACTCTTGCACAGCATTACTATTTACTATTATTATTATTTGGGTATTATTATTAATTATTGCAGTTTATTATTTATAGTAGTCTTTTTCTTTTTTTACTACTGTAAAATCTTTTGTTTATATTGATTTTATTTTATTTTATTTTTGTTCTGAGCAAAAAGATATATAAATATAATAAAATATTATTTAATCCAATTCAAAAATAATAGTGTGTATATGTAAATAGTTTACTAAAGTGGCTAATAAACATTTGTCAATTTCCATTCTAGTCATTTGTTCCCAGAGTTTTTTTTTTTGGGATTCACATATTACGTATATAAATAAATCAATAAATAATTTTGACCCCATGACTTTTTTTTTTATTGTCGATCTCCCTTTCCTCTCTCTCTCTCCCCCCCTCCGGAAAAAACAACTTATCTAGTCACGTACGCTAATTAATAAGTATTTTAATAATGTAGAACTTGTTATTCACATGATCTTATTATGTATAGTAATCTTATACAAAAGTAAAGAAATTTTTTTTTATTCTTATGCAACTTTATTATCATTTGATAAACCTACTATGTGGTAACCATAGTAACGAATAATACACTATAAAGAGAGACTCGGTGATAGATTAGGGAGGAAGTTTTGTTACTATGTCTACGTACTTGTTTATATTCTCCTAAGAGAATAGAATATACGTAATGATTTGAATATGTAGACTAAGTCAATAAAAAATAATATTATTTAGATATAATTGTATTCTCCTTTGTTTTTTTCCCCATTGAAATGAAAGAGAATACTAATTGTTCTCTACTATACGTTACTTAAACATTTAATGATACTCTTTAGGAGACATAGAAAACCTGTCAAAATTATTGTTTTTTATTTGAATCAAGTTTTTTTTAGGTACATAATACATATATTTAATATACGTATGTAATATATGAGAAATAGTTGTACTGAATGTAAAAATACTTGTTCAATTTATTTTACGGTGTAAGCAAGGAGGTATATATATTATGCATATTACAAAATTGAATACAATAATAACTATATTCAATAGATCATGAATTATATATATTTTGGTATATACGTATACGTACAATGTAAAGTTTTATATTACTACAAACATTATATTTTTTTTAATATTGTTGTAAATAATAAATTATTAACGTTTATATTAACATCACTCTTTTTTGTTTTTGACACTTTTTTATTATTATTTAATGGTGGCTGTTATGTATAAAAGGCAACGATCAACAAAAAAAGCATACTTTTTTTTTTTCGGAATGAAGTATAATCTTAAAAACCGGTTTATTTTTCCTTTTAATAATAATTTAACAATGTTTTTTTTTTTGAGGAGAAATATAATACTAGCGAGAAGAATAGTGTCTGTGTTGCTACTAACTTGTATAAACTGCGTTTTTTCTCTTCTTCTTCTCCCTTCCCTTTTTACTTTTCTCAATTAAAATATATTCTACTCACATGATGAAAAAAAAAAGTATTGTTAAAATGACTTGTTAAATTTCATCAGAATAATTCATATCCCCCTCCCCTTCTATATAGGAAATATAATAGAAAACTAAAAAAAGGACTGTTCATTATTATCAAGATAATCCCGGTTTCTGGTGTCTAAAAAAGGAGAGGAGTATAGAAAGAAAATAAATAAAGGATAAGCTATATACTTGATAAAAACAAACCCTTTCTATCATTATAATTAGAATGAAAGGAGAATGAATAAAGTAAGTTAAAAAGATGAAAGGGAGTTATAGAGGGAAACCATTGGTAGTAAGTAATCAACCCCCTTCCCATCTTTATCCCCTACTTTTTATACCTTCGATAGTAATTACCTAAAAAGTAAATATCGATCAACATCTGGTAAAAAAAAAAAAAAAAGAAAAAGAAAAAAAAAACTCCCTAAAAACGAAAACCTTCTTATAATAATAACAATAAACTTTATTAAGTGATATCAGACGTATAATAAGTTTAACCCTAATACAGACAATAGTAGTATCTGTGGAAGGTTTGAGAGGACAGATATTTTTCTTTTCATACTTGATCGGATTTTTAAAAGATATATATACTCTATATGCCTTTTGTTGACTCTCTATTGTACAGAAGAGGAAAAAGAAGAGGATGGGGTTGGAGCGGGGAGGAGGGGTTATTTATAAATCATCTCGCTCTATTTCTTCTTTTCAAATCCATGTGTTATTAATGCCGAAGGGTTTTTAATTCTTTTTTAAAGACATGTCTAGAATAAATATTATAACATTGCCAAGAATAATTACAATTGTACACATATAATGTATATGTATGAATTATTAACAAATTAAATATAATTGTTGCTATAAATATATATGAACTGCTGCACATACGCTTTTTTTTTCTACTTACTCATTAAAAAACATATACTATTAAGAGATGTTTTCTCTTATCTTTATTCTCTCAATATCATTTTATTAACTCTATATTATACATAAAAAAAATTCTTTTCAAAAGAGATAAAAAAAAAAAGTATTTTTCAATAAATCTATTAGAATAAAAATGTTTTCAAACTTATTCATAATGTGAATATACAATCCAAAAATGATAGAGTCGCTTTATTTTTTTTACTCCTTATACCATGTTCATATATAATATATTTCTATCATTAAAACGTTTTTTTTTTAAAAAAAAATCACCCAGGGATTCAAGGATAATGACCCATAATGCGGTTCTTCTCTCCTTGTTCAGTAATACTTATCACTCTACTGATGTTATCTTTACTTGTGTGGGAGAAAGAAAGGGGAGGAGAGGGTTAAATGGAAAGTTATAGAAAATAAAAAGAAGTAAAGAGTTACAACCCCCCCCCCAAAAAAAAAAAGAGAACAAGAACGAGGGAGATTTGTTTGTTGAAAAAGACTATGTAAAAGTAATATCTTTTTAAACTTTATCTTTGACAGGAAGAATTTTAAGTTATGGGAAATCCTTTTTTTTATTTTATTTTGAACTGACTCATTTACGTATCTAATTCTTCTTCAACTCCTTCTCCTTCATAGAGTGTATTTTTCTCAATTATTATATATTATATCTATATCATCATCATTTTTATATTATCTACGTACTTGGTTATTTTAATTGTGTAAATAATAAAACAGTTTAGTAGAGATTTAAAGTAAAAGATACGTACTATAATGAAGATAACACACATAGAAGAGAGAGAGAGTATAAAATACATTTCTCCATGGTTATATCTTTCTCTTATACTTGGAACAAAAAAAAGGAAATCAGTTGATAAGTATCTACTCCTGTCAAAGATGTTATCTATTGCACTAATCATAATATAAAGGTAACACTTTTCTTATAATATTAATATACATTGTGTAGTGATTTATAAGTTAAATATCTCCTTACTACTATACTATTTTATTATGGACTAGTTCCTACATAAACTATATAGATAGTATAAATGTTATATATGCTGATTTTTTTATTGGTACGTACTATTATATCTAGTAGATAGTGCTATTGATAAAATGTAGGAGATATAAAGAAATGTTGATTATTATTTTTGCATGTATCTAATAACCATTGAGATATTCTTTTATACAACTTGTACGAATAATAACCAGTTTGATTGACAGTTATTATTTATACTTTATCACATGCAGATCATGTAGTGAACAATTAGAAAAAGTGCGTAACGTAGATCATTAAAATCGTAAACCAAGATCTAAGCAACTTTTTTTTTGGTAATTATTGATCTAAATATAATAATACGTAATAATATTTTTTATTTCAAAGTGTTCATCACATAAACGACTATTATATTACTATATCACTAATAGAATTCAATTATACATAGTGTGTCATAAAAAAAATAAAATTGTTTAAAAAAAACTAAGCTATATTTCTTGTAAAATTATTCCCAGGCCTCTTTAAATCCGATACCCTCAAAATTCCAAGCAATGGATGCCATTGTTGATTTACCAGCAATGTCTACAGTCAATTGAGCTGCCTTGAGTAAAATGTTATTACCAAAAGAGGACGGATTACCATAAACTGTTTGAGCTGTAGCAATGGCACGGATCACTTTAATACAATGAGCTTCTTGAGCATTCAGTGCAAGTTGAATCACATCCAACCATGGATTTTTACTATTATCAACAACTTGAGGTGATTGATAATTTTCAAGTAAATCCGATTGAAGACTTGGACGACCTCGAGCAACATAAAACATTAAAGTTTGTGCGAAGTGAGCACGAAGCAATAATTCAGCTCGAATAGGTGTCAAGTAAGGTAAAATAATATAGATTGAATAGATAGAGGTAACAGCATGAGCTAAAAAAAAGTCCAGTTTAATTCCTTCTTTACGAATACCAGAGGTAGCGAAGACCAAGATAAAAGAGATAAAAAGCTCTTCCAAACTGGATTCAGCATCTATATTATATTATATTATATTATATATATTTAGAATTAGATTTTTAAAAAATAATTAGTCATTTCTTTTTTTTTCCACGCTTCAAAAAAAAAATCCATGTTTATTTTTTACCTTTGTAATGCCATTGACTAGCATAGTCACCTAATTTTTCAATAGCTTTTGGACTATTCGTTACACTAATTGATTTTAATTCATCCGTATACTTGACAACATCATCAAAATCTGCATCTGAATAAATTGCTTGAATAATATCCATGGTCGTTTTATTTCCATTTAAAATTTCTTTTAATTTTTGTCCATCGCCATTTTTATCCGTCACATGTTTCAAAACAGGTTGAACATAACCTTTGGTACACGCCATCATGGCCAATGCTTCCGCAGCCACCTTGGGTAAATTAAATTCGATGGAATAACCCAAATGAAGTAATGGATGGTATGCGCCACCCAGTAGTTGAGCTAACATTTCATCCTTGAAAATCCAATAACGCACGGTTTCTATCATACCATATTTTTCGATTTCATCCTTAAAAAAATTGAGATAGCTTGTATACGCGTCTCGATTACAGATTTCTTTTCCATAAGTGTCTCTTGTCAATGTTGTGATAGGTGAAGGAATGGGACGTTGATAAGATGAATAAGCATCAAATATTTCTTGTAATAGTCTCATATCAGCACCAAAAGCAAATGCCGACATATAATGATGAACAAAATGACTATTTATCACAGATATTTAATATATTTTCTGTCTGTTCAAATGCATAATTGACTTACTTGTGAAAACCAGAAGAATTAAAGAAAATATCAAATTCTTGATGATTCTTGTCAATTAAAACATGTTTTGAGAGATCAACGGGTGCAGTACCTGGAATTCGAATCGTATAATGTGCAGTAGTAGAATTTATTTTACTTGAAAGAACTGTCATTTTTTTTTAAGATTATAGTAGCAAAAAGAAAAGAAGAAGAAAAGTTATTTGTCTGCTATAATCATTATTATTTTTTATTTATATTTATATGTTTTTTTTGGCTATAAAGACGAGTTTATTTGATCCGGTAACAAAAAAAAAAACGGACAAATATGTTTCCGAGTTTATGACTCTTTTCTTCATTCGAAAAACTACTGTAAATATGCGTCAATTGGGTCATGTAATGAATTGTATAGTATTTTACTTGAAGGAAACGCGCGGACAATCGGAAGGGGGAGATGTTCTTGGAGGCGAAGCTAAAAAGGAATAGGATTGCCTAAAGAAGGAATATTATTAAGTTTGAAGCCTCAAATGTCTAAAGTCAGACAGAGTAGAGCTGCATGAAATTTGTAATCAAAAAGTATAAAGCATATTATTGGCTAAAAGTCATTTTTGTTTATTGGCGTTTGTATTCATTTAAATTTGGCAATTGATCCCTTCCCAGGTATTCGACGTTCTCTGTAATACCTGTTTTTTTTAATTATTATTTATCAAAGGTTCTTATTTCACATGATAATAATCGCTCAGAGCCACATTAAAATCTTTTTGATTCATAATATATTATTTTTATGCATATTTAAAACAATTATTATGAATCGATTTCTCAAAACAAAAAGTATCATAGGTTGTATATCTAAGCTAAAAAGTTGTCAGTAAAGCTGGATTTAGCAAAGGGGGTTGTATTATACGAAGTTTTTTTGTCGAGTAGATTACTGATACCTAGTAATACCCTGTGCTTAACTTCTCCTTTATGCCTAACTAAAGTAAACGCATGATATAGACACGCTGAAAATTAAAACGATAGTAAAGATGTATGGCAGTCATTTTGACCCTTAATTCTGTAGCTATATAAATACCATGATAGTACTCAATCGTGAACTAGATAATAAAGCAATCGATGGCAGTCATTCACTAGATTAAATAGATGACTTAGCGGATAAAACCATACAGCTTTCTTTAAGTTGAAAAAATGAGCATTTAATTTGTAGAGAACTTTTTGCATTCTGTATAGTCTGCATAATAATAAGCACTCAACTACAATTCCATGATTTTTTTTTTTTTGGCAAGGCTTGTCATTTTATAATATAGCAAACCAACTGAAATAAGTGTTTAGGATTGAACTGAGTATATTAAACGAACAAGCTACATACCCGATTATAAAAAAAAGCGCTCTAATTTATCCAGCCAAAACAATCTAATAAGCGTGTCAAACTGGCTATATACAAAGTCATTATCACTGTTCATATTGTTATGTACACACTCATAGGGAACCATAAAAGTTGCCAAAGGAGACCATGTACACTGTATGTGTATATGTATATTGAGCTTGCGCGCAAAATCATCTTTACTACTGGCACCATATGAAATTTCCGGAATGAAAAAAATAACAAAAGTATAGCTAAGGGGACCGCGCATCCAAATATAATATTATTATTATACCAAAAGATAACAAAGTTTTTTTTTCCATTGTCAGCTGTTCGAAGATCTATATTAATGAAGCTTTTTTGAACCCTTGTTAAATCTGTAATCTTATCTCATGGAACCAGAATTAACAGGATAATATTTATTATCGACCAGTGATAATTTAAAACAGACTGGTATAGCTTTTAATATTGTCAACATCAGTGACAGTTAGTTTATTACCAGAAGTTGAGGCATCTCCTTTACGATGTATGTATGGAATTCCTCCTTTTTTTCGTAATGATGTGCCATATTTATCTATGATGACTGCCGAAAACAACTTTACTAAATTGAAGGGACTTTCATCTTCTAAAAGCAAAGTTTTGGTGGCGAATGTATAAATTACCCACATATCCTAATACAGAGTGTGAATTCAACCAGAAATACATATTTAAATGCGTGTAAAAATGAATAAAATGAGTTCACTAAAATATGTGCCGCTTATATCACAGTCTTCTTGTAGGAAGTACTTGTCTTACCAATATATCAAGGTTTCTTGATTGTAGCGAATGGTTATGTCTAGCATCTGTATGTAGTATCTCCATACATGAATATAATTACAACTGTAATAGCATACGGCTAATTCTTATATAAAGTCAAATAGAAATGACTTTGTGAGTTTTACTGTTGGTGCTCGGTGAGCATTGTAAGGAATAATGTCCAACAGTATTTTCTACATTGGCTATTACTAACAGATGGGAGTAGGCGTCGTATGGCTTTATCCAGCCAACGATGAGTTTCACCTACTTTTCCAACATTATAAATTCAAGAATCATTTGATGTTAATATAAGTTAAAAGTTATGTTTCCTCCTCTCCCTCGTTTCGAATCATATCTTTTGCACCTCTTCCTTCAAATGTCACCAAACCGGACTACACATGTATTTTTTATTCTTCTTTTAAAATGGCTAAGCTTGTGATATATAATACAGAAGACTTTCATATATACAAGTTTACTATTGTTATAAAAAATTTCAAACTTTTATTCAGTGGTGCATTAATTTGACAGTGTATTGTTGAAACAAAAAAATACCAGTGGGGATATACTCCAGTTCTGAAACACTGATGGGGAGGTACGATTACATTTGTCCTCTGTTCTTCCTACAGCCCAGCTTTTTATCACGCGTCTTTCTGCTTTAATTGAACTTGTAATTGGTAATTACTTTATTCAATATTTATACTATAAAGATAACTAATAATTATTACTATTATTTTTCAGTTGCATTTAATAGTCATCATTGAATTAATGAATTTTAATCACCAAATAATTATATCATGAAAACCCACACCATATGGCCTAAATTCTAAAACGATTTTTAGCCGAAAAACAACGCAAGCAATCAAAGATTCCTGGTACATTAATTAATTTCAATTATCAAAAGTGGTGTTCCATTCAAAAAAAAGACTCGCCCATTCCTACTGCAAGTACTCGAAACAAAATTCAAAAACATATATAAGATGAACACTCATGTACTAGTTGTAAATCATTCTTACAAAACAACAAAGCTTTATACAACCGCGCAAGTATGAAAAAGCTCATATAATCAAGGAAGCTAAAGAAATGGGTTATGACAATGCCTTAAAAGAAACCATTATTGATCTGGGGAAAAGAAGCCAAGAACTTGATGTACAACTAAGAAAAAATGATAATAGTGAGGTAATCTATTTGACCCATTCTTTTTCTTTTATATAAGAACCCTATGACAAAAAAAAAAGATATTAATATTAAACTGATATTATTATGGGCCTTTAGGCTAGTTCGTCAAAAAAAGTGAAGCCAAGTCAGCAGGAAACAGAAACAAATGAAGATGAACAAGAACAACTACCTTTATTAAATGATATCAATGAGGCTGAAGCTTATAAGAAAGTTGTATTAACTTTGTATAAATCTGCGAAAGATATTGTTTTGAAACGTCAAAATGCAAAGAATATGTCTATCTATGAGTATAAAATCATGGCGTAAGTTTGCATATCTACTTTGTATGTGAAGTTATGGATTAAAAACTAAAATTTCATCTTTAATCTATTCATGTAGGTCTTTGTAGATCTGGATTCTCTGGAATTTTAGATTTAGTTGATAAATCGGATGAATCTGGTCAAGCTCGATTTTTTACAACAGAGTTTTTCAAAAAATGGTCAAATCACCTGTTCAACAAGCACTATATTATAATCAATAATAAAGAAGAAGATCACCTACAAAGTTTCATTACATGGAGAGTCGTTGCTAGGGTAAGCTATTGTAGAATTAGAATTGATTCCAGATGAGAAATATCGACTCTTTTTTTTTAGTTGTGCAAGCATAATAACTTGGGTGATGCTGCTATGGGAGATAAACACTAACAGTAAATATTTTTGTAAACTATAAAATTTTTATAATCACTAGATTATCAAAAATTAATATGTTTACTTATGATTATTTAAATATTTATAAATTAAATTAATTTTTATGTTTTCTTTATATATATAATTTTTAATTTCTAAATATTTAAATAATCATAAATAATCATAAGTAAACATATTAACTTTTGATAATGTAGTGATTATAAAAATTTTATAGTTTACAAAAATATTTACTGTTAGTGTTTATCTCCCTTATAGAATCAATAGGGAAATTATATATAATTTCACCTATATTCTCCTATAGGATATATTGTGGGAATGAATTAGAAGAAGCAACTATCAAAATTCAATCAAAAGATTCTATCTTTATTTGAATATATGTAAGTGTTATTATAGGTTTTATAATTAATAGGCATTGAGAAATAAAGTTTTGAGAAACATACTCTAACTTTTTTTTAGTATGGAAACTGTTGAGGATCAGAACTACATACCTTTTTAAGAATAATTCATCTATCAACAAAACTAAACTTGACTATTTGAATTGTATTTGGACTAAAGTATTTGATTGTTTGCTTATAGTGGGTGGTTTGGTCCATTTAAAAACACAAGTTATATATATTTTTATTTTATCATGGTACCATATAAACATTTTTAGAGGCATTCTATACGTTTACTGACAGTAGATTATAGTGGTGAATCAGTATCAAGACACAGTAGTATTACAAAAAAGAATACATATCCTGACAAAAAGAACACTGTTTCATTTAAAATTGATTGTCGATTTATGTATGATTACAATGGCCAAGAATATGATCTTGGAGTTGGCGAATTATCTAAACAAAACCCTGGTGATGATAAATTATTTGGAGATAAAGGAAAATTTCTTCGAGAGGGAAAGGAAGTCATAGATGGTTTAACATCTACATTATATGGCAGTTCGTTGGATTAAGAGTTTAAAGGATGGTTACTACAACTTAATGGTATGTGTGACTCAGACTTCTTATTTTTTCTCTTCTTCTATTGACATTGGCTTATATTGTTTCTAACAATCCATTAAACTTCTTTTAGGGCATAATGATGAACTGGTAACAATCCACATGGTATTCCCTGGTTTATATGTATCCATTCCTCAATGACCATTATCAATTCTATCAAGCCTGACTACACTTATTGATTTCGAACAAACACTAGATTCATTATTCTTATTAAAGGTACTTATACTAACCAAAAATAGAAATTGTTTTCTTTTCATTATAAGCTGATCATCCTATTCATATACTATATGTTACCGACTAGGTAATATTGGTTAAAAGAACTTAAGTAGTAAACTTAAGTTGTACAAGTCTCAGCAGCATAAAAAGCTAGCTGAGCTTGATAAATAAAAAAATAACTTCTTTTTCACTCTTTCCTCACTTTTCGATTTCTCTTTACTGTATCAATCTTGAACTAAAGGAAACTCCATTATAGACTTGGTCTTAGTCTATAACACTATACTTCCTGTTTAGGATGGTTTAGAAGTGAATGCACCCCTTGTTCACGAAAGTATCATGGATATTAGTAATCGATAAACATCAATAAGTGACCGAATGGGAAGAGAACAAGAAATGTCTTCACATTGTGCAAAAGTTTCACGAACTCAACCAATATATTTCATTCCTCCTGGTGATCTCTTACAGATAATTGATCCTAAATTATTCACATATGAGCTTTTTCCAGAATTGCCAACTACAAGTGAAACCAGTGAACAAGGAGCAAAAGATCATGATCAAGATGAAGCAATACAGTCAGCTGATGAAAATGGATGGATATGAGTGACCACTGGCAAATGGCACAATGTATATTCTAAGGACACTATAGCCTATGATCCATATGAGTAACTTGGAATTTGGCTTTCTTGTATCAGGTAAAAATAAAACATTTTTTCATACACAACATGAAATATTACGTTGATGACTTATATAATTATCTCGTCATTTATCATTATTATTATTAATAAAGTTATATAGTTATCATAAATATTATATCAAGCATTCAAGAAGCACGAATTTACTACACATTATACCTATCTATATATATCAAGAAATTCTCCCATCAGAGTTATGACTAAATCAGCCATAATAATTATGCTTCATTTTATTTTTACCTTATATATATTTCACATTCTTCAATATTACTTGTAAACTATTAGCATTTGAATATTTTTAAAAGTCTACAGTTGAACCCCGTTTTTTACACAGGTGGGATTTGGCTTGAAAGTAGTGCAAAAACTGGGGGTGTGCAAAAAGTGGGGTCGAAAACATAGTAAAATTATAGTGGGATCTAGGCTGAGAGGCGTGCAAAAAGTGGGGGTGTGCAAAAACCGGGAGTGCAAAAAACGGGGTTCGACTGTATCAACAAAACAAATTCGTCATATTATTTCCACAAATGAAACTATTATCATATTTCCCCACTTCTCTTACTTTTTAAACATTATGATGTACAAATTATTATTTTTTTCATATTTTATTATTTAAACAATTATCATCATCACTTATAAAAAATGAAGACAAAAGAAGAACCTACGTTTAGGTTTGTTTCTTATCAACTAAAAAAAAAATCCTGTTACATTACACATGGTAATCCCACTTTTATATTTATACGATTAACTTTCTAATGCACAAAGCTTAAAAAATTCTATATTTTTTAATAAGTGTAGTTCAACAGCAGATGGTAACACAAACAATTTAAAGAAGTATACCTAACACTTCCACATTAAAAGGGTTTATAATATCAAAAAAGAAATTTTAGAGATAATCAGTATGTACAAAAATAATATATTATTACAATGTTAAAACATCTGCTTAATCAAATAATAGAGCTACAAGCTGCTCACAAGGTGCGAATTAATTTTTTAAAATTTTGAGCATTACTTTATATGGTATACAAGACATACCTAATTAGGTATCTGAGTGGCTTAAAAATAGGGCGGTTTGGGCCTCATTTTTCCTCTCTTGCTTACTTAATGTGGTAATGCTAAAATATCTCAATAACTTTAAGTGCTTCTTGTCTATCGCCAGTACTTCACATCTTGGTATCCACCCATCCACTTCTTTTTTCTGCTTGAAGATCGCTGCTACTGTTATTGTTGCTTTCTTATGAACGCGAAGCCTTCTTTTATTTTCAACTTTAAAAAGGAATGGAATTTGATTATTGCTTATACTGTTCATTATTTTATAAAGAATCAATACAGCTTGCTTGAAGCACACTTTGATGGTCTTTCAGGTAGTTTAAAAGACATTCAACTCAGCTTACCTATACGTCATCTCATATACCAAAATAGGTATATCCTAAAAAGGTAACTCGATTTTTTTGTGAATTAATTCGCACCTTGTGAGCAGCTACAGATCATCCATTTCCAGTTTGGGAAGTAGGATTGAAAGGTTTTTCTTGGTCTGTTCGAATTTTTAATTTCTATTATATGAAGACATCATGGAAACAGATATACTGAGAAAAAATAAATATATTATCAAACAATCATTGATCTACTAACCTTCTTTAGTGTAGTAGCTTGTTCGCGATGCTTGTCCTGCCTACTCATATTAGTTCGGGATGCCGCCTATCCATAAGTGCTTTGTAACACGTAGAACTTAATACTATACCAAGCCCAGATTTTTGTTCGAGAATCTATTATCCAGACTGTTGTAACAGCCACAACACGTGTGGACAGCTTCAAAAAACATAATTTCCAAGACTGATAGATGATTATAGACTTCAATCAGCACATGCCAGTTTGGTCTGCTGCCCACCCCTCACACCGTGAAGTGCTAGAATATGACACTACTCTAAGCTCCCCGTCCTGATCAAAGAAGCTATAGTCCAAACTATCGTGTTTTCACACAATAACTGCAGGCATGCATGGACAGCTTCAGAAACCATAATAAGCAAGACTTATAAGAGATTGCTGATCAGACAATATCCATCGTTATGACCTATAGTCGTCAGAAAAACAAAATTAGATAAAAAAAAAAGTATAGAAAAGAAAAGAAAAATCAATGTGTAATATCACCTACTTTTTTTAACCATGTGTGAATAGCTCCAATAATTACAATAAGCAAGACTAAAATGTTTATTAGCCATGGATCGAAAGAAGATTGTTTTAGGCGCTCTTCTTGAAGAGAGTCATAATTCAGCCCATGTAACAAAAAGAACCTAAGTTGATCTTGTTGTAAAATATTGAGCTTGACAAGATTCGTCCGATTTATCAACTAAATCTAAAATTCCAGAGAATCCAGATCTACAAAGACCTACATGAATAGATTAAAAGATGAAATTTTAGTTTTTAATCCATAACTTCACATACAAAGTAGATATGCAAACTTACGCCATGATTTTATACTCATAGATAGACATATTCTTTGCATTTTGACGTTTCAAAACAATATCTTTCGCAGATTTATACAAAGTTAATACAACTTTCTTATAAGCTTCAGCCTCATTAATATCATTTAAAGGTAGTTGTTCTTGTTCATCTTCATTCGTTTCTGTTTCCTGCTGACTTGGCTTCACTTTTTTTGACGAACTAGCCTAAAGGCCTATAATAATATCAGTTTAATATTAATATCTTTTTTTTGTCATAGGGTTCTTATATAGAAGAAAAAGAATGGGTCAAATAGATTACCTCACTATTATTATTTTTTCTTAGTTGTACATCAAGTTCTCAGCTTCTTTTCCTAAGACCAATAATAGTCTCTTTTAAGGCATTGTTATAACCCATTTCTTTAGCTTCCTTAATTAAATGAGCTTTTTCATACTTGCGGTTGAATGAAGCTTTGTTGTTTTGTAAAAATGATTTACAGCTGGCAGAATAGGCTTGCAATGAGGGACTAGCAGGGTTTCCATCATATACTTTTTAAAATGTTTTTTGAATTTCGTTTCGAGCACTTGCAGCAGGAACAAACAGATCATTTTTTTGCGAGACTTCGACAAGATCTTCAATGGAACACCACTTATGATAATTGAAATTGATAAATGTAGCAGGAATCTTCAGTTGCTTGCATTGTTTTTCCGTTAAGAATCCTTTTGGATTTAGACCATGTGGTATCGGTTTTCGTGACATGATTGCTTAATAATTAAAAATTCAATGATTCAATAATTGCCATTAAACGCGACTGAAATAATAACAACAATAATCATTAGTTACCTTTATAGTATAAATATTGAATAAAGTAATTACTGATTAGAAATTATATTAAGGCAGAATAACGCGTGATAAAGAAGCTGGGCAGTAGGATCTATTTGTCAATGCATTTACTACTTTTAATTTCATCTACTGCAAGATATCAATTTTCTATAGGAATTCACTCTACTATTTAAAAAGAAGTTGTCAACACATAACTGTTTCCAATAGTATTTTTTTTTGGCATAAATTTACTATATATTAAGTTAAAATTCTAACTTATTACCTGATGACATTGTATATAATATTCCACAGTACCAATAATATAATATGATATATTAAAAAATAGGTACGTATGTACTGACACCTAGATGACAAAATAGTACAATGGTATAAGGTTTTAACATAATAATGTTACGTAACTACAAATAATATAAAATGAGAATATGTGTAATTGAAAGTACTTCGAAAGTATCTAAAGTAAATAGATTTATTTATTGTTTGACTTGAGAAAGATATACGTAATAAAAAAAGAAAGAAAGAAAAGAAAACATAATCCAGGTAATAAATACTTGGATCATATGGTAAACAAAAATTTTACAGTAATTTTTCGTTAAACTGGTACATACTCAATACTATAAGTGAGGATTTTTACTGGTTTTACATGCTGTTGACACTCAGCTATCAAATACAGAACATACTTAATGTGTTAATATATGCAATAAGCTTTTGAGAACGGATATAAAATACAATAAGAGTGAAATACATTCTTCTCTAGTCTCGCCTTTTTTACATGTTTGTTTACTATAGATGTTATCCAGAAGTACTGTAAGTACGCAAGTTATTATGTAATAAAACATTGTACGTAAGGTGCATACAATCAAGAATCGGAAATTTTAATCAAAAGTATGACATACATAAATACATATTGTTGGTTAAAAGTCTTTTTGTTTATTGATTAACATGTGGCAATTGATCCTTCCCAGGTATTTCGACGTTCTCTGCAATACCTGTTTTTTATCAAAGGTCCTATTTTACCTGATAATAATCGCCCACGATTTTATCCCCCTACCAATTTTAATGAACTTTCAGAGCCACATAAAAATGAATATTTCATCTTTCTGATCTATAATATAATTATTTTATGCATATTTAGACCATTTATTGTAAACCTTACATAAACAACTTTTCTTATTTTCTATTTTTATACACGAATATTCTGAATATTATTTTATATAAGGATATTCTCATTTCTATTACCTTTTACACGAATCAATCTATTGTACAACAACCTAATATAAATATCTCCCCAATTAATTAATTAAACAATCACATGTAATAACTGCGCGACATTAAACAGTTGCTACGGATTTAACTGCGTAACATTAGAAAGTTACTGCGCAACAATTGTAAAAGATATATAAACCCCAACATCAATTTGAAGTTATATCAACTTACTTTAAATTTATTTTGTATTGATCACTCAACACCGTATATTGGGCTGTTTTAATTATTTTATTTATCCAAGAGATTAACTTAAGATCATTATCTTACTTATTTTATATATTTATTTGTTGACTACATATTAAACGTAGTATTTGAATTTAATAACAACTGAATTCACATTATAAAGACTCATACATACAGACATAATATCTCTGTACTAGATTTGATTATATTAAAATCATTATCGCTTAACATATATTATCTCAAAAGAACTTGAGAAATCTTGATAAACAATTACGTTGTAATATACGATAATATTACTGGTGCTCACTATAAAAATACATAAGCATCTGTTGTAGCTGAATAAATATATCTACTTACAAATTTAATATAAAAACATCCACACCGGCTACATTATTATGAATCGATTTCTCAAGAAAAAAGTAGTTTGTATCTAAGCTAAAAAGTTGTCAAAGTTTGATCAGTAAAACTGGATTTAGCAAAGGGAGGAAAAAGTTGAGACACTCTTAAATTAGTTATATGATACAAATTTTTCTGTCAAGTAAATTGCTGATTATCTAGTAATACCCTATTTTTATCTTCTCCTTTATGCTTAACTAAAGTAAATGTATAGACAAGTTGAAAATTGAAACAATAATAAAATGTGGCAGCCATTTTTACTCTTATTTCTATAGCTATTATATAAATATTATAATACGTAGTACTCAATCATGAACTAGATAGTAAAGCAATCGATGGCTGTCATTTACTAGATTGAATAGATGACTTAGCGGATAAAACCATGCAGCTTTCTTTAATTTGAAAAAATGAGCATTTAGTTTGTAGAGAACGTTTTGCATTCGTATAGTCTGCATAATAATAAGCACTCAACTACAATTCCATGAATTTTTTGATTTTTTTTTTTGGCGAGGCTTGTCATTTTATAATATAGCAAGCCAACCTGAAATAAGTGTTCAGGACTGAACTGCGTATATTAAACGAACAACTACATACCCGATTATAAAAAAAACACTCTACTTTATCCAGCCAAAACAAATCTAATAAGAATGTCAAACTGGCTATATACAAAGTCATTATTACTGTTGATATTGTTATGTACACACTCGTAGGGAACCATAAAGTTGTCAAAGGAGACCATGTACGTACACTGCATGTGTATATGTGTATGAGCTTGCGCACAAAATCATCTTTACTACCGGCACCATAGGAAATTTCCGGAACGAAAAAAATAACAAAAGTATAGCTAAGGGAACCGCGCATCCAAATATAATACTATTATTATACCAAAAGATAACAAAGTTTTTTTTTTTCCATTGTCAACTGTTCGAAGATCTATATTAATGAAGCTTTTTTGAACCCTTGTTAAATCTGTAATCTTAACATCTCATGGAACCAGGATTAACCGAATAATATTTATTATCGACCAGTGATGATTTAAAACACGCTGGTATAGCTCTTAATATTGTCAACATCAGTGACAGTTAGTTTATTACCAGAAGTTGAGGCATCTCCTGTACGATGTACGTATGGAATCCCTCCTTTTTTTTGTAATTATGTGCCATATTTATCTACGATGACTGCCGAATACAACTTTACTAAATTGAAGGGACTTTCATCTTCTAAAGGCCAAGAACAGGTTGATTATGAGGCATCAGATGCCCGGTGTAGTCTTATTTGCTAAAAACAAGCTGCAAGTTTACTGCTACCCGAATCGATTAACAACGACAATGCTATACAACAACACAACATCAACTGTTGTATTATAAGAACATTATCTCTTTATCCCAGATGAATTTTTTTTTTTTTAAAACTTCAAGAAAATGAATTTATTGGCGGCCACTGAATTATGAGACAACAGTGGTTGGATAGACAGAAACAAGACACAATAATACAATACACTGCAATACTAATAAAGGATATTCTACGGCACAGAGAAAAAGGAAGAAAAGGAAGATAAAGAAAAGTAAGAGAATTAGGGTATTATCGAAAAGATGAATTAAACTATATAAGGGTTTTTTTTTTTTTTTTTTTTTTTTTTTTTTTTTTTTTTTAATTATATATGGGGGATAAGGATTAGGGAGGTTGGCGGTCAAAGAGAGCCTCTTCCTGGCGGAAGTTAATAAGAAGTTTCTGAGTAGAATCAATAACGTTGCTAGGTGTAAAGGGAACAGAAGAGAAAACAAGTAACCAATGGGCTCTCCATACCCCTATCAGCGTACCTGAGAGTAGTTGAATAGGTGAAAGTGGTGATGGAAAGGAATTCCAGTTTGGCATATGAAGTTTGAAGATGGCATCGGAAATCATTTCTTGAGAAACTGGTGTAAGAGTACAATCCTGGAGTACTTGTTGCCAAACAATCCATTTGGATTCACAAGAGAACAAAAAGTGAGAAACAGAATCAGTTTGAGAATCACCAAGGGGACATAGATCATTGTCAAAATGAGTAGGCAAAATATGGTGCAGTATTGAGCGGCATGAAATTTTGTTGTGTAAAGCTCTCCACCAAATAGTACGAGCAGCTGGTAGGATACGAGCTTTCCAAAATACTTCCCATTTAGACTTGGTGAGGGAAGGATAAGATGGATCATCTGTAACCATAGTGATTGTGGACTGTTGACGAGAGAGACGATAAGTGCGAGTGGTACATTGATGTAGAGGTATGGAGTTGATTTGGAGTCGATTATAAAAAGGCGTGAAGTCAACCTGACCAATATAAAAACCAGCGGAAACCAGAATGGGAGCACCAGGTAGCAAAGCACGAGCAAGATAATCAGAAATCAAACATTTTCCAGTATCTAAAGCACAGAACAACTGAATAATCGAGTTTCGGCCAACACCAAGTTCGGCCCTAGTTCTAGGACGAAGACGATTAATATTGGTATCAAACAAGTACGCATCAGCAACGCGTAAAGTAGATAAAAATTTTGTTGGAACATAGGATGATCCCGCAACAGTTTGTATGACGAATGATAGAGGCAGACAGAGACAGGTTGCCATAGATGGATCAGAAAGCAATGGTCCTGCTTGAAGTTCATCAATAGCAGAGAATAAAGATGAAAGTGTATGAATAGAACGAAGAGTAGGAGAGCGTAGAGAAGGAAAAAGTAATGGTAAAAGGGGATCCACACAATGTGAAGTAGAAGTTAAAAAATAAGATAAAAAGCAAGAAAGAAAAGAGGGAGAAGAATTAGAAAATAAAGAAGAAAGCCATCGTAACTGCAGTGCTTTTTGTTGTAATCTTGAATCCAAGATACCTAAACCACCTATAAATTTGGGTAATATGAGTGTGTTATATTTAACAGGAGGAAACATTTTATACATAAGGAATCGAGTCACTAAACTACGTATACGTTGGTGGAATTGTTTTGAAACTGGGGTAATCCGTAACACATGCCAGATTTTTGACATAATAAGAGTATTTATTACAGTACTCCGGCCTTGAATAGATAATCCTCGTTGTAGATGAATATCACTGGCAGTCCGGAGCTTAACCAAGAGACCATCTAAAAAGGCATTCAATTGAGATGAGGTAGAGGCCAAGGGATATCCAAGGTAGCGAACAGCAGATAAAGAACGATAATCATGCCAAGCATTAATGTCAGCTGATTGTAGAAGATCTTGCCATTCTTGTTGACGAGCACCAGACAAGGAGATAGCTTCAGTTTTAAGGTAATTAACCTTAGCATTGGATGCCCTGCTATATATAGAGAGAGAAGCTTGGAGGCGATGGAAATCATTGAAATCAGATAAAAAAAATAGTGCGTCATCAGCATAGCCCAAAACTTTGATCGGGGCAGGTGCTACCAAAGGAAGCATACCAAGACTTTTGTTGAAAGAAAAGCCATGAAAGAGTGGATCATCCAGTATAATGCGTAATAGTGGATCAAATGCAAGGTTGAATAAAACTGGCGAAATTGGATCACCTTGGCGTAAACCTCTACCTTGATTGATAGGACCACTAAGAAACCCATTGACCATAACAGAAAGAGTTGTACTGAAAAACAGAGTACAAAGTGACAGAACGAGTGATGTTGGTAGACCAATGTGGAGGAGAACACGACGTAGGTAGGTGGGATGAACACGATCATAAGCCTTGAACTGGTCCAACATAATACCCACTCCAGGAAGACGATAATGCCGAGCATATTCCATAATTAGGCGAGCAGCTAAACCATTATCCCCAATGAACTTACCTGCCAAAAAACCAGTTTGTACGGGAGAGATAATCGGCCGAACGGCAGGAAGCACTCTGTCATTTACCAATCGACTAAACACCTTGGCATCAGTATTAATTAATGAAATTGGACGCCAATTAGACAATAAAGACAAATCCCCTTTTTTGGGTAATAGACACAAACGGGTTGCAGTCCAAGAATCAGGAAAAACACCAGCATGAAGTGCCTCATTGTAAATATTAACAGCGAGGCTACCAGCTAAGGGGTGTTCAAAAAGGAGGCGTAAAATTGGATACGGCAATCCATCACTTCCAGGGCTACTTGCCCGTGGCGCACGTTTAGCACCATCGATAAGTTGCTCTAAAGTAAAGGCAGATAATAAAAACGATTGTGTAGTTGATGATGATAGAAGTCCAGTCGGTACAGATTGAAGTAGATGATCAATAGCAGTAAAGTCGATAGGTTCTGGTGTATATAGCTGTTGATAAAATTGTTGAGCAGCATCAGTCATAGTGTCTGAAGTATTACATAAACGGTCCGTAATAGGATGACGAAGTTGAGTAATGTTGCGTTTTGTTTGTCGAGCTTCAATAGAGCGTTTTATATATCCAGCAGAGCGTTCACCATTTTCACGCCAACGTAAACCAGCACGGAGAGCATCAATATGTACCATGTCAGATTGAACTGAAGCAATTTCGGCTTCAAGTGAAAGCAAATAAGAGTCTTGATGTATTTCTGTGTTGTTATGGGATGATAAATAGCGGCGTCGTTCTGTTTGCAGAGAGCGTAGATGAAGTCGATTATGTGTACCTTTTTTTCTTGAATACTTACGTGCAAATTTGCCAGTAATTATTTTAATCTGTTCCCATGTTTGTTGTTTGGAGAGAAATGCTGGTAATGTTAAAAATTCATTGTCAAGCACGTGATATAACTCACTACAGAACTTAGCATCATGAGCTAATGTAGGATTGCAACGCCACATACCAGGCCCAAGAGGAACTTGGCCTAAGCGCAATTCTATAGAAACAAGTTGATGATCAGTCCATAGTGGGTTAATAAAATCAATAATAGGGGAGGAAGTATAGGGGTATAAGTCATGAGACATAAAAATATAATCAAGACAAGAACGGGAAGAGTGACGAAGAAAAGTAGGGGTAGGGCAACAACCAGGGGATGTCACACAATCTACCCAAAAAGAAGAAAGATGAGTTTTCCAAATATCAGGTATCCCACTGGGAGAGCGAGAAAGAATTTGATAATTAAAGTCTCCTAAAAGAACACTACGGTCGATAGAAGGAGTAGAAAAAATAGACAATTGAGATAAAGAGGTATAAAAGGGTTCTCGTTGAGAAGAACGAGCTGGGGCGTATATGACAAAAATATTAATAGGGGAAAAAAAAGAGGATAAATGAGAAGCAGTAACATGCATGACACGACCATCCAAGTAAAAAGAATTGAGAGAAAGTGTGATAGCAGGGTTGAGAGAAACGATACCAACATGTTGGGACCAAAAAGAAGAGGAGGATTGAAGTTGTGTATGAAAACGGGATTGGAGGTCTGTATCAGTGGCATGTGTTTCCTGTAAAGTTAAAATATCAATTGATTGAGATCGTAAGAAGCGAATAAAATGTTTACTGCGTTGAGGCTCAGCTGTCTTGGGTAACCCGCGACAGTTGAGGGTACCTATTCTTATATTGATATCTTTCATTGATTATACTTTTGGTTTGGTTTGGGTTGGCGAGAGCTACGACGAACACCTGCTTTACTATAAGTAGAGCCAAGAATTTTTGCGGCCACGCCATTAACAGTTTGCATAAGAGACAGGGATTGAGTGACATTATTTGGATCATTAGCAGACGCTGTTGGTGTATCAGATTCTAAAGAAATATTAAAAGAAGATAACTGGCTATTCTCAGATGTTGGTGGAACCATTCTGGGTGGTGCGTCATTAGTAGTAATAATGTTTTGTTGAGCAGGATAAAAAGATGTGTCAGCTAAGGTTACCGCAGGTGTCACAATGACATGCTCCGAGGAAGCAGCCGAACCTTGGGAAGTCATCAAGTCGTTCTCTTGCCCTTGTGCCATACTATCCAAGTGTGTTATAGTGGTATCATCAATAGCATCGAGCTCCATGTCCGGAGAAATGTCTGGAGAAGGAGGAGCAGACGAATATTCACTATCACTGCTATCGTCATTATTGACAAATAATCCTAAATTAGAGACAGGGGAACGTTGCTTGGTAGGTGGTCGCACAGGTCCTGTCGTGTTACCATCAAATTTTTTTTTGGCGGGATTGACTGATTTTGGTTGAGATTTTTTTGAACAGACAGTATGGGCATGACCATACTGTCCACATGACGAGCATGCTAGAAGATGTTGAGCTTTAGATTTGGGGCAGGAATCTTTTTCGTGAGTGTCTTCATGGCAAATACGGCAATATGGCGGCGATCCTTTCCAAAAGGCACGTATTTCATGATCCATGCCAGGATATAATAAAGTGTGCGTGGACAAAGTTTGGTCAGACTGAGTAACATCTAAAGATACACAAGCTTGACCCATAAAAAAAAAGGCGGCGAAGATAAAAAGAGACTGATGTCCAAGACTCGACCATATGGTGTAAGCATATTTTGGAGATCATGACTTAAGTCGTCGTAGGACTTATGAGGAAGATCATAAAGGTTAATCACCATAAAGCCTGACCCTTTGCGGAGAGCAGGAGTACCCATAATGATTTGGTCCTTAATCTTCAACCCAATGTTCATTAAGTGATGGCGTTGCTCCTCATCGCGAGGTGTAATTTCTACTACAACTCGTTTGTCTTTGAATCGAAGTTGAACGCCAAGGGGAGGAGCCAATGGAAATTGTTGAGCAATTGCATCAAAGATTGTTGAACGATCGGTGGTGACAATGGTGGTTTCAAAAAATAGACTTGGATTAATGGAACGAAAATATTCAGTGGTGCGAATATGGTTTTGGTGTGTTGAGTCTGAAGCCCCTGGAGAAAAAATAGAGCGACGAATACTTTTAATAAACGGTATTGTTGTTTTGGGGCGATTGTCATTAGAAGACTTGTTCGCGTTGGATGTGTGAGATTTTGGTCGTGTGCGAGGACGTTTTTTTAGACTCATAGGCGAAAGAGATGTTTATCCCAGATGAAATAAGAAATCATATTTGAAATATTTAAAATACAGACGTGAACAGAACTCAATTCTAAAAAGGAAACTGAGTAAAATCGCATAACGATCTCCTGCGCCTCGTCAACTTAAATTAAAGAATAAAAGAGAGTATCATGGCTAAGCCCAATATACTTCAGAACAGTAGCTATAGTAACCTTCTCAATATTAATGACTAATATCAAGTACCCGACTTTACTATCAATCACCCACATCATTCTATTAACTAAGCCCCATAACTCATAGAATAGAAATCATATAAATACGGGTTGTAAATATTATTTTAAAGAAATAACTTTATTCTAGTTTCTAAATTATTATTAAAGATATATAACAAAGTCTCAAAGGATTTATACCTTGTCTGTTTTTATTTCCTACTTTTATTAAAATAACCAAATATCACATCAACAACTGCGAAGATTACACATGGGAAAATATAGACGATAACATTGATAGTGAAATAGCAGCAAACGAATACATGGATGAGGAATTAGATAACAGCTGGGATGACATTGATAATAATTATGTTAGTAATGACATAATTAACACACAGACACCAGAATCAAACGAAGTCGATCAACACTCGACATGCATTGGCAATGAAGTACTTGTAAAAATAAGCACCAGTTGTTTTGATGATCATGCCAATTCAACTAGTATCATTCGATCCCGAGTCTTACATGCTTTTTGGCATGCATTGAAAAGAATCGAGGTACCAAAAAAACATGGTTTACGATTTAAATTTCAGCGTGTCGTAACGGATGTAATAATGGTGATGGATAAAGATGATGTAAACCGTGTTAAGGCGTACCTAAAGAAAAAAAATAAAGATTTTGACCATATCCACAGAACAAGAAAATCCTGGTTGCTGTCAAGAGTACGTCGAATAATCCCACTTCCAGAAGAATTATTCTTTCCAGTTCGTTGTGTTTTCGTGACTTTTGGACCTTTAAAGTGTATTACGTCTAGGAAGCCACTATTCGAGAAAAAAAAAAAAGAGTCCCGACACTCCTAAACAATCATTATTATATTTAAATCCAAATCACATGAAATTGTAATTATAGTATGAGCATTAAAAATACATAAAATAAATCAAATACAAAACATATATAAACTTCTCTTTCATAAATCAATAACAGTTCGTTTTTTTTTCTATATAATTCTTGGTCATATAATTTAACTGTGTTTACGTATCCGATTGTTGCTCGTTACAGAATGAAGCAGTGAACTTTCTTGAATAGGTGAAGTATGGTCAGATTTTGGATCCACTAAATATCAAATTATTTCTTTAACGCGGACAACATAAAAATGAACTCTGCTTATACTGTTGCTCAAGAGGTACGTACAAATTCTTTAATAGGTGGTGTTTATTCAACATAATGTGTAATTTTGGTGCATTTGGCGCCAGCCCCCAATTTACGTGTACTCTATTAATGGAATACCGCCTAAAACGTAATCTTGCATATAATAGCTTATCTAATATGTATATGTACTTTTAACCGTACAGGTGCCGAGTATTGTGAACATTTAGACATTTGGGTTATTAATGACATTCAACAACTATATCTTGACCTTGAGATTAATATGCCGGAATGTTTTGAAAGGTGGTTAAATCGTAACCATGTACAACGATTAAATGAAACTTACGATATAACATCTATATCAACAAAATTTAGCAACGATTATGCAATAAAGAATTTGAATGTAGATGACAACAATATCAACAGAGCTCCCATTAAAGGTACTTTGCCATCAATCACATACTGTATATTCAGAAATGGCAGCAGTCTTTGTTTGTCAATTTACACTAATTCATACAAAAAAGAGCAGAAATTTATTTAACAATCTCAAAAAAGAATTCCTGGCTTCTATCAGAGTAAAAGATATGAAAACATGAACTGATTGAAAGAAGTTTGCTGTGCTATAGAATTCACACGATAAAGTTGACGGAAAGAATATATTTTATACGTATTCAAAGCATCTGCGTACTTGGGATAATCGCCAAACTTAATACACTGTTAAAAAAAAGTACATTAGAGTTGACAAATGATATGCAACCATTGTTGTGTTATGTGAATCACATGTAATATCTTTCAAAACATTGTATCGCTTCTGAAGCTTAAGCACCATCTCCTCTTGTTAATCCACGAGCTCTTACTTATCAGTCACAAGCTAATAATAATCCGTCATGATGCACACCACTACAACAAACATTTCATTCTAATCCAGCTTTTTACCCGCCTTAGCATTCAACAATATTTTCACGAAACATGATGGCACGATTCTCATATACTTTCTCACAACCACCTTCTATGCTATAGTATAATTTGTTCACCACCACCACAACAACAGCAACATTCTAAAAAGCAAAGAAGAAATTCACCGCGGTGCTCAAATTGTCATTCGGACATCTGTCCTAGGAGAAGAGGTGGTACTTACCGAGAAGTAACACCCAAAACTTTTATGTTGTTTGTTATAATCATCTAGAAGGTTTATATTTATTATTAAAAAAAAAGTATATTTCTAGTTTATACTTCTAGTTTGTACAAGGGCAGAGTGTTACTTTACAACGCTCTTCGTGACTATCTCTTCTCTTCTTTTTTGGCTACCGATATACATAATATGCGGGCCGTTTTATTATTTGTATGTAAATATGCTTGTGTACTCTTCAATAGACGCAAAGGACACTTCTAGTGTTATTGTTAAGTTAAATATGTATTTACGTATTAGTTATAAGACATATTAGTGTGTAATTGAAGAAATTATAATAGTAACTATTATGCTTGCCTGAATATGTTTCTGTGATTCAAAATAAACTCTTTAGTGTATAGTGTTTTTGTTTTTTGTTTTTGAATATATTTTATGATAATATTCTCATGGAGTCTTGAGATTTCTGTTTCTGATGTACTACGCATGTGCAATTTCCTGCCACGGATCATTAAAGAATATCTTGATTATAGATATTTGTATATGTTTTTTCTTCATTTTCTCCATATATAAGTAATGATAGAGAGATGATTTACTTACTTGTATTATATGATTCTTTTGAGAGACTACTTTGATGGTTTTTTTTTGTGTGGTTTTTCTTGTCTTCTAACTTGTTATTTGCTGCCATTCTTATATGTGGTATATGTTGTATCAATTTGCACGGCGATGATATAAATATATATAAGTGATGATGTTCTTTATGTGTTCCTTGATCATTTTTCATATTGCTCTGAAATATAAACGTCTTGATGATCTGTTGTTGTTGTTTTAAAAAAATGTGGTTTCATGATTTGAATTGTTGAGATAAAAACCAATTGTATCAATATAGTTAGAGTTTTCAATTTTCGAAATATTGCTGTCTTGATTCTTCAATAGGACAAATCGTGATGATTTTTTGGTGTTTGACCTTTGTCTTTGTCTTTTAAAGATGGTGGTGACGATAACAGTTATATAAAGATATTATGCTGCTCAAATTATTATAGTATGCTCATTACTCTTGATGCAATGTTGCTGTTATTACCAAGTTGATCGTATGTAACTAAATCAGTACGTAGCTGTTGATTTTCGATTCATAAAGTGCTAGTCGCGTGCTTGTTTATATCTGGGTTTTGTATTATCGCCCCAATAAGCGATGTACTTGAACCTTGAATGGTGATTACGATTACACTGGCTGTTACTCTTGAATATTATAACTTGGCATTAGATGTGTTGAAGTATCTGGTGGGTAAATGTCATGACGATTAATTTTAGTAATGTCTCTCCAATATGCCTTCTGTTTTACTTGATAGTAAAGAGTTAAATTTTCATATGTTGTTCAATGGTGATGAATATTTCATGATGAATTGTGATATTAGTGACGACGACGATTCTGCTGTGATTGGACACAAGTATATGTAGTTTTATTGCCACTTGACTGACGAAATATAGTAATTCACAGAGATACATCTATAGTCCTTGCTTCGTATAATTGACATTTTCTTGGCTCTTTTTAATACCCGTTATTCGTCTACCTGTATAACAGCAATATGTTTGCTTTTGAGGTGGATTGAGAAATTATCTGCTGTAATAAGAGTTCTGCTCCTGGTACTGTTCTCGATAAGTTTACATACACGACGACAAGCGCTTGCTGTTTTTGTTGTACAAGATTTGTAAATGGTTCGGTTTGGTTTGAAAAGATTTGTGTTCGTTGTCAAACACGAATTGTGAGCGCTTGTTTTTAAATGATCTTCCTTTTTCTCCGTATATGTAAAAAGGCGGTATTGATTTGAAAATTATTGGTGATAAATTGATTGATGGCGTTATCATTTGTTTTGTGACATGGTGTTGTATTTTGATAAATCATAATATTGAATGGTTCTTGTGACATTTTTGCTGATCTGTTTCTTTTTTGGTGTTTACGAAAAAAAATACTTCATATTGATGGATGCTTTTTTTTTCGCGGTTCCAATGTTTATTCCTTGTTTTTCATAACCATGGTTTTTGCTGGTAGTGAGTGCGCATAAAAAATATGGCTTGTTGGCTTACAAAACAGTCTTGATTGAGTCATATAGATCTTGGGCCCTCATTGGTTCATTCACTATGACTTTGGCTCGATACCAAGAAGACATACTTTATACCAATGTTTTTAGTTCAGTTTGTGTTGGTCCAAATAAGTCACCACCCGATTACTTGAGTTCTTGTTATAGTAAAAACAAAAGAGAGATTGTGGAAGTTTTGCAAATACTCCAAAGGATAACCTAATGTTGATAATCCAGCCACCTTAAGCCAGAATTCATACCAATGTCTCCAAGTTCATCTGCGTCAACGCACAATAAACCTATATCCTAATACAAGGGTTTTTTGCCCAATACGGGTCATCTTGCGAACACCAAAAACAAGTGTAGAAGCTATTCCGCAAAGAGATCGGAATGTGCACCTTCCAATGATAGGTGCCTGCGCCCTCAAACAAAAACGCGGGAGAACTCTGTGGCGCATGGAAAGCGCCACACACCAAAACCACAAAGCGCCAAAAACGCCGAAGCCTCTGCGCCCACGCTAGGATGACACCTCAACGGGTGGACTTGATAAAGAAAAGGACTCACAGGCAGTGCAGTCCACACTACAGCTGGTGTACTAGGATCCAGGGACTTACTCCATGACTAACACCCATGGCCGATGACCATGAATGCAGGCTCGGAAGTCCACAGAAGTAAGGGAACTTCAGGAACACACGGTCTTTTATAGGTTACTTGGCAATCCGCCACCTTCGATCCGGAACAGATGTAAGGTTGATGACAAGATTGAAACTGGGAATTAATTATTCTGCTTCCATTATAACAAGCTTGCAACTGTTATAATGGAGTATCTAAAAGTCTATAAATTAACTCTTTTAATAGTTAGTAAAATTCCATCAACAAATTGCATTTATTACTTTCTTTTTCAAGAACAAGAAAAAAGGAAAAATAACTTACGGTCTTTATATCGAAAACATAAACGCTTGTTGTCATCAACATTACATCTGTTCCAGATCGAAGGTGGCGGATTGCCACTAACCTATAAAAGACCGTGTGTTCCTGAAGTTCCCTTACTCTGCTTCCCCCCTTACCCACACCCATAGTCACCAACCACGGGGTAGCCACAGAGTAAGCGCCCCTTCCCCGCTCCACCAACCATAGTATGAACATACACTACCCTGCCTTCTCTCCACCAAGCCATCCGCCGAGATGCCATCCTCCTCCGCTCCACCAAGCGGGACAAACCCACCCGTAACACCACTACGGGTCTATTTAAATATATATTATTATAGGTTAGTTATTCATTACCTATATAATGCCGTATTCTTTACATGTTAATTTATTTATATTTTACATACCTTAATGGTTCGAAAAACATTTACTGCGCCATTAAAAATAGCCAAAACTGTAGAGGAAGTGACCTCAACCTAGTTATTGATGGAATATATAACACATGTTTCATTAATTATTATTACATTAGTTACTAGCATTAGCACCTCTTTATTCATGTAATAAATTCAACATACCTCTAATAAAAACAGCAAAACTGGAAAAATAAATAAAGAACAAAAATGAGGGAGACTTGCTCGCCTATATATCAAATGACACGAAGAAATAAACATTAGTGATTAAAAATATAGTTGATTACGTACCATTATATTTATATTTATATCTATATAAGAATATTTATAAATACCTTCAAAAATAAAAAATAAATAATAAGTAATAAATAACAGAGGGAGGAACGGAACCTGCCCAACCTCGACCTATATATATATATATATATTAATGTAGATTATAAAAAGTATAATTAGTAACTGTCGTACCATCTCCATATAACATACTCTCTATATTCATAACCATAATGTTTCTCGAGAATATTTACCTCAATGACGGTAGCAAAAATGTGTAAATAAATAGGATATCTTCTATAAGTGGGTATATTCAAAGTATGTACAAAAAGAGGGAGCCAGCCCAACCTATATACATGGATATGAGTTATGATAAGTGTGATTAGTACTGTAGCTATGATATTATTTTTATTTGTCACCTTGCTAAAAACCAATATTCATAAAATATGTATAGAATATTTACCTTAAATAAATAGGGTATATTGACAGAAATAGGGTATCTTCAAGCATAAAAACACAGAGTGGGAGATAAACTCGACCTATACATATGGATAGCAGTAAAGGTATGATATTAGTATACTGCAAAAACACTGTCATCAATGTGTCCCCACCCTACCAAATAACTACCTTCAACAAAAAAAATAGCACTTCGACTGACTAACAACACCAAAAAAAAAGGGGGATACGCAAAGGGGAACGAGCCTATGTAGAAGATTGTTGTGTTAATATGCAATATCTTAACATGTTTTATATGCATTTCATAGAACAATATAAAAAGTTACTTACCAAGAAAAAAGAAAGAAAAAGAAATGAATGTTTTGTAGGTTTTTAAAATTTTACGATTTTTTTAAAGGTTTTTTAAGGTTTTACGATTTTTTTTTGGGATTTTTGTTGGTTTTTATATTTTCTAAATTGTTCAAACAAAAACGTGTTAGTAACAAGTTTTTTTTTTATGAGTAGAAAACATGTTTTAAACAAGTATTATACAACTTACTTTTGTGGATTTTTTAGGGTTATAAAAAGAAAAAAAAAAGACTACAAAATATAATATTTATAGTTAGAAAACACAAGAAAATATTTTATATACAAGAAAAATAGGACTTACCACACCGTCAGAACCAAAGGGAGGTGGCATTGGGTGGTACTATGTCGACGTCCATATCACCTTCACACCAATCTACTTCCATGTACTCAAGATCTCCGTGCTTCCAATCTATCTTCATGTTATCATCTTCATCTTCATCATCATCATAACGTTCTTCTTCTCCATTTTCACCATTTTCACCAGTAGCACGAGCAGCCGCAGCACCATCACCAGTAGTTGCACGAGCAGCACGAGCAGCACGAAGAGCACGAACTGGGCGAGGTGTAAGGATTTGACGAGCAGGTGGAGTCGGAGCAGAAGTAGTTGTAGCAGGAGTAGCGGCAGGAATGGTAGCGGGAACGGCGGCAGAAGTAGTAGTAGGAGTAGGGGCAGAAGTAGTAGCAGGAATGGCGGCAGAAGTAGTAACAGGAGAGACGGGTGGAGTAATAGCAGTTGTCGTAGCAACAGAAGAAACACGAGAACTGGTGGCAGAAACGCCAGGAACAGTTGCACCAGCACCAACAGCAGGAAGAGCAGAGGCAGAAGCGTGCGCAGTGGGAACAGTGTTACCCGTGGCAATCCAAGGAGCATTAACCCAACGAGCAGGAGCAGGATCGGGCAATGTAGGAGTGGGAGCAATGGCATAAGGATTACCAATTGCAACCCGATTATCACCAGCCCTGCGAGCAGAAACTGGGACAGCGAAGACGTGGTTAGAAGTAGGAAGAGAAGTAGAAATAGGAGCAGAAGTAAGAATGGGATTGGGCGGATTCACCACCAAGCGAATGCGTTGCACATTGCTGGTGGGATTGGCGATGGAAGTAAAAGTTGTGGTGGCTTGTGAAGCAAGAGATCGTGTAGAGCGAATCATACTGAAAAAACAAATAATGAGGTGAGGGAAAAGAAAGTGAAAGAAAGAAAAAAACGCGTTACTATAGAAATAATTTATTTATAGCTGCATTGTAAGCTTATACCCCGCACACCAACAGCCAACTATTTATTTAACCCTCAAACTATTTACACATTTTAATATTAAACTATGTAAGCTTGGGTGTGTTGGCATATGATAAAGACATATGTTTATTATTTAAATGTAGCTATTATGAGATTTTTTTAAAAAAATTCTCTTTACTCTTCATTTCAACAATGTCACTCATTAGCTAATATAAAAACATTAAAGTTTTATAATATGCACGGGCCACCAAGGACATTTTTTTTACAACTCGCAGCTATTTGACTTTTTCACTGGTACTTTAACATGACGAAAAATAACGTTAACTTGAAAGATGCGTAATAATATTAGCAATTGAAATAAAATCTGTCAAAAGGAAGCTAAACTAGCAAATAATATCATATTATGAATATTTTTTAAATATGGCCAAATATACCCAAAAGTAATATATTATTATAAGCGAAAAATAAAATGATAAATAAGTTCTATCCCTCTGTATATTCCATGAAATAGTACTCGACCATGGTCAAGATAATTAACATTTTTTATTATCAGCAACATATCCAATGCTTCATGTCAAAAATGATTTTAAATCTAGTAATCAGTATAAGGAATCATGCACAATACGTATAGCGATATTTAACATTATTCTTGATCTACGTACGACTCTCATTTTTTTATTGTATTTATTGTATACCAAATTGTCTCTTAATCTCCAATTTGAAGAATTTCAAAAAGTATACAATACAGAATGATAGTGTTTTATTTCAAAAATACACATTAGATAAACCAATGGTCTGATCATCAATAAGAGTGATACCCTTCACGTATAGTATATACTGCATAAGACATTCGTGTTTCGAAAAAAAAAGGGACATAAAATTTCCTTCGCCATCGTAAATCATTTTGTGGATTTTCCCAAGTCTCTTTAAATCCAATACCAGCAAAATTCCAAGCAACATTTGGAACACTCGATTTACCACCAATATCCACAGTGACTTGAGCTGCCTTAAGCAAAATATCATTACCAAAAGAAGAAGGATTGCCATAAGCTATTTGAGCAGTAGCAATGGCACGTACAGCCTTGATGCAGTGAGATTCTTCCGCTTTAAGAGCAAGATGAATGACATTCAGCCATGGATTTCGCTGTCTTCAATAGCTTGAGGTGATATGTAGTTTGCAAGTAAATCCAATTGAAGACTTGGACGACCTCGACCAACATAATACATTAATGTTTCTGCAAAGTGGGCACGAAGTAACAATTCAGCTTGAATAGCTGTCAAGTAAGGTAAAATAGTATAGATTGCATGTACAGAAGTGACTGCGTGAGCGAAGAAAAAATCCAATTTGATTTCTTGTTCACGAATACCTGAAGCAACAAATAAAACGACACTAAAAATAAAAAGTTCTTTCAAACTAGATTCGGCATCTATATTGTTGATTATACGTACGTATTGTGTCAGGTAATCTTATAAAGATACGTAATAACAAGAAGTAATCACTCCGTTTCCCCCTCTTACCTTTGTAGTGCCATTGACTAGCATATTCGCGTAATCTTTTAATTACTACTGAATTATCATAAACATTTTGTGCCTTTGTTTCATCTGTATATTTGATAACATTATCAAAATCCGAATCTTCGTAGAGTGTTTGAAAAATAGTCAAGGCCGTTTGGGTGCCATTCATAATTTGTTTCAACTCTTCTCCATCTTCATTTTTATCATTTAAATGTTTCATAACGGGAGCAGGATAATCTTCACAACAAGCCATCATAGCCAATGCTTCTGCAGTTACATTGGGTAAATTAAACTCGATTGCATAACCCAAATGAATCAATGGATGGTATGCACCACCAAGTAGTTGAGCTAACATTTCATCCTTGAAAATCCAATAACGCACTGTTTCTAACACCCCATATTTCTCAATTTCATTCGTAAAAAGATTGAGATAACTTGTATACGCGTCTCGATTACGAATTTCTTTTCGATAAGTATCTCTTGTTAATGTTGTAATTGAAGCAGGAATAGGACGTTGATAAGATGCATGCAAATCAAAAATTTCTTGTAATCTTTTTGTATCCGCACCAAACGCAAATGCTGCTAAATAATGATGTGTCAAATGACTTATTATAATATAAAAATAGACTTCATTAGTACGTATGCGTTTTATGGGAATAAAATGTTTTTCTGTTCACACGGCTGCATGTGTGTGTTTTTAGTTTGAAAATAGATACTTTACTTGTGAAAACCACAAGAGTTATAAAAAATATCATGTTTTTGATGATTTTTGTCGATTAAATTATGTTTTGATAGATCGATTGATGCTGAACCAGGAATACGAATAGCATAATGTGATGTAATGGGATTAATTTCAGTTGGAAGAACTCCCATAGTTCTTTTTTTTCGCTGTTCAAATTATTATTTACAAAAAAAAAAAAAAAAAAAAAAAAAACAAGTTTTAAGAAAAAAAACATTGCTACGTATTTATACAGTTTGTTGTTGTTGTTGTTGTTGTTGTTGGGGAAGATCTATACAATGCATTGTTTTTACACAACAAAATTGCTTTTATGTAATACTACGTGTGTACGAAGAAAGAATAGTAAATAATAAAGCCGAGCCACATTTGCTAATTAAAAATTTATTTAGTGAGAGTATGATCATATTTTCTAATCATGCATCCCTCTTGTTCCAGAAATACTAGCATCTACTCTCTCACGTGTTCCTTGAAAAAAAAACAAAAACTTTATACCTAATAGACGCATTTACATATATGCCGTATATTATAAACCAGCCAGTGTGATCTAATCTTTATATATTTACTTGCTGATTATTCCTTATATTTAGTTATATTGTACAATAGAACAATTCTAATTGACTTTTGGGTGTATAACAGTCTTTTTATTTTTTATTATCCACAGACATCGAATATCAGTAAAATGATGATACGTAGTACGTACTGATGGAAGGATGATCAAAGATATCATGCTATCCTTTGAGTAATTAATCCTGATCAATTCTTGTATTATCACTTATTAAACCTGTTTGTAAGAACTGAAAAAATAACAATACTTACAACTCTAAATACGTATCAAATGGAAACAGTTTCTTGGAATACGATACGTACTAGTAAACAAAGTTAAATTTCCACCTGAATTATGTTTTATTCTTTCTTATTTCTTTTTCAAAATCAATGATGTATGAATGTTGGTTGGTTAAACAGTAAATAAATGTATTTATTTTAGATACTTTCGAGGTACTTTTGAATACGCGTGCTCTCATGTTATATTCTTTGTAGTTACTTTACCTAACATTATTATGTTAAAACCATCCTTATACCATTGTACTATTTTTGTCATCTACTAGGCAGTACGTGCCTATTTTTTAATGTATTAAATTAAATTTTTGGTACTGTAGAATATTATATACAATGTCATCAGGTAATAAACTAAAACTTTGATTCAGTATATATATATACATATATATATTTCAAAAAAAAATATTAGAAGCAATTATGTGGTTAACAAGACTCTAAATAGTAGAATGAATTGCGGTGGATGAAATTAAAAAGTGCATTGATTAAAAAGTGCTCGTTTGTCCTCCCCCTCCTTTGTTTCCGCAGCCTTTTTTTTATTTTCTATAACATCGTCCAACGAACATTCACTGACAATCACGGAAGAAGAAAATTATTATTCAGGTTATCAAGGTATCAAATGAATAATTAAGGAAATTCACCAAGAAAGATGTATATATAAAGAGGACAAACATTGAATTCTTGTCTTTTTTTTATATATACAATTGAAAATAGAGCTTTCAACCTTTGTTCTAGAAACAGCAAATCCTACACTAGAAGCTTTCGCATTTAAATATAAACATGAATTAGTAAAGTGGAATGAATATAATAATTGGACATCGCATGCAACAGTATGGTCACAAAGATATTTGAATAAAATGAGTGATTTAAGACCTGATGTAAAAACCAAGTAAGTAGAACAGCCCCATAGCTTTTTAGCCCTTTTTTAATTTTCATTTTGTATTTGGAAGAGTGACTGACAACCATTGTTACATTTCTTTTAGTACTCGTTGCAAGAAAACTATTTGGCAAGAAATATGTTTGTTGGTAAATATAGTTATACGTAATGATGATAATATAAATGCAAAAATAAAAGAGTAAATGATAAAATAACTATGATAAGGATAATAATAACTGTTTATTGAATATCTATATAGAGAGAGGCTATTACTAAACATCGTTTAGAGAGCATAAAAACTGCAACTTTAATGGCACCTGTTGCTAATCAAGCAATTCGAGATATTATTGAGGGGTAATAGATTTAACTTTCTTATGGTCTAATTTCACTTGATACACTTATTGTTATAGCTCTTATTTATTCATAAATATTTAACTATTTTATTATTTATAAATTATAGCGAGAAGGATGATGTTGAGAGTGTCAGTAGTAGTGAGGTTTCACTAGCTGAAAATGACGTATCTTTTGAAATTATTGCATTATCACCCGGTAGCAAATACAAAATTACATAACCTATTGAAGAATTAAACGTACAAAATATGAAGAAAGAAGAACAGGTACCGAACAAGATAAAAAAAAATAGTGTCATTACTATTTTATTAAGGTTATTAACTAGTTATTATGAATTACTATGAATTGTTCTAGTGGTACGATCCAATAAGTAGAGAAAATCTGTCTGTTTTACTTGAAAATCATCAAAAAAAAATCCATCAAAGAGAACAAAAACAAGTCAAAAAATATACCTTCTATGAAAGCTTTGTAAATATATTTTTGTTTTGGGGGATTGTGGTAAAAATTGAGAGAAGAAAAATGAATGACAAAAGCAAGGACGGAAATAAAAAAAAAGTTGAAGGGGGGCTGGTTGTACGTTTATGATTGCTAACACTATCTCAGGAGCTTGATATGTGTCTTCTTATTTGATAACAGCGCTAGTGTATTAGGTGATCGACATGTTGATCTTGATAGAGATTGGTTGCGTCCTACCGTCCCCCCCTATGTTTGTTCGTGGTGCAACAAAGTTGCAGAGGTACTGTAATTTTTTATTACTATAATTGTTCTTTTTATTGTTATAGTTATTTCCTTATTGTTTTTGTTACTGACACTTATTATTAACATAATATATAGTTACGACAGCGCAAAAATTATGATATTTGGGAGTTACGTTCATTAATCAATACATACCAAGGAATGTCAATCAAGAGAAAAGATGATTTTATGTACTCCTTTATGACTGTTTTAAATGTGTGTGCGGGTGTCAAAACGTATAATGAAAATGGTATAACAGAAGATACTTTGGTTCATACTTATCTTCATGCCCCGCTACATGCTCTCTTCGTTGACAATTGTAGATTGAATCATAAATAATAATTATATTTCTTTCCGTTTTATCAATTACTATGATCGACATCTAATTAATAACAAACAATACGGTATCATTTTTAAAGGGCAAATTCAACTTTAGAATCAACAAGAAATACACCCAAACTTCTTTTTCCTGATTTTACTGTATTTCATCGCGCATCAGATTTGTTTGTTGTGGAAGTTAAAAGACCCGGGTCCAGTATATCAGATTCGAATGAATTGGTGACATTAGGTGTTCGTGTGCGGATTCCTAATACGTAGAAGGTTGTTTGTGTCGTGCTTACCGTATGAACACGAAAGCTAAACACATCTACCACACGATGGTTCAATTATCTGATTTTCGTTTTGCCAATAAGCCATTTGAAATTTCTTGTCTTGGTATCACTATGCAAAATCTATGGCAGATAAAGGTAATAGATTTAGCTTTTAGCATCCAATATATTATAATATAAGCAAAAAACTAATTAAAGTCTGTCTTAGAAAATTATTGATCATATGACCAAAGATATTAATAAGTGCATTGAAAGGAGAAAAGCTCGCAAATCATCGTCTAAACGAATCGCATCAAGCTGGATAATTCAAGGATCAGATGGAAATCTTCAAAAAGAAAAGAAACGTATTATTGACAAAATGCAGGACAAAAATGGAAATACAAGGAATAACGGCCGATCAAAGAAGTAGTATGGATATTTTTATATCTTTATTATTATTTAATCTATCAAAGTTTAAGTAATCAATGTATATTATATTTCTCTAAAGTAACCTTCTTCGAGTACTTTATTGGTACTGCTTGTATATGTATTATATCAGATAATGAAACTGTACTTCTTTTACTTCTAATAACATTATCACAACTTATTATATGCTTCCTGTACTATACGTAGTCCTGTTAAATAAATTTTTATCTGATCATCGTCAAAGAAAACTTCTTGATGGCGGCAAAACACGTTTTTCACTCACAGACACGGCCCATTATAATGAGTATGTTGCTTGTTAAACAGGCTTTTTTTAAATGCAATAGGTAGAAATATTTATTGTTTTTTTTGTACGGAGAACAAGAGGCCTTAATCACAAGAAAACGACTTTGCGGTATTGTACTATATTGCTCCGCCCATTTTTCGGTTTCTCACTGTCTAACAAGTTCTATGTGTTGTATTATAAGAACATTATCTCTTTATCCCAGATGAAATAAGAAATCATATTTAAAATTTTTAAAATACAGACGTGAACAGAACTCAATTCTAAAAAGGAAACTGAGTAAAATCGCATAACGATGTCCTGCGCCTCGTCAACTTAAATTAAAGAATAAAAGAGAGTATCATGGCTAAGCCCAATATACTTCAGAACAGTAGCTATAGTAACCTTCTCAATATTAATGACTAATATCAAGTACCCGACTTTACTATCAATCACCCACATCATTCTATCAACTAAGCCCCATAACTCATAGAATAGAAATCATATAAATACGGGTTGTGAATATTATTTTAAAGAAATAACTTTATTCTAGTTTCTAAATTATTATTAAAGATATATAACAAAGTCTCAAAGGATTTATACCTTGTCTGTTTTTATTTCCTACTTTTATTAAAATAACCAAATATCACACTATGTATGGTAATAAGTTTATGCGACCGAGAAACCTGTTACTTAGCAACAGGTAATACTGTAGTCTAGTTTCATTTTAATCATTAAATGTAATGCGTGTTTTCATGATTTTTTCTCTTCATGTACGTATGTAGAAAAAGTACTATTAGTAAGATAATATTGGATATACTATTTGGTGTTCCTATGAAAATATGAAATCATTATTACTCACTATTTGAAAAGACGAGACAAAAACCTGTTTAAGCATAAGAAGATGGTGGCATATCTAATGAAGAAAGCCTAGAACGACGGAATTATTTTGTCTTTCTTGTGAATTTAAACGAAATAAATGAAAAAAGACCATGATAAAAGTACCAGAATTTGACTCTGTCACAAACCGTGAGTTACGATTATTAATGGGAGCAAGTACGTGGCCTCAAACATCAACAACGACCATCTGGACAGCGTATTTTTTTTTTCACGTTCTTGATGGGGACCTTGAGAGTGTCCGAAATGATTCGACGACGCAGAAGCTTATGAAGCTAAGGCAAAGGAGGCTTTGAATCTTGATTTATCAATGTATGACGGGTCGTGGTTGCACATTATTGTTTGTATTCCGGTCAAAATAGGCCTAACTCTGTTGCATCTGGATGAAGATACGAGCACGTCTCGCAAAATTGAAAGGAAAGCACAAGTTTCGCACTGCCCCCTTTTTTACCTTCTGTAGTAATGCAAGAAACGGCTACGAGTTCCTATCCGTCACAACAAAAGTAGGTGCTCTTTAAAATGAGTTTGGTGGGTAAGTTATAAATATCGATGAAATTACATCGTTGACAGTCCTAATAACTTAGGTATTTTCATTGGAAATGCACAAGCAGTATTACTAATACGTACAGAGGGTGTAGAGCCAGTAGTATCAGATGGCAGAAGTAGAAGAAGTATAGCTATTTAAAGCCAAAAATACAAGCTTTACTACAAATGAATGTATGGGCATTAGTTTGTCACTGATGTTACTGCTATAGATATATGACCAACTTTAAGAATACGCCTTGCAAGATGTTGTAGCAACTACACAATCCGAAACACAGCGAAGTATAAGAACAAGCTCGAGAATTTTTGCTGATGAAGGTTGAAGTGCTTCTTTGGCGGTAGAATCATGTGATAAGGTGCATACTGACTTGAACAGTCATTTTTCGAAAATTGAGATATCTTAAACGTCCGACGGGTAATAATATTGCTACCAATGAGACATCAAATTCTGCATGCATTGATAAGCCAGTGAAATACTATATATATTTTACCAAAAAAAAAAAAAGAATGAAGAGAGATGATAGTGTATGTATATACACTATTGAGAAGTAGGCAGTTACTCCCCTAATTTTTTCTCCTTTTTTATTGCTTGGTTTCATAGTACCATTTGTTATTTCAGTTATTTCAACAGTTTTTTCTACCAGAACCTGGTTTTATTTTTTTATTAAAAATGGTGGATGGGGGCCATAACCCCACCCCGTAGCTATTCAACAAGAGTCTAGAATTATTTGAATCTTTTTTATATATATAGATGATAGTATCTACATCTAAGTAATATTTGAAAACAACTACCTTTCGCGTTGTATTGTTGTTATATCTATTTTTTTTTATTGAGTGAAAAAAAAAATAGAAAGGTAAACGTTAGGAGCTACATATAATCCACAGCACGAACCTTGTGTATCCACTTTTATAGGTTACACACTTCTTATCCCTTTCTCGAAATATTGGCATTACTTTGTAAAAATTCATATTTTAACAAAACTTTGAAGCGACAAATCTCAATGGAAAATCATTTTCTCTAAAACCTGTTCCGTAACATCTCTCAAGAATACCTAAGTTAACATATATTACGGCTCAAAAAGTTCATACGTAGCTGCATTTCTGACAATTTTTTGGCAACTCTTATCCCTCCCCATATTTTGACGGTTTAAGTCAGAATACACCTCAACAATCTAGATGACAGTGTTGTATGCGATGAAGCAACTGTGAAACACAACAATTGGTCATATGAAAGAATAAATAATAGTGACGTTATTGTACAAGCAGAAGCAATCATATCATCCAGTGGAAAAGCAGCAAGAAGAACAGAAGGTAGAGCAGGAGCTCGAAGTAGACAAACTAAGATTTTAAAAACATTAGTTCGAACAATGGAGAGAATTGCGATCTAAACAATAGTTTTACTATTGAGAAATGGGCTCTTGAAGTTTCAATTTCAACAGGACGAACATCAAAAAGGATCAGAAAAAGAGAAGATGGTTAGTAAACAAACAGTATACTATCATTAATATAATTTACAACCAACAACTATATTGCTTTTGTTACAATTAAATATGCTATATGTATTACACATGGTAGCGCTAGATGTTAAAAATAGTTATAATCAAATTAATTAATACGAAATCGTGGCTGATACAGTAATAATGGGCGTTTAAAACTTGTATTTTCCATACGATTGAGTAATAGTATGGATTGAGGTCAATACAAACAAAATGGATGGCCATAATCCATATATTTAAACTTACTAAATCTTGTTGGAACTTCTTAAAACTCGGAACTTGTTGGCTTGTTAATCCCTTGGCGCAAAACGAGTTTACCAAATGAGTTTCAATAATCTACTCCCTCATTATGAAAAAGTATTTTCTTTTCGGTGGTAACTAACGCAAGATCCTGTACCCAAGGTAGCGGGTTAAAAAATTGTCAGTACATATTTTTTTTACCGAGCGGACAAAGGCCATCTGTAATGAAATTACGTATTGTCCCCAATTCTCTACTCTCATTATATCAACTCTTTACCAACTCTTTTATGTACTGTCGAAGCCCAAGTCCTTCCATCACTTAGCTTAAAATTCAACAACCTCTTTATCAATAGTCTACTGTACGCACATGGGATACTATACCCTTATTACTGAAAGCATGTGAAGATCATAGTATTAATTTAGGTTATAGATGGAACCCTACGAAATGCATTTATATGTCCATGACTGATCCACCTCCGAATCAACTACCACAACTATATGGAGTTAACCTACAACGAGCAACCAAATTCACATATCTTGGTGTCCCCTTTACCCCAGATGGATGTATCAACACTAATGAACTTATTGATCGAAATACTACTGCTGCAGTTTCAGCAATGAATATTATGGCGTCAATTGGTGTGCGCGCACGATGTCTTGGTAAATTACTCAGTACTCGTCTTTACCGCCAATTATCCGACCCAAGATGGAATATGGTCTGGCGATTGTAAAACTCAATAGACATGATTACAATACTCTACAAGAAACCCAAAATACCTGCCTTCGAAAAATACGTATATGGTACCAAGACTAACCACTCGATGGCCATTATTCACCCTCTAGCAAATCTTGAATTTATGGTTGATCGTGTTACTACCTTACAAGCAAAGTTTATATTTCGTTCATATCATATGCCTGATGATGCTTTATTCCCCACCTTATTACAACATGTTCGCCAAACAAAAGGTCTTTGTTCCTCGACCTCAGTCATTAGAAAAAATAAAATTTGGCAATCACTAGATACAACAACACAGTTAGACCACCACACGGTAACAAACAGTGATCTAAAAACAGCCATCAAACAACATATTAAAAGCACACACATACAACGCTGCCAACGCAAGAACAGTAAATTACTAAATCAATGCCGTCAGCAATTGGGAAATGACTCAATTTTATGGCTGCCCATGACATCTACAGAACGTAATTTATGTATTTACTATCGCCCAGGTTGGATCACTAATTACCAACAACAACCATGTCCTAATTGTCACCAAACAACCCGACTATCTAAACAACACTTACTTTCCTGCCATCGGGTCCATACATTCTTATCAATCTCCAAAAACATCAGCAACCCTATTTCTTTTATTCTCAACCGACTCCCCAAGACACCTCCAACATCATACCAAAAACGTGTCTATTGGAAAATCATCTGGCCAAAACTCTGCTACATTCTACACCACACCGTACTTGCCGTCCTGATTATTATACCACCCCTTCACCACCAAAAAATCAACTTCGACATTTATTACTACAATGGATTGAACCACCACTTGTACCACATGCACCCCCTTTCAATTTAAATTTATAAAAAAAAAAGAAAACTAACAAACCAAACAAGTATCAGCATTTCTTTTCCCATGCTCCACATCTCCATCTTTTTCCTTTACCTTTTTTTTTCTTTGTTACTTCACTACTTTCTCTTTTACCTTAGACGACCCCTACCTCATCCCCCTCATTGATATCTATGTACTGTCATTTTCAATACAGCTTTTCTTGCATCCCCGCAGGTTTTTCAGTTCCTCTCTTTGTGACAGGCGAGAGCAATAAGCTGCAATCAGCGCGTGTTCAATTTAATTTCGTCATTAATAAAATAAATAAATTTCAACGTAATGAAATTACTACAGAAAATGCAAATATTGATAGCATTGATGGTGAACGTACACACGTTAAACCTATATATCTTTACAACGTTCAAATAGAGTAATACAATCAGCAACCCAATTACCTCTTCAGCACTCATCTACCAACGCTCATAGTCTTCTCACGATAATGGACTATGCATAGCCGATTATTCAATAAGTTAAATAACAATTTGGAAGAGGCTTCCCATAAACAATATTGTATTCAGACATAATTTCAAAGAAAGACATAAAAGAAATGAGTTTTACAAAAAGCGTAAAATTATATATACATCAATGGAATCCCTAAACTTTCCAAAACATCAACCAACGTTTAACCAGGTTTTATTAGCCTTCATAAAAGAAGCATGCAAAATGTGTTTTTAAAGAGATACCATCGGTCACGAACATTCGTTTGACAACGCTACCAGTGGGATGACAATCTTGCCCCAGGATAACAAGATCTCCACTGTCACTAAGGAACCCAGACGCAGATGGATACCTCCCAACAAGACGCAGATTGAAGGGGGACTTCCTTAAGCCAAACGAATGCCGTGATGAAAAAGAAAGTAATCCAAAAAAAAAAAGGATGCTCCTGTTGCACTATATAAAAAAAAGAGTGTTAGTAAAACGAAAAGCTTACATAAAAACACCAATAATCTTGACTTAACTTGACTTTTCAAAAGATACCATCGGTCACGAACATTCGTTTGACAACGCTACCAGTGGGATGACAATCTTGCCCCAGGATAGCAAGATATCCACTGTCACTAAGGAACCCAGACGCAGATGGATACCTCCCAACAAGACGCAGATTGAAGGGGGACTTCCTTAAGCCAAACAAATGCCGTGATGAAAAAGAAAGTAATCCAAAAAAAAAAAGGATGCTCCTGTTGCACTATATAAAAAAAAGAGTGTTAGTAAAACGAAAAGCTTACATAAAAACACCAATAATCTTGACTTAACTTGACTTTTCAAAAGATACCATCGGTCACGAACATTCGTTTGACAACGCTACCAGTGGGATGACAATCTTGCCCCAGGATAACAAGATCTCCACTGTCACTAAGGAACCCAGACGCAGATGGATACCTCCCAACAAGACGCAGATTGAAGGGGGACTTCCTTAAGCCAAACAAATGCCGTGATGAAAAAGAAAGTAATCCAAAAAAAAAAAAGGATGCTCCTGTTGCACTATATAAAAAAAAGAGTGTTAGTAAAACGAAAAGCTTACATAAAAACACCAATAATCTTGACTTAACTTGACTTTTCAAAAGATACCATCGGTCACGAACATTCGTTTGACAACGCTACCAGTGGGATGACAATCTTGCCCCAGGATAGCAAGATATCCACTGTCACTAAGGAACCCAGACGCAGATGGATACCTCCCAACAAGACGCAGATTGAAGGGGGACTTCCTTAAGCCAAACAAATGCCGTGATGAAAAAGAAAGTAATTGAAAAAAAAAAGGATGCTGCTGTTGCTCTGTATAAAAATAGCATAAAAACGTTATTAAAGCAAGCCAATGTGAAGAAGAAGAAGAACAAGAAAACATAATGAATGTTACTTTTCTAAATTAGTTCATGTAATATACACTACCATACCACTAGACTTAAGATATTTGCCAAGCAACTTGAAATTCACTTTTCAGTTATTTACGTTGGAATGCCGCAACAGGAGTTACAAAAGTTTCTTGAGCTGCCTCCCAGCCAATAAAATTCATTTTGAAGCTTCTTTCCCCGTCTTCTTTTTTTTTTTGTTTGCTACTTGTAACTTGGAGTTCTATCTATTTTTCATACTGCTTCAAGCATGCTATATATAAAACCATATTGACATCATTTTTAAAAACTAATTCTGAGAAGTAAATGTTAAAATCAAATTTTAAAATATATATGAGTCATGGCAATGCATCTCTTGGTAATCTCACCTGGCTCTTGTTGATACCTCTATTGAAGTGCTGGAAAATATTACTTTTGTGCCAACTAAGTCAATAATCGAGAAAAATATCGAGAGGAAAAGAAGGACGCCATGTCACTGTCAAACAATATTAAAACTAATTGGATATTCAAAACTGTACAAAACATCACTGAATGATATTGATGATACGCCTTTTGATGACATCATTAATTTGAAATATCTCTGTACTTCCATAGCTGTCGATCTTCAAAAAACAAGTAGAAACAATGATAATGCTAGTTGACGATGGAAGACAAACAGATATAATTGACATGTCTTTTTTGTTTTATTAATGAATATATAATAGTTTTTTCTTGCAACTAGTAAAAAAATTAAATTATGTTAAGCAAATGCTCCAGATAATAATAACGATTTTACTGCAGAAATCAGTAAGAGAAGATTCTTTGTCGAGTAAAAAGAATGTTATATTAATTTTGTTTTTAAAAGCATTACGATTTTGGTGCAAATGATAATTATTATTACATATTATCTTATAAAAGGATTTATGCCACTCCTAGTCAATTATATCCCACCGTAAAGTAACCAATTGATGATTATCGTATTATGAGATGTACGAAAACCAAAAGAACACTCTTTGATTAAGAAACATATTAACAAGCTGAAAATATACTGAAATGGACTGATTATGCACAGGTATATCCAGCCCTGGGCCTTCATTTTATTTTAAGATCGTACTAATAAGAATAGCTTGCTATTATACACTTGTACTCTTGGTAAAAGCTCTCAAGTTTGTTTAATGTTCAAGCGCGCATAAGTATCAGACGTTGCATTATCAAAATATCATAGACGAAAAAGAAAAGACAGTAGAATATGCAGCAAAGCAGCGTAAAATATGAGCACAAATATTAGAGTATTTTTACTGTCACTGCATCTTTATACAATCAAAAAGTACTGCTTTCATTTTCTTTCTTTATATAAAACATACTAGAGCGTTTAATGCTCCTTCCTTGGAAGCAACATCAAAAAAGCGAATAATTTATGATTTTTAGCCCTGGACATGATTCCCGGGCACAATATTCTGTTAAAAAAAAGTACATTAGAGTTGACAAATGATATGCAACCATTGTTGTGTTATGTAATATCTTTCAAAACATTGTATCGCTTCTGAAGCTCAAGCACCATCTTCTCTTGTTAATCCACGTGCTCTTACTTATCAGTCACAAGCTAATAATAATCCATCATGATGCACACCACTACAACAATCATTTCATTCTAATCCAGCTTTTTACCCGCCTTAGCATTCACGAAACATGATGCCACCATTCTCATATACTTTCTTGCAACTACCTCCTATGCTATAGTATAAATTGTTCACCGCCACCACCACCACCACCACAACAACAACAACAACAACAACAACATTCTAAAAAGCAAAGAAGAAATCCACCGCATCCAAAAAAGTTTGTTGTTTGTAATCACCTAGAAGGTTTGTATTTATCATTAAAAAATAGTATATTTCTAGTTTATACTTCTAGTTTGTACAAGGGCAGAGTGTTACTTTGCAACGCTCTTTGTGAATATCTCTTCTCTTTTTTTTTGGCTACCCATATACATAATATGCGGGCCATTTTATTATTTGTACGTATATGCTTGTGTACTCTCCAATAGACGCAAAGGACACTTCTAGTGTTATTTTTAAGTTAAAGATGTATTTACGTATTATTTATAAGACGTATTAGTGTGTAATTGAAGAAATTATAATAGTAAATATTATTCTTGCCTGAATATGTCTCTGTGATCCCGAATAAACTCTTTAGTGTATAGTATATAGTGTTTTTATTTTTTGTTTTTTGAATATATTTTATGATAATATTCTCATGGAGTCTTGAGATTTCTGTTTCTGATGTACTGTGTGCAATTTCCTGCTTATGGATCATTAAAGAATATCTTGATTATATATATTTGTATATGTTTTTTCTTCATTTTCTCCGTATATAAGTAATGATAGAGAGATGATTGACTTGTATTCTATGATTTTTTTGAGAGACTACTTTGATGGTTTTCTTTTGTTTTTGATTTTTTTTTGTGTGGTTTTTCTGGCCTTCTAACTTGTTATTTGTTGCCGTTCTTATATGTGATATATTGTAACGTATAAAAATTAAAGACATTGTTATATCAACATATTGCCGTCATTATTATTATTATTATTATTATTATTACTAACAGCCTCATTACGTGTTCCTATTGGCTTATCTAATGCCACTTTTCTGGCAAACCAATGCTACTTTTCTGGTAAAGCAATGCCACATTTCCGGCATTGTTAAATTGTATAAATACCTTTAAATTATTGCAAATAAAATCTTTTCTTCAGTTCTATCTTTACCTTTAAAATCTTTTAGTCTTTTAACAATTAAATTGACCTAACAATGGTTTCCTTTGAGCATAAAGTCTCTTAAACTCATTATAAGATTTCTCTTTTGTGGATTCAGACGTAATATTCCTGAATATAAGAACTCCCACAACCTATATTTCTATTCTTTATTATCTAATTTATTACTCAAATACAACAGCATAGTGTATTATTTCTTCTTTATTTTATAACTTTATACGAAGTACTTCAATCACACATTGAACGCTTCAATATGTTGTATCAATTTGCACGGCAATGATATAAATATATATAACTGATGATGTTCTTTATGGTGTTCCTTGATTATTTTTCATATTGCTCTGAAATATAAACGTCTCGATGATCTGTTGTTGTTGTTTTAAAAAATGTGGTTTCATGATTTGAATTGATGATATAAAAGCCAATTGTATCAATATAGCTAGAGTTTTTAATTTTCGAAATATTGCTGCCTTGATTCTTCAATAGGACAAATCGTGATGATTTTTTGGTGTTTGACCTTTGCCTTTGTTTTTTAAAGATGGTGGTGACAATAACAGTTATACGTATAAAGATATTATGCTGCTCAAATTATTATAGTATGCTCATTGGTCTTGATGTAATGTTGCTGTTATTACCAAGTTGATCGTATGTAGCTAAATCATTACGTAGCTGTTGATTTTCGATTCATAAAGTGCTAGTCGCGTGCTTGTTTATATCTGGGTTTTGTATTATCGCCCCAATAAGCGATGTACTTGAACCTTGAATGGTGATTACGATTACACTGGCTGTTACTCTTGAATATTATAACTTGGCATTAGATGTGTTGAAGTATCTGGTGGGTAAATGTCATGACGATTAATTTTAGTAATGTCTCTCCAATATGTCTTCTGTTTTACTTGATAGTAAGGTGTTAAATTTTCATACGTTGTTTAATGGTGATTGCATGTACAGAAGTGACTGCGCGAGCAAAGAAAAAATCCAATTTGATTTCTTGTTCACGAATACCTGAAGCAACAAATAAAACGACACTAAAAATAAAAAGTTCTTTCAAACTAGATTCGGCATCTATATTGTTGATTATACGTACGTATTGTGTCAGGTAATCTTATAAAGATACGTAATAACAAGAAGTAATCACTCCGTTTCCCCCTCTTACCTTTGTAGTGCCATTGACTAGCATATTCGCGTAATCTTTTAATTACTACTGAATTATCATAAACATTTTGTGCCTTTGTTTCATCTGTATATTTGATAACATTATCAAAATCCGAATCTTCGTAGAGTGTTTGAAAAATAGTCAAGGCCGTTTGGGTGCCATTCATAATTTGTTTCAACTCTTCTCCATCTTCATTTTTATCATTTAAATGTTTCATAACGGGAGCAGGATAATCTTCACAACAAGCCATCATAGCCAATGCTTCTGCAGTTACATTGGGTAAATTAAACTCGATTGCATAACCCAAATGAATCAATGGATGGTATGCACCACCAAGTAGTTGAGCTAACATTTCATCCTTGAAAATCCAATAACGCACTGTTTCTAACACCCCATATTTCTCAATTTCATTCGTAAAAAGAATGAGATAACTTGTATACGCGTCTCGATTACGAATTTCTTTTCGATAAGTATCTCTTGTTAATGTTGTAATTGAAGCAGGAATAGGACGTTGATAAGATGCATGGAAATCAAAAATTTCTTGTAATCTTTTTGTATCCGCACCAAACGCAAATGCTGCTAAATAATGATGTGTCAAATGACTTATTATAATATAAAAATAGACTTCATTAGTATGTATGCGTTTTATGGGAATAAAATGTTTTTCTGTTCACACGGCTGCATGTGTGTGTTTTTAGTTTGAAAATAGATACTTTACTTGTGAAAACCACAAGAGTTATAAAAAATATCATGTTTTTGATGATTTTTGTCGATTAAAATATGTTTTGATAGATCGATTGATGCTGAACCAGGAATACGAATAGCATAATGTGATGTAATGGGATTAATTTCAGTTGGAAGAACTCCCATAGTTCTTTTTTTTCGCTGTTCAAATTATTATTTACAAAAAAATAAAAAAAAAAACAAGTTTTAAGAAAAAAAAACATTGCTACGTATTTATACAGTTTGTTGTTGTTGTTGTTGGGGAAGATCTATACAATGCATTGTTTTTACACAACAAAATTGCTTTTATGTAATACTACGTATGTACGAAGAAAGAATAGTAAATAATAAAGCCGAGCCACATTTGCTAATTAAGAATTTATTTAGTGAGAGTATGATTATATTTTCTAATCATGCATCCCTCTTGTTCCAGAAATACTAGCATCTACTCTCTCACGTGTTCCTTGAAAAAAAAACAAAAACTTTATACCTAATAGACGCATTTACATATATGCCGTATATTATAAACCAGCCAGTGTGATCTAATCTTTATATATTTACTTGCTGATTATTCCTTATATTTAGTTATATTGTACAATAGAACAATTCTAATTGACTTTTGGGTGTATAACAGTCTTTTTATTTTTTATTATCCACAGACATCGAATATCAGTAAAATGATGATACGTAGTACGTACTGATGGAAGGATGATCAAAGATATCATGCTATCCTTTGAGTAATTAATCCTGATCAATTCTTGTATTATCACTTATTAAACCTGTTTGTAAGAACTGAAAAAATAACAATACTTACAACTCTAAATACGTATCAAATGGAAACAGTTTCTTGGAATACGATACGTACTAGTAAACAAAGTTAAATTTCCACCTGAATTATGTTTTATTCTTTCTTATTTCTTTTTCAAAATCAATGATGTATAAATGTTGGTTGGCTAAACAGTAAATAAATGTATTTACTTTAGATACTTTTCGAGGTACTTTTGAATACGCGTGCTCTCATGTTATATTCTTTGTAGTTACTTTACCTAACATTATTATGTTAAAACCTTATACCATTGTACTATTTTTGTCATCTACTAGCGAGGCAGTACTCGTACCTATTTTTTAATGTATTAAATTATATTTTTGTTACTGTAAAATATTATATACAATTTCATCAGGTAATAAACTAAAACTTTGATTCAGTATATATATATATATATATATTTCACAAAAAAATATTAGTAGAAGCAATTATGTGGTTAACAAGACTCTAAATAGTAGAATGAATTGCGGTGGATGAAATTAAAAGTGCCCTTCCCCTCCTTTGTTTCCGCAGCCTTTTTTCTATTTTTTATAACAATGTCCAACGAACATTCACTAACAATCAAGGAAGAAGAAAACTTCTATCCAGGTTATCAAGGTATTAAACGAATAATTAAGGAAATTCACCAAGAAGAAAGATGTATATATAAAGAGGACAAACATTAAATTCTTGTCTTTTTTTTATATATTATTTGAAAATAGAACTTTCAACCTTTGTTCTAGAAACAGAAAATCCTACACTAGAAGCTTTCGCATATAAATATAAACATGAAATTGTAAAGTGGAATGAATATAACAATTGGACATCGTATGCAACAGTTTGGTCACGAAGATATTTGAATAAAATGAGTGATTTAAGACCTGATGTAAAAACCAAGTAAGTAGAACAGGCTCATAGCTTTTTAGCCCTTTTTTTATTTTCATTTTGTATTTGGAAGAGTGACTGACAACCATTGTTACATTTCTTTTAGTACTCGTTGCAAGAAAACTATTTGGCAAGAAATATATTTGTTGGTAAATATAGTTATACGTAATGATGATAATATAAATGCAAAAATAAAAGAGTAAATGATAAAATAACTACAATAAGGATAATAATAACTGTTTATTGAATATTCTATATAGAAAGAGGCTATTACTAAACATCGTTTAGAGAGCATAAAAACTGCTACTTTAATGGCACATGTTGCTAATCAAGCAATTCGAGATATTATTGAGAAATAATAAATTTAACTTTCTTATAGTCTAATTTCACTTGATACACTTATTGTTATAGCTCTTATTTATTCATAAATATTTAACTATTTTATTATTTATAAATTATAGCGAGAAGGATGATGTTGAGAGTGTCAGTAGTAGTGAGGTTTCACTAACTGAAAATGACGTGTCTTTTGAAATTATTGCATTATCACCCGGTAGCAAATACAAAATTACATAACCTATTGAAGAATTAAACGTACAAAATATGAAGAAAGAAGAACAGGTACCGAACAAGATAAAAAAAAATAGTGTCATTACTATTTTATTAAGGTTATTAACTAGTTATTATGAATTACTATGAATTGTTCTAGTGGTACGATCCAATAAGTAGAGAAAATCTGTCTGTTTTACTTGAAAATCATCAAAAAAAAATCCATCAAAGAGAACAAAAACAAGTCAAAAAATATACCTTCTATGAAAGCTTTGTAAATATATTTTTGTTTTTGGGGGATTGTGGTAAAAATTGAGAGAAGAAAAATGAATGACAAAAGCAAGGACGGAAATAAAAAAAAAGTTGAAGGGGGGCTGGTTGTACGTTTATGATTGCTAACACTATCTCAGGAGCTTGATATGTGTCTTCTTATTTGATAACAGCGCTAGTGTATTAGGTGATCGACATGTTGATCTTGAAAGAGATTGGTTGCGTCCTACCGTCCCCCCCCTATGTTTGTTCGTGGTGCAACAAAGTTGCAGAGGTACTGTAATTTTTTATTACTATAATTGTTCTTTTTATTGTTATAGTTATTTCCTTATTGTTTTTGTTACTGACACTTATTATGAACATAGTATATAGTTACGACAGCGCAAAAATTATGATATTTGGGAGTTACGTTCATTAATCAATACATACCAAGGAATGTCAGTCAAGAGAAAAGATGATTTTATGTACTTATTGTACTAAGTTCAGAAATAGACAGTCACACTAAACCAATAATAATAGAGAATTAGATACAAGACATAAAAATTGGGGATATAATATATGAGAAATACTAAAAGACTAATCCATACCAATACAATATAGGAGGACAGAGATATGAACGACTGCAACAGCAGAGATACAACAATACAATGAGATATAAACGACTGGAAACCAGCGATACAAAATAATAGGATGAATCAAAAACTATATAATGATAAGACTAATTAATAAACCATAATAAGAACTTGACCAAACGGACTCTCTTGTTCCTTCACATACAAAATACTTGAAACAGACAACACTTGAAATACGACTTGACTAATCCGAGCCAAGAGATGAAAAACGGTGAGAAAAGGGGAAAAGAGTCTGTTTTTATTTGTGTGTGAATGAATACAGTTTTTATAATTCTCATAACGCAGAATAGAGATTAATTGTAGTTGTGACAAATTTCAAAGTCACACTCTTCAACTATTTTCCATCACTACATACTCCTTTGTGACTGTTTTAAATGTGTGTGCGGGTGTCAAAACGTATAATGAAAATGGTATAACAGAAGATACTTTGGTTCATACTTATCTTCATGCCCCCCTACATGCTCTCTTCATTGACAATTGTAAATTGGGTCATAAATGGTAATTATATTTCTCTCCGTTTTATCAATTACTATGATCGACATCTAATTAATAACAAACAACGGTATCATTTTTAAAGGGCAAATTCAACTTTAGAATCAACAAGAAATACACCCAAACTTCTTTTTCCTGATTTTACTGTATTTCATCGCGCATCAGATTTGTTTGTTGTGGAAGTTAAAAGACCCGGGTCCAGTATATCAGATTCGAATGAATTGGTGACATTAGGTGTTCGTGTGCGGATTCCTAATACGTAGAAGGTTGTTTGTGTCGTGCTTACCGTATGAACACGAAAGCTAAACACATCTACCACACGATGGTTCAATTATCTGATTTTCGTTTTGCCAATAAGCCATTTGAAATTTCTTGTCTGGGCATTACTATGCAAAATTCATGGCAGATGAAGGTAATACTTTTAGCTTTTAACATCCAATATATTATTATAGTATAAGCAAAAAGACTAATTAAGGTCTGTTTTAGAAAATCATTGTTCACATGACCAAAGATATCAATAAGTGCATTGACAGGAGAAAAGCTCACGAATCATCGTCAAAACGAGTTGCATCAAGCTAGATAATTCAAGGATCAGATGGGAATCTTCAAAAAGAAAAGAAACGTGTTATTGACAAAATGCAGGACAAAGATAGAAATACAAGGAATAAAGATGGATCAAAGAAGTACTATTTTTCGTTAAACGGGCACTCGTTAAACCGGTATTTCGTTAATCCGGTAGTATCTCTCAAATATATTTTATATACTATGTAAAATACCGGTGATTCGATAAAACGGCATCCGATGCCCTTTTCCAGATATTTACCGGATTTATAATAATATGGTGCATTCCATCTTAAATAGCCAAAAAATTTTGATTTCTTAAATGCCTAAGGATTTTTAATGTACTTGTATTTTAACAATGTAATCCAAGAACCGTGCTTTTTGACATCGAAAGAACAAAAATCATAGTTTACTTTTTCAATTTTAATAAAGAAAGTAAAAACCCTTAGGCTTTCTAAGTTTAGAGCTTGTGGTTCACTTAAGCAGAGAAGAAAAGATTTTGAAACATTCAACTATGGCGTGAGATGAACAGAGTAATTGAAATAGTGTATGATACAGACGAATTTATCAGAATAATAATAATGAAGGATGGGTGCAGAAGATGTATGTTACTTTGAAAAACTCAAAGATGAAATCTGTCAGAGGTATCAAACATATTTTAGAAGAACATAACTTATAGTTTGAAAATGCACCATATAATGTAAGAAAAAAAAATTGGATGGCAATTGTAAAATGGATTCAACGAATTATTATCTTCATTGTGTGTAACATCTCTTAAGGTTCTTAGTATGGCTTCAGAGAACAAAAAATGTAGGATAAGAAGAAATCGAAAATAGTGGTCATTTAACTGTAATGTATTCTAAATCCCACTGCGTGTGCAATTGGATTGAGTGATACTGGGGATCTGCTAGAATGAATTGTGAGTATATATGATACTGGATATATAAATCTTTAAAGAAGAATTTGAACATGAGTAATGTTAAAGCTATTGGCATGTATAGCTAGACTTTACATTAGCACAAAGCAGATCAGAAGGTACATGTGATTTTATCAAGAAAGTACACATCACATAGAAGAATCGGCATATATGATAGTTATTTTTTTTTCAATTAAATAATAAAGCGTGGTTTAAAGTCCTAAAAATGAAACATCAAGACTTTTTGGCTATTTAAGATGGAATGCAACATAGTTTATTTATTTATTCTGTATAATTATATTCTTCTGATTGGTAAAATTAGTAGTGCAGGCTGCTTGAACGTCATGGCAGCCTTTTACTTTGTTTCTAAGTAATTAGTTCGTTTGCGCAGCAAATAAAAATATCCAATTCCTTCTTGTCGTTAAGGGAAAGTTCGCCAACAAATTTTTGATAACAGTATCTCTTTTGCCAAATTCACACGGATGCTTTTTTCTTCTCCATCATTTGCTTCTTCCTCAACTTATTGTACCTGTCAGTTACTGTTAAATATGTAATTATCTCGCTGATGCAACTCATCTCTGCACATTTGTTCAACTGCTAACCATTCTCTATTTTAATACAAACACTTTAGTATTAAAATCCAATCTCTGGTTCATTTTTTCTATTTCATGATTATGTTCACTTTTATCGCAAAAAGAATAACTCACAGTAGTAAAGCTGTACGTAGTAAGCAGCTAGTTACACTATATGAACTGTCATCATCTTTTTTACCATATTCATCTCAATGTATATTCTGTATTTACTAGCCGAATCTAAAAAGTTAAGCCGGTACAAATTCTCACACATATTGAGTACCGGTTCAACGAAAACTTACTGTAGTCAGTATTTGTTCCTTCTCGAGCCACTACTGTATAAGAACATGAACTCTACTACTTACTGACTATTAATAATTAACACACTGGGTTTTAAGACAATGATTGTCATTTATCATTTTTGCATTGAAATCTGTGAGTATTCATTCCTTTTTATTCTAATATGCATATAAGAAAACGTTAGCTCCACTCCCTTATTTTGTAACTTACGATCTACTGTATCAATAACCGACACATTTCGGTTTTAAGTAATGGATATCATTTATAATTTGTACAACGAATAATTCTGTTAGTATTTGGAATAAAATAATAATGAAAAATAAACATAATGTATTGTAAACATTCAATAATATATGTGGCTATTAATAACTATATAAAAGATTTTGCTTTATTATTAATTTGTTTTGTATTCATCTTTTCAACAAAAAGAAAAATAAGTAATAACGGGCAGTTTTTTTAACCAGCAAATTCAACCCGATCAAATAGTCTAGAAAAGAGTTTATTTAAATTAAAAATGAAGAAAGAGCAAACTAATTGTTATTTTGTATGAAAGGAAGAAACTATCATTTTTATACTAAGTATTTGATTATCTGAGGTATTACTGTTTTATTTTTAGATTCCAAATGCATTCGTTTTAGCAACCCTGGTGATTTTTCTCCATCAGCGAGTTGCTATTTGGAGGAGCTGAAAAAAAAATTAAGTAAAAGATGGGGAATTTTTTTTTTTTGCATCCCCTATGTGTGGTTTGCGGACGATTGTTAGTTTTTTTTTTTTTTTTGCAACCCATTCATTTTGCCACCCCCTTTACAACCACTGCTGGAGATACATTGCGGGTTCTACTTTACAAAAAGTGTATTTTAGCACCGCCGCTGGGGTTGCCCTCAATTTGAATCCGAGCTTAGATAAAAATGAGCCTAATAATGGGTGAAAACGTGTCCAGATTCAGGTAAAGTTGAATCTTGTTCCAGGTAAAAGCGAATCAATGGTACGAATAAGGAAAAGTATTATTGGATAGAGGTAAAAAAATATTAATATTAAAAGACTTCTGGTATTTATTTACGTATGCAAAGATAAATAATAATAACAAGAGTAATGAGATGTCACAAGTAAGAATATTTAAGAGAGAAGAGAAGGGTATGTAACAGCATAAACTAACTAATTATTGACAAGTACATTGACATTCTCTATTATTAATACAATTACCAACACATGGTCTGTTAAGAAATACTTGTATACAAAGATTGGTACATACTACACCTATACACAAGCTTGAAGCTTTAGTGCGTAATATAAAAATTAATTAATAACATCACTCAAAAATAATAGACTTGCTCGACAGCTTTTATAATCATTATCTCTACCATTATAACCCCCCCCCCCCGCTAACTCTACTCCTCTATTTTGTAGCTTACCCTCGTTTCCGGAACTATCAGTAGTACTATCAGAAGGCTCACCGTTCGACGTTGATTGTTGTTGAGCAATACCAGAGTATGATGCGGAAAGGACCAAAAGACAGGCAAATAAAATAGTAGTAGTAGAATACTTCATGATGATGTTTTATTGCTGAATGGAGAAAGATGTAGTTGAATTGATCGTAGAAATTCTTTTTTATTTTATAAAGTCATCCGTGTTCATATATATATATTTTTATCCACTAGAAGAAATAATAAGAATGCAGGAGCTAACAAGTATTTTACGGGATTGGATTATCTTTTATTTTGTAACGTTAATCCAAGCTATTCCTACTAGCTTTTGTTTTACCCCCAGTACTATGTTAACACGTAGAACTGTAACAACAATATTCAGCTCTGGGTAACACTATGTCCGCTATGATTTATTTCAATGTGCATTATCATAATTACCCCTGAAATCATTGGGTTTTATTTTTTTGTAGAATATCACTAGCTGTTATGCAGTCGTCTAATTCTACCTGCCGTTACTACACTACTACACTACTAGCTTACTTTGCTTCCTTTGGAGAAGGTTCATTTACCTAACTTCCAAATATTCTTTTACTCTTATATAATTCTAAGTTAAAGTATCGCAACGGAGGGACCATACACCTAGAGGTACAGGTCAATTCATCAGACTTCCATTAGTAAGAGAAACTGTGATCTATTTCCCATTTCCTTTGGCAACTCTAAGATTTTTTTTCTCTACGTACAATTTTTAAACACGTAATCCAGAACAATATCAACAGTAGTAGATCACAATTTATCCAAGATAGACATGACTCCATTTTAACGATAGATCGGATGTATTTTCATCCAGACTTTTAGCAAGAATATATTTTCGTTTGTAGATATAGTTAGTGTTTACAAGCATTCTCATACGCATGATGTATTCCAGTTCTCATTATATTGACATTTTGAAGGGGGGTTGTTTTAGGGATACGCACCAGTAATAATATTTGCAAGTTTTATTTTGCGAATGACTATCATACCTACACAAGCGTGCCACTAATTTTGAATTATGTAGAATATTAGTAGCATGACCCACCCTTCGTCTATCCTCCGTCTTCACTTATCTAGAATATTCATAATCTCAATAATAAACATTGACCGTACGTTTATTATCTTTTGTCAATTGCAAGAACACTATAGCTACTTTTTTATTTATATTATAAAATATACTCAAAAATTGCTGAAAAAAAATACCAGAAGAGCGCTAATGTAAAAGAAAAAAACATTTTAACTGTTTACAAAGAAAGGAGCCAATAAAGAAGAGGTAAAACAATATAGCATACGTAGAGCCAAAAGGGGTACTAAACGTCAGCATATATTTATGATAATGGACTATGTTTGTGGCATAAAAAAAGAAAAAAATTATAATCTAAAATGTTGAATGACATTATAATAGCGGCTGAAAAAAAAAAGATTATTATAAGATAAAGAAATGATTTGTACGTATAATGCAGATTACTACGTAGGTAAGAAAGCTCCATATAGATAGGAAGAAAGAAAAGAATCGAGTCATAGCATTAACGAAATACAAAATTTAGATATAAAAAAAAACTAAATTAACATATTAAATATATATGAATAAAAAACAGCTTTATAGAATTTTCTTTTGAAGTCATAATCTTTTGTCTTGTAGCTAATGATATAGACTCTATGATACGTAGAGCAGAAATTCCGACTTCTTAAACAAGTCTTCTATTGTATTCTCATATGAATTATTGTTGTAATCTTGTTGAATGAGCCGATCACATGAGCCTCAGATACAAGTAACATTTTGTATGACAGAGAGCGAAATAGTTTTTCAAATGTGTTTCTTTGTTTTAGAATGAACTCATATTACACCAACTTGAGAATGACGGGGTGCAGACCCATTCATATGGCTTCTCGTAAGAGCAAGTCTAATGTTCTTATATACAACATCTACGTAATACTATTTAAGTATATGTCCAATATTTCCATTACATATTAAATTCCAAATGTTATTACGTACGTACCGAAGCATTCAAGAATAAAAAATGTACCGTATATGATCCTTTACTAAGATAGGAAGTAATATGCTTACTATAAATAGATCCATTGGATTAATAAATACAAATACAATACGTATAGCTTATATATTTCAATAGACTTTCATATTTTTTGTTCATAAATCTTTTATTTGAAGTCGATATATTGTTCAGGAAAATCCAGTTTAAATAGGACATGATTCGTGTAGTAAAGCTGAAAAAGAACAAGCATAAATAAACTAGAGGAAAAGGATAATGCTATGGTATTTTATGATACTGGTTCAAAATTGGCGCACCCCTGCTAGAGTTTTTGGTACGTACGCCTGTAGTCATTCCCCAAAAATATACATAGGATCACAAGAGAGATGATTCGAATTCATATTTCAACACTGTAAATTCTTCTTTTTATCGAGCTTAAAAGTGAGATAGATAATATCGAATAGCAAATTATATCATCCAGAACTTGAACGAAAAACAACTATTCACAGCTAGTAATGATGGTGCTAATAAAATTAACAGTCAGTGGAAGTACGTTACAACAATAATAATTTTTCTTTTCATCAGCACGCTGTTCAACATTATTATAACACAGCTCGAAACACAATACTAAAAAAAATACTTCAATGTTATGCGATATCATTTTTCACGAATGATCTCTTTAAAAAAATTAGCTTTGACTATATATTCTAATTTTTGTTATATTTTAAGTTTTATAGACAACTTGCAATAAACTCACCTTTCTACACATCATTAGCTTGAGGCATATCTGTAGAAAAAGAAAATATGTTTGATGAATAGTATGTGATATAAAATAATTCTAATAATTTTAATAAGTATTGGTACTCGTTGACATGCTGTACAGGACAACCAGATAATACTCATTATATGAAATCTAGACTGCTTCTCTACATCTATGTTACAGGAATAATTTACAGTAGCTCTTGGATCATGTTTTTAATCCGCATCACGAATTATGATAGAAAGTTGATACTGTGATGTGAATGGTTTCAACGATCGAGAATGTGACACTATGTCCATTTCCTATTTAAAAAATCAAACGTTGATATAATCAAAATGTTTCTATCTAATTAAAAAGGAGACGGAAAAAAAAAGTTTATTTTTTGATAGGTTTTTGGGTTTAGAACCTTTCGGTGTTATTTTGCAATTAAAAAAAAAATTGTTCTGTGACCGTTCACACTGAAAAAAAAGGGATACAATTATTATTACACAGGACAAAAAAAAAAAAGGGGAGGGGGGGTGGGTGGGTGGGGGAGTATAGTTGAAAAAAAAGTTCGCGTCTCATTATTTTTCTCTTCTTCACCAACCAACCAAAAAAAAAAAAAAGACCCTTTTTTTTTTATTTTGACATTTTTCGTCTTTCATCCTCTTTTTTTTTCTGTCACATTTCACGCGTCTCTCTCCTCCACACTAGGTTTCCGTGTCTTTTTTCTCTTCTTTTTTTCTTCTTATTTCTTCTCAAGTCATTTAATACACGACCCCCCCTCCAACTCTCTCTTAACACGTAAATATATTATTTTTGGAGCGAAAAAAAAAAAAATGTTTTAATACGTGAAAAAAAACTAACAAAACTTTCTTTTTATTATATACGTTTATTACTGCGTTTAACATCTTATAGTTTATAACCTTTTTATTCCATGTAAGATATATATAAAAACTGGGGAAAGAAAAAAATACTCGAATAAAACAATAAACTAAATAATCTTTCTTTTTTTTTAATAGATCATGTCTCAACCATCAAACGGAAGTGCTGAACATTTCGATGATCCCAACACCACAACCACTACAACAAATACCACAACAGGAACTGAAAATGTTGATAATGGTGATGTTGAACCAACGGGTGATGAACAACTCACTTTACGTGCTTTAGTTACAACTAAAGAAGCTGGTGTTATTATTGGCAAAGGTAAGAAAGAGAAATGAGAGTCAGTGGGAGAACTGGGGACGAGGATGAAAGAAGTATGTTTATGGAGGGGGGATATACTTTTTTTTTTTTGATATATAAATATATCTATTTTTTGATTTAATTGACATATTTTTTTTTTATCAAAACTTTTTTTTTTTTAGCTGGAAAGAATGTGGCGGAGCTCCGTGATTCTACTGGTGTCAAAGCTGGTGTTTCTAAGGTGATCCAAGGAGTTCATGATCGTGTTTTAACTGTTAGTGGTTCTCTCGAAGGTGTTGCTAAGGTAATAAGAATAAAAAAATTCTCACGTGCAAAATAATAATAATAATATAGATTTTTTCTCACTGATTTTTAATTTTTTATATATGAATTTTAGGCCTATTCTTTAATTGCTCAAACACTTTTAGATAATCCTATTTCACCTGCTACACCTCCCACTTCCCCTATTTCTCCTTCATCTAGTAATAATAACAATGGTGGTGTCATGGCTACCATTCGTCTTTTGATTTCCCATAACTTAATGGGCACTGTCATTGGTCGTCAAGGTGCCAAGATTAAGCATATTCAAGATACTTCGGGTGTTCGTATGATCGCTTCAAAAACTTTACTTCCTCAAAGTACTGAACGTGTCGTTGAAGTCAGAGGCACTGTAGAAGGTGTTCATTTGGCTATTTTGGAAATTGGTCAATGTCTTATTGATGACAAGGAACGTGCTTATGGTACCATTTTGTATAATCCTACCAAAGTCGATACTGTAAATCAACAACAAAATAATAACAATCACAACAATAATATCAATAATCAACAATCTCAATCCCGCCGTACTTCTATTACTCGTACTGGTAATGGTACCGATTTCTCTAATGATTATCAACAACCTAATAATCGTCGTACCTCAGTCTCCTCACAAAATTTCCTTAATAACCCTAATGTCCGTACTCAACATATTTCCATTCCAAGCGATATGGTTGGATGTATCATTGGTAAAGTATTATTTTATTTAGTAAATTAGGAGGAGAAACGAAAAAAAATGGATTCAATTGGAGGATGTTGAGAGAGAGAGTTGAAACAAGTGGCAAGAAAAAAAACTGATTGGATTTATTATTACTGTTATTAGGTCGAGGTGGTTCTAAGATTACAGAAATCCGTCGTTTGTCTGGTTCAAGAATTTCTATTGCAAAGGTTCCTCATGATGAATCTGGAGAACGTATGTTTACTATTCAAGGTACTCCTGAAGCAAATGAACGTGCTTTGTATTTGCTTTATGGTCAACTTGAACATGAAAAAGAACGTCGTCTTCGAGGAGCAATGCAAGAAGAAGATATTCTTGAAGAAGAGTAAAAAAAAAAAAAGAATAACAACAAAAATGCCAATAAAGACCTTCAAAAAATGAATAAAACAAGTGTGTGTGTTTGTGTGTACTTCTTTTTTTTTCCCTCTCTCTTACCTCTCCCCTCCCCTCTTGCCCCCCTTATAAAAAAATCTATCTTTTCTATTATTGTCGTTTGTATATCTCTCTTTTTTTTCTCTCTCTCTATTTCTCTTTCTCTATTTCTCTTTTTTTTTGTCATAACATTATATAACTAACATTTCATACACACGAATAACGTCAAGTACCCCCCCAAAAAAAATATTATTTTTCTCTTTTCTTTGCCTCCCTTTTCTTTATCGCTTTTGAATTATAATGTGTCGCGACAACAACAACAAAAAGTTTTCTTTCTATAATTATTTTATTTTTCTTCTCTCTTATTTTGTTTTCATTTCATGATTATTACTAAAAAAAAAAAAAGATTTTAAATATCATCACTATCACAAAATCCTCGAACTGGTAAACATGAAATATATCGACATAATGGACAAAACTAAATAAAGATGAATTTAGTTTATTATTATTATATATATATGTGAATAGATACTTTAAAAAAATTTACCTCATCAGGTTCATCTGCTGCATAAAATCGAGTACTCATAACAATAAATAAACTTATTAAACCAGCCAATGCAATTAATCTTATTATCCAAAGACAAATCATTTTTTTACGATTCATACGTGATACAGGTGGTACAACCATGATACCTAATAGTAATCCAGAAACAAATCCACCAACGTCAGAATAATTATCAGCTCTAATATATAATATATATAATTTAAATAAGCAAGTCGTTCGTTTTGTTACGTAATTAAAATAAACTACATATAAATGATATATATATACATACCCAGGTAATATTCCAAGTGTAAAACAGAACACTATGTAATTATAACTTTGTTAATATGAGATGAATGAGTTAAATGTACGTAAAAGTTGGGAAGAGTTATAAAAAAAAAAAAGCTTTACCTGTCAAAATAATAATTTTAGCAAGATGACGTATAGGTTGTACCAATTTTTTCCATGAGAATACCAGATCAACAAATAAACATGCTGTCATACCAAGAATTGCACTACTACATCCCATAGATTCTAAATAGATATATAAACCAATTTTTTTTTTCTTTATAAATACATATACTGAAAAAAAAAAAAAATAGACTGGGGGCGGGGGAGAGAGAGAAGGAAAACTTACGTGAAGTAATTGGACTAAAATTGGCACCAAATAAATTACCAAATATACCAGAAACAAAAAAAACCAATGCTAAATTTAAACTACTGGTAACAGATTCTAATCGTGAAGCCAATATGATATGAGCAATCATATTACAACCCAATTGAATTAATCCAGAATGAACAAATAATGGAGTAATAAAACGAAAACCTTGATCTGGTATTTTATCCATTAAAAATCCACCCATACCACATACATCTTGTAATGTACATGTCGTCCGTACGGCTATTTTATGATTGGAAAGTGTCAATGCTGGACTAATTAAAGATTTTAAGGCTTCTTCTTCTTCAGGTTCATTATCATCATCTTTACTACCAGCCACACCATCTTCGGGTCTTGTATAAGGTTTATTAAAACATATATAATGTTCATCCGGTGGCATCGCTGTCGTTGATTTCATACATGGAATATAACGAGCACCTGATTGAATTAAAGTTTGTGTAGAAGGACCTAACATGGGGTTAAATGGATCAAATTCGAAAAATTCTCCAGAAAGTTCACGATTCATTAAAAATTCACCCGACATGATGGCCACCATAAAGATCACCATAATATAAGTAAAAACAACAGGCCATTCATGTTCTCTTTTAATAGGTGCAAGACTTGTATTAAATAGAATCGTATACCAATCATGGCCTCCTCCTTCTCTTATCCCCTCATTATAGAATGATAAAGAAGAATGAGATATGTTTTTTTCTTCTTGATGATCTAAAATATCAGATGAGATGTCGTTTTTCACTTTTGTTGCTCTTTCCCAATGGGTGAATCCTGATAATGATGATGATGTTGTTCTTGTTCGATCAATAAAATAATGATTATTTTGTTGTTGTTGTTGTTGTTGTTGTTGTTGTTGGGAACAAGGAATATCTAATACAGAACTAGGATTATTGCTATGATTCATTTTGTTGACTTGTTTATTAATAGGATCAGATGTTTTCCCATAATATAAAAAAGAAGATTGTTTTTGAGTCAATGGATTCATTTTTTCATTATTATTAAAATCCATCCTTAAAAATAAAAATAAAAAAAAGAAAGAGAAAAGAAAGATTGTAAATGAACAAAATAATTAAGACTCAAGAAGAAAATAAAAGGGGGGGGGTATGTGTGATGTATAAAAGAGGGGGAGGAGGAATTGGGGGAGTTTCTTTTTTGATCAACTATTTTATTGCCTATAAGATATTAACAATTAGAAAGGAGATGTTATTTTGATTAATAGAAGAATCATACTATATATTTTTTTATGTAATAAAAATATCTAAGAAAAGAGGAGAAAGGGAGGGAGAGGGGGGGGAGGAGAGAAAAGAGTGTTAAATGAACATAAAATGAAGTAAAGGTACGAAAAATAAAAGAATAGAAAAAATTTACAAATGATAATTATTCATAATGAAATAAAAGGAAAAGAAAAAGAAAAGAAACGAAATTGTATATACAAAAGAAAGAAAGAAAGAATGAAGAAGAAGAATGAAGAAGAAGAGGGGATATGGAAGAAATAATAAGTAAAGAGTTAATAATATAATAGAGAGTTAATATAAATTATTTAGAAGTAAAATTGTCTAACATCATTTATACCAAATGATTCATTACAATTTGGACAACGTCGTTGTCTTGTTTCAATTCGATCATCTAAACATTGTCTACAAAATGTATGCATACAACGCATAATGATATGAGATTTTAAACGTAGTTCACATGATCTACAATATAATAATGCCTAATAAATAAGTCTATTCGTTAGTATCTATTATATCCTCCTTTTTTTTTTCATACTAGTGTGTGTATTACTCCTTAAAATTAAATACTTTACTCTATATTCATCTCTACGTCTTCGAAGTTCCATTTCAGCAGGTCTTTCTTCTCTACTCGTTGATTCAAGATTTCGACGTAATAATTCACTGCTTTCTTCTAATCTTAAACGTTCATGGGCTCCTTGTTCTATTAAACGTATCTTTTCCATGATTGATTTTTCCAACTATAAAAATAGTTGATTTTAGTTAAAAGGGTAGTTCTTTTTTTTTCTTTCTTTTCGTTTATATATATTACCTCAACAAGTTTATCTTTAGCAAGATTTGATTTCTCTTTAAGTTCCTTAAAAGTTTCATCAAATTCTTCTTTTTTTACTTGATAAATTTCTAATGCCATATTACTTTGTGTAATTTCACGTTCAAGATTGGTCTAAAAAAAATAATGATAATTATTATTATTATTATTATGTTTTGGAGGGGGATAGAGAGAGAGGGTCTTACCATTTGATCTTTCATATTTCTTTTATGTCCAATTAATTCTCTAATATAACTAATTTCTTTTTCTTCTTGTTTCTTGAGAGCACCAACAACCATACTACTCGCATCTTTGGCTTTATTTAAATTATTAAATGTTTGAAGATATTTCCCTCGCTAAAAAAATAATAATAATATTAATGAATAAGTCTTTTTTTTTATTAGGGAAGAGCTAAAGAATGACTTTTTTTTTTTATTTACCTCTGCTCGAACTCTTGATATATCATCTTCCATTTTCATTAATTCATTTATCTTGACCCTATTTTGTTCATCTAACATGGTACTACCTTTCAGTGCTTCAGCTACTACACTTGCAGATTCAATTTCACCCTAAATATTATCACACAAATTAGAATAGAATAGAGATATTTCGTTCGTTAAAAAGACTTACTGATTCTAATGATTTCAATATTTTTTCTGTTTCATTTATGTTGAATTCAGTTGATTCAAGTGTGTTTTTCAACGTTTTTAATATTTCATTTTCATCAGAAGAATGAATATCAAAGCCATATTTTGATTGAAATTCATTCATTTTTCTTTTTAACGTTTTTGTTTGAATCATATTTTTAATTTCATTATCCAAATTGTGATTATCTTCTTGACCTGCAAGTTGTGATCTTAATTCATTTATCGTTTCTTCTAAAACACTAAATATATAAGAAATGAAGATGTTTTAATATTGATGTTTTCATTTACAAATCAAAGTGCTTTTTTTTTTTACCTTAATTCTTTTTGTATTGGTTCAATAGTAATTTCACCTTCATTGAATGTCATTGTCATTTCATAAAATGATCGATTTCCAGTTAAAGCAGCACTTTTTTTACGTAATTGTAATAATTCACTTTCAAGAATAGAAGCTCGATCCTTTTTTATATATAAAATTAAATACCTTCCGTCTTCTTCTTTACATATACACATACACACACACATTTTTATATATATTAATAGTTTACCTTTCTTGTTTGTGCAATTAATTCCAATTCTGTTAATGAAGCACGTCCTTTTTGTCCAACTAAAATAGATTCATCTCTAATAATTTGTAATGCATCACGTTGACCACGTACTTCATTTAATTCTTGATCCAAAGTATAAAGTCGATTTTGTAAAACTTGAATCGTTTCCAATTGTTCTTTATCACGTTCTTGCATATAATGACGTCGATTTTTTTTTAATTTGTCACAATCTTCACGAATTTCTTGACATGTATTTAATAAACGATCACTGTCATGACGATAATCTCTCAATCTATCTTCTGGATAATAAATCGTGTGAAATTTATCAATACGGGATGCTGGTAAACTCATTAAATCGATTTCTTCTTGAGCCAATTTTTGTTTTAAATCAATGCGTTCTTCTTTAATTTCTTCAATTTCTTTTAATTGTTTTTCCAAAGTACGTTTTACTTGAGCTAATGAATTTTCTTCTTGTTCTATTCTTGTCTATCATGTGTTTTGTTTTTTTAGATATACATAATGAATTAAAATTTGGGGGGGCGGGGCGGAGGGTTTGATAAGTTACCTCTGTTGCTGTTACTGCATTTTCAAATGATTGTTGTTGTTGAGCATTATTATTATTACTAGCAATATTATCTGATCCTTGTTCTTGTATACTTTTATTGTGACTCGATGATGAACCTGGTTTTTTTGATGCTAAACGATTTTCAGCATTAATAAGTTCAAGACGTGTATCACGTGCAAGTGTTTCCATTACTTCCAATTTTCGTGTCATTAATTGTAATTCTTCATTTAAAACAAGATACTATATATATTAAATCATTTTAGTCTTGGCTTCATATATATATATCAATATATTAATTAAACTTTTACCTTGAGAGTATTGAATTCAAGATTCTCTTTAGATTTATTAAACATTCTTTCACCTGATTGCCATTGAGAAAGCGCGTCTTTATATTCCGTTTGTAATGATGAATCTATTATATAATATATTTTTTTTAGAAAACATTATTATTATTATCCGTGCAAGTGAATAGTTTATGATTTTAATACCTAATAATGGTTTAATCTTTTCAGCAATAAATTCTCTTTTAGATTTAAATGATTGAATAGAACGCGTTATTTCAGAAGAATTTGTTGGTGTTGATTTTGATTTTTTCATGGCCACAGTAATAGAAGGAGCTTCATCAGCAATAGAATCCAACATTGTTTGATATGAATTATTTTCATCTAATTGAAAAAAAAAGAACAAAGAAATATGAGTAATTATTCTAAACTAGAATATAAAGTCATTCTTATTTTTTTACCTCGTTGGTGCATCACTGCTTTTAAAGATTCAGCATGTTCTTCTGAAACTAAATCATGAAGTGCTTTTCGTAACTAAAAAAAAAAGAAAAAGAAAAAGAAAAACAATATAAATATTTTTCATTTTCATTTTCATTTGAATAAAGTGGTAATAAAAAATTAAAAACCTGTTGAAATTGAGCTTCCCAAATATTTAACGATGCTTCTGTTGTTTGTTGACGATTTTCTGTTGAAAGTTTACGTTTTTTATATCTTTTTCCAAAACGCTTATGAAATAGTTAAAATATCTTTTCACCTTATTGATTCTTTTACTTTTTTATTTTTTTTTTGTCAATGCATACCAAATATTCTTTCCATTGTCTGACGATCGCGTCTCGTCTAAAATCTTCAAATGGTTCCTAAGAATAATAATGATAATAAATTATTAACCCATATATAAGTATATTTATATTGAAAGAAGTAAAGTATTAATGAACTTACCATGAGAGGATCAGCCGCATCTTCAGAATAATTATCTTCGTCCATGGATCGCGTAGGTGAAGAAGAAGATGACGATATAAAACGTTTTTTGGGGGGTCGAGGGGTTGAACTTGGTTCCTCGGGCTCTCTAGCTGCCATCTCACACACACACACAGACACACACAAAAATAATAGTAATAATAATAATAAGGGTGTATTCTTTTCTAAAAGTTGTCTAATTTAATTATAATAATACCTTATTTTTTTCTTCTCTTAAAAAAAAAAGGGTTTATATATACGTGTGTGTATATGTTGTCGTAACTTTTTGTAAGAAAAAAAAAGGGGGGGGGGAGGTTGAAAAAAGTGTTGAGGGTAAAGGGTTATTATGTATCTTTTTGTTGAGGAAAAAGATAATAAGTTCCGGCTGAACAAAGTCACCGTCACGTGCTTAAAAAAGTAGTTGAATATATATATATGTAGGCTGTGCTTCTACATAGTTATAATACTAATATATATATGCATGTAGTTTATCTCGTTTAAAACATTACCAAGATTCGATTAAATTCATATTTCTTTTTTTTGAATAGATGGAAAGATTGATATAATATTTCATTAAAAATAAAAAATGAATGTAAAAGAATTTCTTAACATGAAAAAGAATGGAAAAGAAAAATAAAACGATAAAAAAAAAAAAACGAGGTTTCCAAAAAAAAAAAAATTGTTGCACTCACCTCCTTCAATTCATATATTATAGCTAGAGAGAAAGACACACACAGAGAGAGAGAGAAAGAGACGGGTCACACACTATAATTATATTACAAAAAGTAAAATTCACACCATTTTTTTTTATGATCCCATTATTCCTTATTTAAGTGAATTATTAAGTGAATTAGTATTAGTATTATTATTAGTATTATTATTATTATTTGTTATGTATTTTGTTGTTATAAATGTACAAGAAAAAAACGAGGGGAATTAATTTAATCACTATCTTCAAGTTCATCTTTTGCATCTTCTGGTATTATATTTCTAGATTTTGCATCTCTCATATCTTCATCAATATCATCTTCACTACTACTTCCTAAACTTTCACTTTCTGCATTATCTTCATGTAATTCTTCTTCTTCCTCATCTTCATCCTCTTCTTCTTCTTCATTCAATTCAGTTCCTTCTTCTTCTTCTTCTTCTTCATTATCCGTTTTAGTAATATCTTGTTCCCCTTCATCTTTTGAATCATCAATTTCATCAATACCATCTACAAGTGGACGCTTTTTGTTGGTTTCAATTCGAATATCTTCATCCATCATATCATCATCTTCATCATCATCTTCTTCTTCTTCTTCATTATCATTATCATCATCACTACTTTCTTGTTGTGAACTACCAGCATCTGTATCATATTCCAACGGTTCATCATCATCATCACTTGGTTCAAAATCATCATCATTTTCTTCATCATCATCATCCTCTTCATTGTTATTATTATGTGATATGGTTCTTGTATTCCCATCATCATCCTTTTCTTCTTCTTCTTCTTCTTGTTGTTGTTGTTTCTTTGCTTTTGTTTCAGGTGCCATATTTTCTTCGCTCATACTTTTATCATTAATATTCATTTTTTTAATATATTGATCAATACCACCAAATTCTGATTGTTCAATCATTGAAAATTCCAAAGTAGATCCATTTTCTTGTTCATCTTTCGATCCATTGAATAAGGAACCCAAAGGCAATTGATTCTTTTTTAAAACCAACGTTAAATTAAATGTGTGTTGAGTAATACCCGAATAATAAGTGGAAGATAAAATAGTCAATGGAAAATAATAAACGGGTTTTTTAAATCCAAATAAAATGCCTTTGGGTAAAAAATATAAACAGGCTTCCTTATTTTTTAAATACACATTGGCATAAAATCGATCTTCGTCAGGTCTTTTTCCTGTCGTCGTGGATAGAACAGTAGATAAATAAATGGATTTAGATGGTAATTGAATGTCATGCTGTGTTTGTTCGGATAGTATTTGAATGATATGTTTTTCTTTATCCTCTGTGAGGATGGAGGGTTGTTGTTGTTGTTGGGGTCGAAGAATATGAATATCTCCTTTTTGTTGAATTGTAAAAACAATAGGATCCATGGGTTGTTGTTTAAAAAATAAAGTAAATGTGTGACCTTTGGTAGGTACTGGACTAGGTACGCAACAGACCTGTTCCAATTCATTCAAATCAAATGTAAAGTCCATTTCTTCTGTTTTCGTATTCACAAGATAAAGACGACGTGTTGAAGTAAATATCATATTCAATTTTTTTCTTGCTGGTAATTGAAATGAAATATCGTTTATACTAATGGTCTTTTGTTCTTCTTTCTCATTCAGGGTGGTGCTAGGTGAATCCAATTTACGTTTTTTGTTATTATGTTCGCGTCCATTCTCTTGTTGCATGTTGGACGTGAGTTTATCATTATAATAATTTATCAAGTTTTGAACGACTGATAAACTATCAGGATAAATGGATATTAATTGTTGAATTGATTCACGTAAATTTATATCGTTAATATTATTTAACCACGATGTCATTTTGTGTGTGTGTGTGTGTGTGTGTATACGTTAAGGTGGGGACTATGAGGTAGTAGAAGAAGGGAGGAGGAGTAAGGTGGAAAGGGGCGGGGGAGAGGGAGAAAGGGGAAAAGAGTGGGGTAGAAAAAAAAAAGAGGTTCAAGGTGACTGCTTGGGAAGATGATAAAAATAAAAAGACACTTTTCTTTTTTCTTTTTGCATGAATAATGACAAAGTTGCACCAAAAAAAAAAAGGATTGTTTTTTTTTGCAATAGCTTTTTTTTTTAAACCACACTTCCTTTTCCTTTCTTCTCTTTCTCTTCTTTTTAATAGGAAAACATTGAGCATGGATAACTAGATCAATTTGTTTTTAGTTTTTACTTATATAATGAGAACTATTGTGTTTTCATGAATAATAATACTACTTTATATTATTATTATTATTATTATTATTTTGAGAAATACGTAAAAAGAGTGAAATGATGATCATTTGGATAAATCAAATCTTTTTTTATTTATCCAGCCAACAACAATAACAATAGATGTTAATTAGGTATGGCCATCCCTCAAATAATGTTATTTGAATTTAACCAATTAAATTCCAGGTGACGTAGGCTCTCAATTTATTTTATTTTTTTGGAAACTCTTTCCCTTAATAAACTCCACACACCTCATCCGACACGCGTACTCTTATTCCACGCAGGACGCTTCTTTTTCTCTAATCGATCCCTCTTCTCCCACCTCCCCTTTTTTTTTATTATCCTCTTTAAAACACACGCACTTATAAACCATGCCACCAAAAGAAGATTGGGAAAAATGTAATAAAACCTTTATTCATTTTATACTATTAAACAAAAGGAACCCTAAAAAAAGAACAACAACAATAACAATAATATATACCATTGAGAATATGAATTAACACTATTATTATTATTACTATTTTAGACGATAAAACTATCGATGATGAAAACAAAGACGAGAAGATAGTTGGTAAAGTTTTTTTTTTTATTTTTTGTTTCGATAATTAGAAACTAATTGAAAAAGATGGATTATTTTATTATATATAGCTCTCGATGAAGGTGATATTAAACTTCTTAAAACTTATGTACGTCTTTTATTTTTATTTATTTTCTAAAAGAAAAAAATAACAAAAAAAACAACAACCCTTTCTTCATAATGATTAGTATCCATGTAGATTTATTGATTCAGAATGTATGTTTTTTTTTAAAAAAAAAAAATTAGGGTCAAGGACCTTATGCAAAAGAACTTAAAGAACTTGATCAAGATATTAAAGATATACAAAAACGAGTCAATGAAAAAATTGGTAAAAATGATTATTATTTCTGGGGATTGATATATATATATATATATATTAAAAAGGAGGGCTCTTTCAACTAATAGTATTTTGTTTTTTATGTTATCAAAAAATAAGGTGTCAAGGAATCAGATACTGGTCTCGCAGCACCCAATTTATGGGATATACCTGCTGATAAACAAAGAATGCAAGAAGAACAACCATTGCAGGTAAGATAATAATAAGAATAGGGGGGGGGGAGGGGGAATAAGAAAAATAATTATATACTTAAAAAAGATATATATTTTTTGACACCACCAAAAAAAAAAAAAGGTTGCACGTTGTACAAAAATCATTCAAGGAGGTGATGATGAAGATGCCAAATATATCATCAATGTCAAACAAATTGCAAAATTCGTTGTAGAATTAGTTCGTCATGTATCACCTACTGATATTGAAGAAGGCATGCGTGTAGGTGTAGATCGTACAAAATATCAAATTCAAGTGCCTTTACCTCCTAAAATTGATCCTTCTGTAACGATGATGCAAGTAGAAGAAAAACCGGATGTCACTTACAGTGATGTCGGTGGATGTAAAGAACAAATTGAACGTTTACGTGAAGTCGTTGAATTACCCTTATTACAACCCGAAAGATTTGTTAATCTTGGTATTGATCCTCCCAAAGGTGTTTTATTGTATGGTCCTCCTGGTACCGGTAAAACATTATGTGCAAGAGCCGTGGCCAATCGAACCGATGCTACTTTTATTCGTGTGATTGGTTCAGAATTAGTTCAAAAATATGTTGGTGAAGGTGCTCGTATGGTTCGAGAATTATTTGAAATGGCAAGAACGAAAAAAGCATGTATTATCTTTTTTGATGAAGTAGATGCTATTGGTGGAGCTCGATTTGATGATGGCGCAGGAGGTGACAATGAAGTACAACGTACCATGTTGGAATTGATTAATCAATTGGATGGTTTTGATCCAAGAGGAAATATTAAGGTTTTAATGGCTACAAATCGTCCTGATACTTTGGATCCTGCATTATTGCGACCGGGTCGTTTGGATAGACGTGTAGAATTTGGTTTACCAGATTTGGAGGTAAGGATTCAATTGGAGGAGTGGGGTTAGGAGGGAGAGGAATGGGAAATAAATAATATTAAATAATCCACTTTTATATATATATATATTTATAGGGTCGTGCACATATTTTAAAGATTCATGCAAAAAGTATGAGTGTTGAACGTGATATTCGTTATGAATTAATTGCTCGATTGTGTCCAAATGCAACAGGTGCTGAATTAAGAAGTGTTTGTACAGAAGCTGGTATGTTTGCTATTCGTGCAAGAAGAAAGGTGGCTACTGAAAAGGACTTTTTGGAAGCGGTTAATAAAGTTATCAAAGGATACCAAAAGTTCTCTAGTACTCCCAAGGTAAATAATAATAATAGTCATTGGTTTTTTATGAAAGAAAAAAAATGTATATGAACTGACAATTTATTTTATTTTCTTAATAGTATCTTATGTGGAATTAGAATTCAATCTATTCTTTATTATCATCTCAATAATATTAAAAATAAAAATAATAAAAATTCACTCATATACACATCCATTCATATAACAACCAATTTCTACTCTACAAAAAAAAAAAAGTAATGTTGGGTTTCCGAGCGACGAAAACCTTTTCCCCACTTGATATGTTTATGGAATCATGAGATAGAGTGGGAATATATATACTTATACTTAAGTTATGTACAAGATATTCCAAGTGTCTAATTTAACTTCTGCTGAGTCATTTTTTAAAATCTAGCCTACTGGTCTACATACTGATCACGACCTTAGTCAGCAACTAATAGATTTAGTTTTTGTGCATTGACAGTCGATGTCGGGCCAATATACTGAACAACGCGCACTATTTATGCTCAAGCTGTTATATGCTTGCGCAGCATCTATATATATATCAAAACTATACATTTCCCATAGTTCCATTTGTGGACCATATATCATGACGTTATAATAATAATTTAATACGTAGTAACAAATATAATGCATTTAAAATTTAAATACTGTAGACCCGAATTATTTTTATTTAGTTACATAGGATGTACTCTATTTCCGCCTCGTGGCGGGAGGAGCGGGAGGGCTTTCCGCAAAGTTGGAATGTCAAAAACTGCCGTTACGTAATGGTTGGTTGAAGAAAAGAATAATTTTCGCGTTTTTCATTTATACAATGTGAGAGATATATCATACCATCTTATTCCTAAAAATTGTGAATACATACCACTTTTTTTTTGTATTATTATTATTATTATTATGTAGGTATACAAGATGAGTCCAATAGGGTTCTTTCATATTACTGTTGTTATGATTATTATTTTACCGAGAGTAAATACTCAATAAATCGTCCTACGTACAACAGAAATAATATCTCTTGTCATATTTTTTTTTTGTACATATCTATATATTGACATTTTTGTAATTTATATGCTTCATCTTTCCCCGCTCAAGTAATCCACTGATATATTCTATCTATCATACGTATGTACGAAAAGAGATTGACCTCGTGTTTTCGAAATTGCTTCATTATATTTGTACATACCTATACACATAACAAGACCAAAAAAAAAGTACATCTTGTGTTGTATGAGTGTACATATGTACAAAAAAATGGTAAGGTTTTTTCCAAACTTATTGGACTGTTTTGTGATAGCAATTTAACATATTCTAACAAGTAAATAGTGTTATTTCTCTGTATATCTAAACCCGGGTCATTTGTTTCTTTAAACAAGTACTTTGATATGTATACGTAATATAAATTAATAATTGATGAAAGTATGATACTGTGGGTACGTACCAAAAAAAAATCATCATCTCACGTTTTTTTTAATTATTACATGTAATTACGTACTGAAAATGTTATATAGATAGTAGTAACCATAGTTTTACAAAACCAATAAGAAATGTTTACTACGTAACTACGTATACCCTTCAGATTATTTACATAAATACGTAACCAGTTACCTAGTAACTACTAATGATACGTCTAAGATTAATTAAATACAATAATCGATTATCCCAAGATATATTTCTTTAGAATAAAAAGATTTCGTTTCATAGTTTTTAATTTTTATGTAAGTAAACATTATCAGAATTAAGTCTGGTTGTATCGTCGAGTATTATTGTATGATCAACCCGCACCCCGCACCCCAAAGAAAACACACACACACACACACACACACACACACATACACATTTCAAGGTCTTCTTTAATGGATTATTTAGTATACACATCATCCCACCCTTCAGATAAATGAACTGGGGTATTACACATTTTTTCTTAATGATACACATCATGTCATAAAATAGATATAATTCCTTCTTCTGTCCTCTCTTTTGAATACATAATAAACCATTCAATGAATTATATTCTGACTTCAATCTGCTCAAAATAAAAAAAAAAAACTTCCTCCGCGTTCCGCTCGCCTATCTTTTTCTCTATATATAAACATTTTTCACCTTGTCTATCTTTATATTTTGTATTGCTATATGTATAATCTGTAATCTAATAATAAGTTGATCTTCTTTTTGGTTCTTTTTTTTTTTTGGTGTTGAGGCGTCCGGGGGGGGGAGTATGTGCAAGTCTAAAAAAACAACATTACACCGACGAACCGGAAGTACCCATAAAAAAAGTCTAGAACGAAAAAAAAAAAATCATATCAAAAGGCACGGTCCTTACTACTCCCGTTCCAATATTTTCAAACTAATAAAAGACTCTCCGCCCCCCTCATCCGGTAGCTGCATATTTAAAAAAGACACGTTTTTATACACAAAAGGTGGCCCGTTCGCTTTATAAACTCATGTCTTTAAAAAAAAACGTGATACTTTCACCGATTTAGAGAGAGAAAAAAAAATTTTTTTTTTGAACGCGTTTTTTAAACAATGCAAGAGCAAAAAAAAAAAACTTATTTTCTCACACACACGCCTCCTTGCTTTTCCTTACAGAAAACAAAAAAAAGTATGAATTTTTTTTTACTTTGCCATATGGCAAAGTAAAAACCCGATCGATAATTAAAAAGTGTGGTACGAAAGAAGTTTACATGTAAACTCGAGTCCCTGACTTTCTTTTTGTAGCACAGTCAACCTCCAACCCGAAAAAAAAAAAAGAAAAGAAATAGTGGCCCCTGCTTCTATTCTTTAACATATCCCATCCCGTTCATTTTCATGAGATTATACCTAGACCCCATCTTTTTTCGTTATCAAAAAAGCGTAGCACTTTTTTTTTTTTTTTTCGGTCAGATAGATGAACTAAAATAGATGACACATCACTTTATAGATATAGCTAAACCCCCAAAAAAAAAAATATGTTGAATATTATACATCTCTAGATATTGATAATAATAGGATTGGAACAAAATTTATATATATATATGATAGTAATAATAGTAATAATAATAATAATATTAAATGATATTTATATGTGAAGGTTATAATATAATATAATAATATATATATATATATAATATATCTAAAAAGAAAAATAAATGGGAATATGGATGGAATCTATCTATCACAAATTTAAAAGGTTTGGGCGGAGGGATAAAATATAACTAAGGGAGAGAAAGACAAAGAAGATAATGTATATGGATAATAATAAGCTATGTATAATTATATATATATATAGAATATATTATATTTATAATAAAATTTATATATGAAAGAAATAAAGAGAAAAACAAAAAAGTTACTGGTTCTACGCATAACAAAGAAAATAGAGTCGGTTTTTGTACAAATTTGAACATAAAAGGGGGGGTGTAAAAAAAGAAAGGTTTTTTTTTTGTTCCTGTCAAACTATTTAAGCAGCAGTGGCCATAGATAACTTTGAAGGAGGTGGTGGATTGGCAGTGAATTGACTGTACCACACAGGTGATCCTTCATTTAATCGACACGTATTTCTTCTCATAGGTGTTTTCAATCGTTGTTCATTGTTGTCTAATAATAGTTGTTGTTTATTATTCATGGATGAAGATCTTGATGTAGAGGGTGTGAATGGTATTGTCGTGGTTGTTGTAGCTGAAGTTGATAAGGATAATAAAGAAGATGTAGAAGCAGATGGTTTATTTTTCTTTTTTAATCGAATATTTAATAATTTAGAAATTCTGAGCCACCAAGATATTTTTTTTCTTGGTAAATTATCATTCGTACTAGTAGTATCGATTGATTTTTCTTGTGGTTTTTTTAATTTTTCATTGGTACTTGTTGATGATGATTCATGTTCAAATAAAGGAGGATATCTTGATGGTATTGTTTGTGTAGAAAGAGGACTAGGTCGCCGCTCAGCGGTACTGGATGATCTTCTTCCTGGGTAACTTGTAAATGTATCAATCGATGGAGTAGGACTTTTACTACGTTTCATTAAAGTACTATTATTACTGTGTTGCTGCTCAGCAGTAGGTAAAAACAAGGAATCATTGTGATAAGGAAAAGGAGATAATCTGGGTGTAGCTACAACAAAATCAGAAGAAGAGGTTGTATTTGAAGAATTACGTCTTTCTCGTCTTGCAGATAATACAGGTGAAGGTGGTGGTAAATCATTATAATAACGACTCATTAATGTAAAGGATGGTTCTGTTTCTTCTTGTTGATTTACATAAAGTGAAAGATTTTCTTTTGTTAATGGAAGTGGTGGAGATGAAGGTCGTGATGAAGATGAAGAAGAAGATGCTGAGGGTTGATAATGTTGATGTTGATAATAATAATTATATGTTTCCATCATCTTGATATTTTTTTTATTATATATAGAAGGGAACAAAAAAAAGTTGGGAGTTTGGTGGGTTGGTAATATTAACAAGAAAAATGATGAAAAAAAAAAAATGCAAATTACAGAAAGAAATACGTAAAAAAAGAAAAAAAAGAAGCCAAAAAAAATTGTTAATTGTTTAAATACTTTTTAATTGTAAGCATATATGGTATAAACGGTTTTTTTGAGATCAAGATCGGATATTTTGAGTTCAAGACAAGGCCGGGTGCACCGACTAGATATGTTATGTTATGTGTGTGTGTGTGTGTGTATATATATATAAGGGGTGTTCATGTAGTGGAATTACCCTATAAGTAAAATGTATTCTTTTCAACTTGTGTGGTACTTTTGCGCCCAATCCAACTCAACAAGAAGAACTCGACTCCGTTTTTTTTTTTTGAAGTATGACAGCTATGAACTGGTTCCCAGGTCAAAGTCGTGGGTTAGTAAGTTTGATGTGTGTACAAGGTCTTTTTTTTTTTTTTTTTCCTTTTCTTTTCTTTTTTTGAAAACCACTCAAAGGGCGTTAATAGCTTTTGTTGTTGTTTTGAAGTACGTTACCCCATCTATTCTATCTATCTCTCTCTCTTTTTACTCGCACCCCGGAAAAGTTATCAATCATAAAAAAAAAAAAGAAAAAAAAAATTACATTATATTTGATTGCAATTTATTAATAAAAATGCTATAAGAGTCGATCTTTTATCTTTTCTTAATATATAAAATAAATGAAGGAAAGGGGCAGGGGGAAGGAAACCCCACTAAAAAAATAAAGTGTTCATGAAAACGGTTGATCAATTTAACATAGAAAATTGACATTTTTTTTCTTTGTTTATTATATATAATAATAAGTTATATATTATTGGGTCTTATTACGTACTTACTGTAAACCAAGGTGAAAAGAATGCTTTTGGGTTTCTAAACCCGTCCCCCTTCTCCTCTCCGTTAATGTAATTTGTTATCCGCATAAGGGCGCAGTAATAACAAAAGTACAGATTTTATTTATAAAACGTGTATTGTATTATACACATGTATATATACAGAGAGAGAAAAAGAGAGAGAGAGAGAGAGAGAGGGAGATGCATAGCTTACAGAGAGAAAGAAAAAAAAGAACAATCAAGTATTGACATTATTATAATGCTAAGCAAATTATTATATAAAATGTAAATTGTTATTCGCCTTTCAAACTTTACCCCCTCCCCCCGAAAAAAAGCTCCTTATAATAACTTTTCTTATCCTACTTTCAAAAAACCTCCTGTCTCTTTGCCCCCCCCCAAAAAGTGTCTGTGTTACATGGTTTATAAAAATAAAAGTCAAATTTGAGGGCTTTTTTTTTTTTTTTGAAAACCTGCCAAAATTGTAAAATCTAATAATAAAAAAAAATGTTTTCCAATAGAAAAGAGAAAAATGGTCAATCTTTTCTATACTAGGCGAGACATGGAGAAAAGAGTATCTTATAATTTATATATGATATGACCTCATTTTCATTAAAAAACGCAGGGTTTCTACAATTTTTTGAAAAATGAAAATGATATAGAGAGTCTCGACTCTTAACATCATTGCTATAGAAGGTTTCTAATGCTGATCAATAGAATAGTATATAGAGGTACTATGTAAAATAGTTTTTTTAAGCAAAATAAAATAAAAATGGCTGCATTGTTTCATCTCCGTTTTTTATAATCGGGTTGTTGTCTTACATTACCTAATTTAAACATGTTTAGTTTCTTTATAACTATTTTATATCGCATATATAATTTCAAAGAAAAGATGTACGTATAAAACATTTTATAATGGTGAAAATAATACTAATTCACCAATGTAATATAATTAAGTAAACATTTTGATATAAATATTTGTTGGAGCGATTAGAGATGGATCAGCCTTCCCCCCCCGTCTTTTTATGTTTATGTTTATCCTTTCAAAAAAGTTTATATAATGGACGGACTTTTTTCAATGTGGAGACCTTTCCCCCCTTCTATTTCGGGATTTCCTTTCCGGGACACGCGCTTTTTTTTATATATATTTTTTGTTGATGCGCTTAAACTAAATAACAAACAATAATTATTGGAAATTATATAACAAAAATCAATTAACTATATATAATTATTATTGTAATTCTGTACTTTGTTTAATAAAATAATTTCTATGGATTTGTTTATACATGAAATAAGAAAAGTGACCATGAAATAATTGTGGCAAAAAAAAAAGATGAAAAAAAAAGGGTGAACGTGGTGGTGGTGGGGGGAGGATGATGATGATGATAAAGAAGTTTTAAGGTTAAAAGGGGTGTTACAAGTTTGCTCGGGAATATCGGATGAGCCGAACAATTACACAGTTTGAGTGGCGCACAGAAAACACAAAAAGGATGTATTATAATATATATTTATAATATACGGTAACGGTACAACACATTATCACATCAATAACTTCGATTTCTATACTTTTAATAGTAATTTTTTTGCTTTTTATGAAAACAACAACAACAACAAGAACAAGAAACAAGAAACAGAATCGGCTATTCTACATATTAGGTAACTTTCTTTTTTTTAATTCATGTCAATATCCATTGTCGGAATTGCACTTTTTGTCATGGTTACTGCTTGTTTTGATTCTTCATCTTCCATACTAGTAGGGAGAGATGTCGGTGCATCGGATTTACGATAAAGTGTTTGTCTTATCCTTGGCATACCATTTACATCTCCATCCCATTCACGTAACATCCTTACATTTTTTTCAACTAATAAATCAGGTATTTCTGAAAAATAGAATAGAATAGAATTAACTTTTACTCTACCAATTTACTTTTTAAAGTCTTTTTTTTTTTTGTTTTCCCTTACCAAAACCAGATGCATATTCACTTTCTTCAGATATTTTTAATGCTGTTAAAATATCATGACGTGATACCTTTTTCCGGTGCCCGCCTTTTTTTTTTCGTTCTTGTTCTAATTGTTCTAATTCATCATCATGACGTTTCAAAAATCTAAACAAAAAAAAAAAAAGGTAAGATAAACAATTCCCTATAATCACACACGCACACCCCTTTTTTACTCCTCATTTGTCTCTCTCTCTCTTTTATTACTATTAAAACATACAATTGAATTAATTCATGAACTTGTTCTTTGGTTGCACATAAATCGGATTCATCAAGAGCATATCGAAACCATAACCATCGTTCAACTAAAAGAAAAAAAAACACATTGTTGTTATACAAGAAAAAAAAAAAGGGCTGAAACAAAAACCGTGTGTTTTTTTCTTACCTTTTGTGTTTCCAGCTGTACGTCCTTCTTTTTTACTAGCAAGTTTATGAGTTCTTAATTGAGCACGATTGATTTGTCTAGCTTTTCTTGAATAAGGATGCACTTGATCTCGATTCTTAATATTTTTTACGGTATGTCGTTTATTATTTGGCTAAAGACAGAAAGAGGGAAGGTTGACGTTTGTGGGTGGGTGTATTTTCCTTTTTTTTTAGTAATTGTCAATAATAATTATAATATTATAATAGAATGTCTCTCAATGAATATATAAAAAACACATTTAATGTAATGTAATGTAATCGTTTTTTTTTTTACCATGATTCAAAAAAGAAAATGTCAATGATTGAAAAGCACAGAACAAAAAAAAAAAAAACTTTTTCCGAATTTTCAAGCATTAAAATTACCAAATCAAGTAACTGGGTAAAGTAGCTTAAAAAAAAAAGAAGGACGAGGGGAAAAATACGTAGAAGCTTCTTTTTTATTCTTTTTTTTTTAAAAAAATTGATAATCATTACAATACTCTTTTTCCATAACTAAAAGAATAGGAAGTCAAGTTGGGAGTTTTTACATGGATACAAAAATGTTACAAAATTTTTTAAAGGTGGTGGTGGCGGGGGTAAAAGTTCATTCATTGGATATAAATGATGTAGATGGTAAACAGATACCATTATGAATAAGAAAAGTACCATTAAAAACAAGTTTTGAAATAGATTGACAACGAATAGGAAAATAACCTCCAGAATCAATTTCTTTTCGACATTCATTCATGATCCTATCTGATGTTGGATAGAGTTTAGCTCTGTGTTGTTGTTTCATGATTTCAACGTGGTTTCTTTTTCTTTTTCTTGACAAAGTAGGTGATTCTGGTTGAATATAATTCATTAATTCATTTCCTTGATCCATCGTTAATTTCTTTATGCTTATCCTTTCTGCTTGTTTTGATCTGGTATAATAACTTGATGTGGTGAAAGATGGATAAATCATATCTGAATCATCAAAATTTAATTCTTTATAATTTTTATAAAAGTTTTTACTTGCTTTTTGTATAAAAAAAGTGAATATCACATCCTCTGGAATCCAATACCAATGATCATAGTAGTACAAAGGTTCCCTTGTTTTTGTTGGCGTAGGCGTAGGCGTTGTCGATGATGATGAATGATGACTTATATCAAAGTTGGATTGATCTTCTTCTTGTTTTTTGTTCTTATTAGAAAGATCCAAAGCAACTAGATTGATACGGTAAGGTTGAATCACCACGTGTTGGAAAATAACAAGCGATTTCAATTGATGATGAGGAAAATCAATAATGAACTGGGACCCATCCGTATAACCTAAACGACACTGTTGTTGTCGTTGTTGTTGAAAAGGCCCTGTGCATCGTAACATGTGAAAATGTAAAAGTTGGGGACAATGATTGGATATAAATTTCATGAATGAAATAGAAGAAATGTGAACATTACGTAACTTGATTGTTTTGAGGGACGGGTATGTTAGGTCGTCGTCTTCTTCTGTTTCTTTATTTGCTGTAACATCCGTATGGACGAGTGTGAGACTTTGAAGTACTGGACATATTTCTAAAATATGATTGAGATGGATTTGAATAGGTCCAGAAGATTGTTGAATTAATTCAAGTTGAACTAGATTTTTAAATCCAATAGCATAATTATTTGATTGATTTTCGTTGAAATTAGATAATATTAAAGCTTCATCTGTTGTTGTTGTTGTTAAATTATTGAATAGACTGATCAGTGGAGTAGGTATAGATAAAGAAAGTTGAACTACTTTAGGATAAAGAAGTCGTAACATTTCATAAAATCCTTGATGATTCATGGCTCGATAACGTCCTTTAAATGAAACATTCTCAAGTTGTTGACCTGAAAAAAGATGTTTAATAGCATTCGAAGGAAGAGTCACGTTCAATAATTCAATGGAATGAAGTTTTGGACAACGTTTAGCAAGAAGTCCCATTGTATTATCGTCATCTTGTTGTTGTCGTTGTACCTTATCATCATCATTATTATTATTATACGTCTCTTGAATTGAAGAAGAAGAAGAAGCTGTTGTTGCTGATAATGATGATGATGATAATGGAGGAACATATTGCCAAGGTACAGGAGAAATAAAATCAATAGATGACCCCCATGAAGATTCTCGACCTCGATTATTAAATGAAATAGATCGTAAATCTGGGTATCGAGCAGCAAAATATCGAATACATTTTTCTAAAGTAGTTGTACTATGTGTAGTGTGATCTGATAGTGTAATATGTTGAATACGTAATAATTTTTGACGCGGCCATTCTGGACCATCTAAATGACGGAGTCGTGTCGGTTTTTCCAAATAACTATCATAATCCGACGTACTACTCACAAAAATTTCCAATTGAATCAGATTGGGACATGCTTCATGAATTAAATCCAATTGACGATAACATAAGTTCCGTGAAACATTATTCAAAGTCAAGAACTGTACATGGTGTGTAGCAAACAAGTAATTTCGAATAAAATCATGGAGGAGTCTAGGACGTGTTCTTCTCCATTTGGCTTCACATTCTAAAGTTAATTGGGTGACACAAGGAAACATTTCCATGATTTTTTTAGGTATACCAAAATAACGTTGATTTTTTTTGGTAGGACTGTTATCATTGAGTAATGTGTCTATACTGGAATACACATGTTCTTCGTGAGCTTTACTATCTTGCCAACGAAATGTTAAAGAGGTTATATTAGGACATGCTCGTTTCAAATCGGTCATTTGTTTTTCTGTCATGAAACCATCGCATATTTTGAGTTCACGGACATAATGACCTAATGGAAAAGAAGAATGCTGTTGTTCTTGTTGTTGTTGTTGTTGTTGTTGATTCAAAGTCGTTGTGAGTCGTTTTAGAAAAAAAAGAAACATGGCACGATCACGTGTATCGAAACTTTTATAAAGTATTCGTTCAAATAGAGTATGCCATTCATGATTGACATAAAGACAAGTGAGAATGTCTTTTGAAGATATAAGATCAACAATGAGATCCATAATTTCCATTGGTAAATCTCCAATCGTACGTGTCATGTTTTATATGATAAAAAAAAATAAAGAAAAAAAAAACAGAATAGAATAGAATAAAAATAAAACAAATAGTGATGAAATATTTTATCAGGGGGGTGGAATATGATCAAATTCATGTGAAAGGTTTTAGAAATACTAAGATAAATAATAAATAAACAATTAGTATAAGAAGAATAATATAAAAAAGAAGAATAAATATTAAACTTACCAAACTAGCTGCAAATACGATATCTCTTTTAATATCTTGTTCTGCTTGTTCCATCTTTTTATATAAATTAGTATCACCCACCATACGTGCAGCACTCATTACTTCACGTGTTGTTTCATCTAATCGACTAATACATCGAACAATAGATCCTTCCAAAACATCGGTCAAATCTGTAATATGTTTAAAGGGTAAACCACGAGCCCATTCATACACTGCTTCTACTAATCCAAAATGCAATCCATTGACATAATCTTCTACTGAAATAGGTAATCCACATTCTACTTGCACTTGAGCTACTTTACGTGCATAGGTAAGAACTGTTTCTTTTGCTTTCATTAATTTAGGTGTTAATCTTGGTTCACTTGCATTCCGTTCTTGGAAAACAAAAGCAGATAAGATAGCGACTACTTCCGCAGGTTCATAATCAGCAAATACATTATCCAATACAAGTTCAGTTAGTAATAATTCATCAGCAGAATTAATTTCACATGCTACACGACCTTTGAGTTGAACAGTGCCTTGTTCATCAATATAATGCATTTGTTTAAGTACTTCAATACGTTGATGATAATCAGGTAAAAGTTCAAGATTTTGATCAGAAATAGTTAATTTAAGCATATCGATTTGACTTGAAATTCGTTTATGTGCATGAATTAAACCATACTAAAAAAGAAAATTAACTAAAAGCCAGAAATATAGCATTCCTCTCTTACTTCATTATTAAAAAACACCTCCCCACTTACATGTTCATTTAAATCAGGACATTTAGTACATTGAAATTCATTACGTAATCGTTTTAAATGAGTTGTTTTAGTACGTAACATTTCTTGAAATTCAATATCTTTAATCTTTTGCCAATCATATTCTGCCAAAGAACCTAGAAAGATATATTTAACATGAGATAAATATATATATTTACGTTAAGCACAATTTTCAAATAGATTACCTTTTAAAGCATCCATAGCAAACTTTTCTAATTCTTGTTTAATTCTTGTCATTTCTAAAGAGTCTTGACCTGTCATAATACTATCTACATCAAACTGTTTTTGAGGAATATCTTTAATTCAATATGATTATAACAAAATAAAACCAAATTAAAAATGAAAATTTAGTTTACCTTCAAGGAAGTTTTAGTAACAGTCAATATATCAGATACGCCAATTGTTGTCACTTGTGTAACACTTTCTGCATTATTAGGTACATTAATCACTGTTACTGGTAATGGAGCAATTTCATCTTTGATATAAAAAATAAAGAGTTAATAAAAAATAATAATAATAATATATACATTTGTTTGTTTGTTTGTTTGTTTATCTTTTACCAGCAGCATTGGCACCTTGAAGTGTTATATCTAAATCTTTTGAAGCAAGAACAAGACAATAAAACATCTTTTGACCCGAAGAAGAAGCAGCAGTTCCACTTGTTGGTTTTAATAAAACACCCGGTGTATTTCGATAAATATTATTATTAATAAGAACAATTCTACCAGGCGTTAATGCTCGATGACCTGCAGGTGTCTTGGATATATGTTGAAGCATCATCGTACGGTTTAATAAAACAACCTCACCACATATATCATAAAATAAGTCCAAATCAGGTCCACAAATAGTACAATCTAAGGGTTGTAATGCACTTTTCTTTTGTTCGTTTTCATCCACTAATCGTTTGGTATCAGGTAATAATTTTTGTGTACTATTTTCAGAAAAACTTCGTTTAATCATTTCTTCTACTTTCAATGCTTCCACACGAAGTAAATTAAGAATCATATTATATGTTAAACGGAATTGAGATTCTAATTTGGTAGGTTTACCAAGAATCATAGTAGATAACGTAGATGCCTTTTTTTTTAAAAAAAAAAAGTTAGTCAATGGTAATTCTTAGAAGGAAAGAAGGGAATAGGATAAATTACCTCTGGAGGTTCATCACCACTACATGCAATGATCACCATACCCGTACTATCTAAACCACGACGACCTGCTCTTCCTGACATTTGTGTATATTCACCTAATATAAGAATATAAAGTTAGTATATGATATTGTCATTATCATATAATAGTATATATTACCTGGTAATAAATCACGGAAACTACGTCCATCATGTTTACGAAGACCAGAAAATACCACACTTCTTGCAGGCATATTAACACCCTAATATAATATTATATATATATATATATATATATTTTTAATATTTGTTTTTCCCCCTCTAGCCTATTAATTTTTTAACATATATAATTTTTCAATTTACCATAGCAAATGTTTCCGTTGCAAACAACACTTTCACAAGACCTCTTGCAAATAAAATTTCCACAATCTATATTCCCACATGAGTTAGTAAAAAAAATAAATGATAGGAACAAACCTCAAAAAAACAAAAGGCTTACTTCTTTAATAATAGGTAATAAACCACCATGATGAACTGCAATACCACGACTTAATAATTCACGCATACGTAAAATTTGTGGTAATTCTTTATCGGTACCACGTAAACGAACCAAACTTCGTTCAATGAATACATGAATTTCACTTTTTTCAAGACTAGTACATAAATCCGTTTTAGATAAACTACTTGCATATTCTTCACATCGTTTTTTTGAAAATGTAAAAATAACAACAGGTAAAAGTTGTTTTTTTTGTAATAAACCAATTAAATGAACAAATAAATTTCGATCCTATTTAAAAGATTATTTAGAATGGTTTTTTGCTTGTTTTTAAAAGTTGTTTACTTTTTCTTTTTCTTACACTTTGCATAGTTGCTTGGTAACTACGACCAATAGGTTTATGTGATCCACGAACAACACCTCGTCCACCACGTGCACCACCACGACCTCCTCTACCTTCGGATTTTTCTAATTGTTCTTTACGTTTTGTTAATGCATCTGATGCAGCCTTATATCTATAACATACGGAAAAAAAAGTTTAGTTTGCAATAGGATGATATCATAGTATAGTAGGAATGTGTGTGTATTTACCCTGTTCCATTCAATTTCTTTTCATGTGCACCAACAATTTTAAATAAATCTTTGCCAGCATATAAATGATGTTCTAATGGGACTGGACGTTTAAGTGTACTAATAACATAAATATCCTTTTTCTTTGTTCGTCTATATATAAATAAAATATATAAAATAAAAAAGTTTAATATAGAAACATATTTCAATTTGTTATAATTAATAATATATGATATATGATATAATAATTTACCCAACCCAATCTGCGAATTCTCTAGTATTTGGTACTGTAGCAGAAAGCAAAATAATATTTACATGGGCAGGAAGCATAATAATAACTTCTTCCCAAACAACACCACGCTATATATAAATATATATATATAAAAAACAATGAATTATTTCTCTCCGGTTTTTTTAATTAAAGAAGAACTTACTTCAAGATCATTCACATAATGAACTTCATCAAAAATAACAAATTCTACATCACGAATAAGATCGGCACCACGATAAAGCATACTTCTTAAAATTTCAGTAGTCATAATTAAACAACTTGCTTCTGGTTTAATTTGAACATCACCTGTCAAAATACCAACATCATCCCCAAATGTATGTTTAAAATCTCGGAATTTTTGATTTGATAATGCTTTAATAGGGGAAGTATAAATAGCTCTATTAAAAAAATTAGATTAGATTAGATTAGATTTCCATCCTCTTCCATATCCCTACTTATTCGAATAATATATCTTACTTTGTCATATGCTTGGAAGCTAAAGCAATAGCATAATCAGCGACTACAGTTTTTCCTGCAGATGTATGTGCCGCAATAAATACAGAATCACCCATTTCTAAATGATAGACTGCATGTTTTTGAAATGTATCCAATTCAAAAGGAAATTGTTGAGCCATTTCAGGTACCAATTCATGAAAATTATCAAAGGGTTGATTGACATTAATTTCATGGGCCCATTCACGTCTTCGATGAGCTTCATTATTCACTGTTTTAAGTTTTGGAACAGTTTCAATAGGAGGTGGAATTAATTGTTGTGGTAAAAGAGCATCTACTTCTTCTTTATCTAATCCAAAATAATTAAAAGAATTATATTAAAATTAAAATTCTTCCATGTATTTGATATATCAAAAAGAAAAGGAAATATAGATTTTACCATCTGAAGAAGTTTGTTGTTGTGTTGATTTGGGTGTCATTTCTTCTTCTTCTTCAATCGTTTTTACTTTTAAGAAATCAAATGTATCATCTGATGTAGGTTTAATGATATCTTCAATATTAAATACAGAGGAATTGACTTCTTTTAATCGTGTATCATTCCTTTGACTACCATCTATATAAATAATGAATTGTTAAAAATCACTCTTTATCCTTATTCAATTTATAAAATTCATATTTATTTTTTGTTTTTTACCATCAAACGTAAGACCACGATCCAATCCAGGTGGTACAACGGATAAATCTATGATAATAATAAGAAGATTTAATTCCCTTTGATTCCTTTTTTTACATGATAAAAAATACCAATAATAAAAAAAAATTACCCTCTTGTAAAAAGTTTAAATCAATATCCAATGATGGTTCTATTTCTTGATCATTTTCATCTAATGAAACCACCACTTCTGTTTCTAAACCACCTGGTGCAAATGGGAATTGAGTAGCATTACCACGAACAAAATCTTTTACAGATCCAAAAGGTCGACTAAAACTTGTTGAATTTGAAGATGAAATATTTGGATCATGAATAATTGTTTCTTTATATCCAATAATATCACCATCATAACCACGACGTGCTACTTGAATTGTTGTACGTGGTTTTGATATCTGTGCATGACTTAAACTTGGAAAATCAGGTGTTTCATTCCAATGTCTATATGAAATCAAGTGTTAGTATCCCCTATATTATCTGTGAAAACATATATATATGTGTGTCTCCCCTTGTTTAATCCCCCCTCCCCCAAATTCTAGCATCAACCTTGACAACAAAATAGACAACACACGTTTTCTTTCTTTTTCTTAATTGATAAACTTACTCTTGACATTTAGTTAACCAAGATGTTGGGAAACTTTTTTGAGGTGTTAAAAACTCTTGTTCAAGTTCATTTCGAATGTCTTGATCTGTTTGTTTTTTAAATAATGACAAAGTCTACACACACGCGAGCAAAAAACACCAAAAGAAAAAGAGAAAGAAGAAAGTTACTTGTCAAGTTCATCCATTCTATTTTTTTTTTTTGACGCGCGTAATAAATTTTACCTCCATGGGTTGATTTGTTTCATTTCGAAGAATTGAAAAGATATCTTCAATGGTTTCACTTGTTACTATTTCATAATAATAATAATATGGAATAAAACGTTTATATTATAAGTAATCCCATTTAGTTTATATAAATGAAAAAAGAAAAAGAGACCTTACACTCATTTGTCATTTTCGATATCAAAAAAGGAAAAAAAAAAAAGAGGTTAAATAAAACCGCTTAAAAAAAGTGTCGCTTATTTATTTTTTAATTTTTTATTATGCATAAGGAAATGTAAAAAAAAAAGAGTATAGGAAAAGATTGATTGAGAGCACATAATTATTATATAAAGAACTAAGTTTAAGAAAGACCAGAATAACTATATTGTTTTCTCCAAAGTTTAGATAACATAACAGTATTACCCATTTCAGAATTACGAGTAAAGGTAGCTTCTTCATCTAATAATCCTTTACTTTCACCATCTAGTCCACATGGATTTGTCATTTCAAGTATCATGTGAAGCCAATTAATACCATTCCATACAGTAAAATACTCTTCTGTGACAGATGATTTGGCAGCTATACTCATACGTGTATGAAGAGTTTCATCTGTGACAAGATCATATAATCGATCGGCAACACTTTGAACATCACCAATTGGTATCAAGAAACCATCTATATCTTTTTTAATTTGAAGTGGAATACCCCCTGCTTGATAAGCAACGACTGGAACACCTTTGTGTAAAGCTTCTGTTACTTTGACTTCAAATCCTTCACGATGAGAAAGTTGTAAAGCCACTTTAGCATTACTGATAACCAAATCAAGTAATTGATCTGAAGGTGGAAGACGAGCCGCAATAATATCCAAAGAAATAGATGTATAAGATGCTTGTTGAACTGTACGATGAGTTTGTTCAAAAATAACAGTTCCATCTGGATCATCTACACTACCATGACCACCTATATATATATAAAAAGGAGGTTAGCTTAAAATTAATTTCTCCTATTACACACACACACACACACACACACAAAGTGTTCCTGACTTACAGATAATAAGCTGAGGAGTATTGTAATCATCAACACCTTCAGCTGAAAGTTTTTCACGTAACAATCGATAAGATTCAAGAACATCTGGAATACCTTTAGAAGGATCAAATCGAGCTACTTGAACAATATAAGGTCTAGACCAATCTACTTCATTTGCACCTTGATCAATACATACACGATTAAAGACAGATTGATAATATTCAGTGACCCAAGAAGAAAGTGGTTTATTGAGACCATCCAACGGATCTGTGGTAGCAGGCATTAAGACAACATTACGTCTTGGAACAACATCAGGAATAAAATTAGATACTGGATGAGCAATAAAAAGATCAGCATGTTGAATAAATTGCCACAAGAAACTAAAAAGAATATATTTCATCAATTAGAATGATTTGGTTTTATATGAGTGCAAATAAAATGTTTTTAACATACTTCCATGTTTCTGCTTGAGGACCATCGGGATGATCTCTAATAAGATCAGCTCGCATTTCAATATGGGAACGGAAAATGATACGACATTTTGGATTCAGTTTTTTAATATGAGGGATAATACCAACCACTAAAGCAAAAAAAAAAAAAAAGATATCAATTAAGATGTTATGTTGTGACTTTTTTTAATACAAACTTACATTGAGGATCGTCAACAATGATAACATCTGAAGTCAAAATAGGACCACCATCTTTACACCAAAATCGATCCACGTTTTCATTAGACCAATCAATAAAAGTTTGTTTATCATGATCATTTAATCTAATATCAGGTGGAGCAACACCTTGAAGCACATTGTGAAATTTGCGCTTGGTAATATCAAATACTTCAGGTTTAGGTCTTGCCACGAACCCTATATCATTTATTTGTTTTTTAATCTATCACGTACATACGTAAAATAAATATTTATACTTTTTTGTTATCACTTACAATGAACATCCAAATGCATTAAATGATAAAGACGAAGTAATGCATGACGCATAAGAGCAACTAAATAAATAATAAAATGAGACCTCAGAAACAATATATGTATATATAAAAAAAAAAAGACAGGTTACCTCCTCCACCTTGTGGCGTTGAATTAAAGAATGAAACTTTAAGTTTTCGTTCCTTATATTTTGATACCATCTCACCTAATACACGCCAAGTATCTCGACATACAGTTCTTTCATAATCAATTAAATCAACCATATGAATCATTCCATTAAAATCAACTATTTCAAAAAGTCATTAATAAAAATAAAACTAACTATACTATTATATGTATATATATATATATATATATATATATGTTTTTTTTACCTTCAACTTCATGACGATAACCTACACAGACACGAGGAATGTTACCCGGGTACTGTGGAGACATCCTAAAGAAAAAAAAATAAAAAAAATAAACAATTCATTAAAACCTGTTTATTTGTTTATTTCAAAAAAATATTATTTATTTTACCATATAACAGCTTTTCGTACAGCTGCACTTGCACGTTCATCTTGTGTATCCCCGTGTGTATGAACATGATAAGGAATAGCATCCAATTCACGCCAAAAAGCACTTGCGGCAGTAAAAGGAGGTTCTCTATTCGAGCCATAATAATCTTCGAAAAGTGTATTGGATAAAGCAATAATTTGAACTTTATAATGTTGAGCCATCGAGTATTGTTTTACTACTTGAAGTAATTTATGTAATCCTTCTTCTAAACATTCTCTTTCATTTTCTTTGTTTGCTTTGACTTCAAATTCACCGGTATAAAAATCAGTTGTATAAGAACCATCGTGCACTGAAATAGCATAAGTCACTTTTTTTGATTGGGGACAACGTTGAACATCTAAACCAAGATAAACGGCTTGTGGAACATAGTATTGTGAAAAACGACGTGTTGTTGGGATCGTTGGTACATCTGGGTTAGGCGGCATAATTTTAAAGGAAAATATTCTAATCAAAAAAGAAAAGGGGAGCCAAAAAAGAAAAAGAAGAGTAGAAAAAAGACTATTTTTTTTTTCTTTTTTTTTGATGAATTTTTTTTTTTGTTTTGTTTATTTGGTATTGTTGTGTTCGGGGCGGGGGAGATTAATACTTTGTCAATTAAATAAAACAATCAGAAACAAAGATGCCTTTTTTACATGGTCTAGTTTTCCTAATGTGAAACCCTTGAATTTGTTTTTTCTTCTGACAGCCCTAATCCCCACCCCGACCCTAATCTAATTAATGCAATCCACTCTTTTTCTTTCTTTCTTTCTTTTTCTACTTTTTCTTATATATGTGATTTTACAGTTGAATTTATTTTTTTACAAAAAAATAAAATATTCTTAGGGCAACCCATAGTTTTGCTTTTTACATGGGGAACTTGCATTCGTCGTCCAACGATCGCCGTAGAAGTAGTAACGTTTCTACAAAAAGTTCATCATTGCCTCCTCGTCCTCCTACTCCAATATCATCACCACCACCACCTTCTTCTCGTCCTCCTCTTACAAATCCTTCTATCAATAGTCCTATTACTACAATTACAACGCCTTCTACGCCTCCTACACCTCCTACTGCTACTCTTACTCCTCCATCACAACAATTACACACAAGACCTGGATTTGTTCGTCGTACAACTATGCGTTTACAAAATAGATTAAGTACAGCAACAGCATCCACTACTTCTACAATGGCAACTACGACAACACATACTCAAAATTCAATAAAGAAAAAGAAAAAGAGAAGCTTTAGACATAAAGAAATAACAACTGTCGATCAAAATCAACATCAACATCATCCAGTTATTACTGATGATACAAATACATATCGTCTTGGTAGAAGACATCAAAATATTAATACTAAATATGTTTTACCCAATGATGAACTAGAACAGGATAGACTTACAAATTTGGTAAGAATGAATAAGAATGATAAATAATAATAATTGAGAACTCACCAAAAGAACTGAGTTTTATATAGCATTTTGTATTGAAACATTGTTTTAATGGGAATTATTCTGCACCTATTCAAGATTTATTACAACAACCTTCTTCCTCATCACCTTCATGGAGTAATAAAAATGTTTCAACGACAACATTACCTCGTGGCAGTGTACATTCATTAAGTACTCGTTCAACACATTCTCTGAGCGGGTTATCAAGTGCTATGGGGAGTGGAGGAGGGAATAAAATTCAACCTCGCGTATTGGATATTGCATGTGGTACTGGTATTTGGATTCTTGAAATGGCATCTGAATTTCCACAAGCACAATTTTATGGAATTGATTTATCAACCATGTATCCGGCAGATATTAAACCATTAAATACCCATTTTTGTCAAGGAGATGTCTTGAATGGATTGCCTTATATGGATAATTATTTTGATTTTGTTCATATGAGTCTTGTTTATAATTGCTTTTCTTTTGAAGATCGAAAGGTAAATGTGGATCTGACAGATATTTAAGTGGGAAAGGGGGGGAGGTTTGGATGATAAGGAATGACAATTAATATTATATATGTATATATAGAAGCTTTTAAATGAAATTCGTAGAGTATTAAAACCAGGTGGATATGTTGAATTTCGAGATGTGGATCCAGTTGTTCGAAACCCAGGTCCATATACTATTGAATATACTAAACCTTGTAAGTGTAACTCTTTTCTTTCTTTATTTATTTATATAGAATAGAATAAAAACTAATCATTTTAAATATTTTTTTTTTAGTTTCACAATTAATGCATGATAAATTGGATGTTGATATAACATGGGCAGTTAATATGTGTGAACATGTACAAAAATTTGCTGGAATGACGGATCTTCATCATCAAATGGTATCCATTAATTTTGTTTCAAGTAGTAAATTAAGTACAACATTTATTACTGCTTTACTTGCTGAATGGGAAAGTTATCGAGCTTTTGGTATGGAAGCTTATAATTTAACACCTGAAGAATACGGCAAGGTGATTCAAACTATAGTGGAAGAAAGTAAAAAGCAACGATCTTATTTAAATTATATCATGTGTTGGGGTCGTAAACCTATCGTGGATGTACCAAATAACACAAGTATACAACATGAATATGGTACACCTCCTCATATTTCTCGTTATTGTCCTATAGCAGCAGCAGCAGCAACCGCATCATCCCCTCGTCAAACAATTACAAATAATTCATCCATCTATAACAATAATTCTGTTTCCTCTTCTGTACATGCACTTTCTTCTTCCACGCCTACTCGACCTTCATCTAAATCTGGAACACAATGTAGTAGTGTCATACCCTCAAGTAAAAATTCACCCCATAGTCTTAGATCTAAAGAAGAGGCAATAAGACGAGATAAGGAAAATGCATCGGATATTTATCAATTTGTTCATGGATATGTCGAATAATAATAATACTATTTATTTATTTATTATTTGATACGTACGTATAAACAAAAAAAAAAGTTGTGTTACGTATGTCAAATAAAAAAAAATATACCATGCCTTTCATTTATAATTTATTACATATCATAGCAAAGTGAAGAAGCGTAATTCATTATTTACGTAGTTAAAAAATCATTCGATTATTATATCTACGTAATAACAATAATTATGTATAAAATTTGTACCCAGAGTTCACCTTTCTTCTTTTATTGGCATTTTTTATGCAACTTGAAAAAAAAAGAAGATGTTCTGCGTATACATATTTGATTACAAACAAATAATAAATACTGCGACAACTTTTTTTTTACGCCAAGATTCTAAACTACGTTAAAAAGAATACGATTATACTTATTTTATTTCTCATATAAAAATATAGGACTTGTTACAGAATCATTTCTTATAAACTACCATTACCTATCACTATTTATTATTACTATTCTCTCACTTCAATCATTTTTTTTTTTTGCTACTTACACACGTGATACGTAAGAGAATAGTTATCATACATTCCATCTTTTATTTTTTTATTTCTATTTTTAAATGTGTGCAGCATTATTTATATATGTCGTGCTCTGTCAAACACTCACTGCATTGATTCTTGACTTTATATATAAAAGTTTAGCACTAATCTTTTTTGCCAATAAACTTAAAAAACAATAACAATGATGGATCGTCATAACATCTAACTGCTTCATTATTTGTTTTCTTTTTTCTTTTACTTTGCGCCCTCAAGTAAAAAATAGGCCGGGTCATGAAAAAATAAAAATAAAAACTCTGAACCCTTTTTTCCCCCCCTCCGGAATTATTATTAAATAGAACACCTTGCTGTTCTTAAGATGAAAGGGGCGGGGCGGGGGAGGGAATGTATGAATTATTTCTTTTATTGTTTTTAATCCTGGATATATATATATATTATGTATATTTCATTCCCTTCTTTTTAAAGAAAAGCTTTCTTTCTACGTAATAATAATTCAATGGGGTCCATTATTTAATCACACACATAAGACTCTATATACATATATACCAGATGGTTCAAAAGGAAAGAAGAATAAAAAACACTTGATAAGGAAAATAAAATAAAATAAAAAAAAGAGAGAGAGAGATAGAGAGAAAACAATTCTATTTACATAAATGAATGACGAGTCAAAACATGAAAACGATTATAATCATACAAGTTGGCACGACTTATTTTATTTTATTTTTTTGAATATTGAATTTATGTTGTTACCATGGGTACATTAATTATAATTCTTTTTAGTCTCGATGCATAATTAAGCGCGTCATTCATTCATTTTATTTTTTTGTATAAATTTTAACGCAGCAAACTTTATACATTTATTCATATATTTACAACTGTTTTACTTAATATAATAAATGGGGATTCATGGCAAAACAAAGTTTTATGTATTCTTTTTGTATATGTATATATATATATATATATGCTTCATTTCCTTCAATCCAATCCCCCCTGTTCTTTCGCTTCTTTATATTCCCTCCCCCTCCCCCCCCCTCTCTCTTTTCTCTCATTGTCTTGTCTTTTTTTGGATCGTTTGTTTTGCTGTTGTTGTAATAATACTAAAGAATCAAAAGAAGAAAAAAAAGTGATATGATACGTGCTGTTTATATTTTTGTTTTTCTACTTACTCGTTACCATAGTAATAATTAAATAAAGATGATCAATTGTAGATATGTTTGTGTAGCTATGTATCCTTTTTTTTTTTTTTTTGGTTTAGTTGCTTGGCGACAGAATGAATAATAATGATCTCTGTTGTTTAAGAAGAGAGATGATTAAAATCTCATACTAATGATTATAATTTTAATAACAAATAATAATATAATAATAGGGTAAAAAGAAAATATATTGATTCGCTCCTATTTATTCTGATATATTTAAGTCTTACTCGAATCCATAATAATAAATTCTTAGATCTAGATCAGGAAACTTAAGCAAATACAAGTATCAAAAGGAAGTATAAAACGAGTTTTTTTCTTAATGGAATAGGGAGAAATAAAGAAGAAGATAGAAAGAGAAAGAGAAAAAAAAAAGAGTCGATTTAAAATAATCATCGTTAAGGTTCTAATTAAGATCATAATTTTGTTATTTATCAAATTTAAAAGTGAAAGTAAAATAACAATTTACTATATTACGTGTTACTGTTGTTGTTTTATTTCACGATTATAATATACTAATAGTTAATCTTCTTTTGAATTACATGAAATAATAATAATAGATGAGTATCGATCATATAAAAGTTATTAAATAAGTATATAGTTATCAAACAATCATAAAAACAACTCCATTCTTATGTTTGTTTCTCGGATTCAAAATAGCAAATCACTGTTTCGTGGTAAACTCTCTCTCCCCTTTTTTTTATTCCTTTTTCTTATCGTTGTTTGCTTGTAAAAAAAATAAAAGAGAGAGAACACACATTGGATGCATTTTCAATAAATGATTATTAGACAAACAAGAAGAAGAAAAACCCGGAGTTGGTGAATGAGCTAATGCAAGGGAGAAAGAGAGAGAGAGAAAGATAGTAAAAGAGACTTTTTTTTTTGCATGGAAATCGAAATCATGTTGCAGAAACTCGATATAAACCATGTGGTAGTAAAAAGACAGATGACTTGTCAATTTATCGCCCAAGTGTATATAACAATTTATTACATGAATTGACAGACAATGATCTTTTAATACTTAACAAATGAATACTCACTCTTATTGTAATTATTTAAAAATTTATCATTTAATAATAATATTTTTTTTTGTTTGTATTATTATAACTAAAATGTTTTTATTTGGTTATTACGTACTATACATTAAACTATGATTTACTACTAGATGAAAAGTAAAGAAAAGTATACGTACGTACAAAAGGGGGGTTGTTTAAAGAAGGAAAGGAAAAGAAAAAAAAAGACAGTTGTATGTGTGCCGCGGTGGGGGTGGGAGAGAGAAGGTTGTAAAATAAAATAAAAAAGTCAGTGAGTTCCTTTTAAGCTGATGTATATAATCATAATAGTAAATTTGATATATATATTTATATATATTTTCATGAACTAGTAAAGTCTATAAACCTCCTTAAAGATATCAAAATCTTTTTAACCTCCCCCCTCCTCATTTTCTTCCTTCATTGACGTCGCACAGTATGGCGTGCCTGCAGAGCATAACCACCTGCATCATTCAATGTTTCAACATCAACAAATCAGTAAGATTTTGTTTTGTTTTTACTATTTTAGGGTAGGATGATCTTCATTTAGAACCTTTCTCTTTTTTTAAAAATGTATATAATGTAACCAATCAATATCATTATATTGTCTTCAAAAAAAAAATTGGGGTTAAACAAATAAAAAAAGATTATTTATTTATTTATTTTTTCATAAAAGGAGAACTATGAAACCAAGTCATTCGATTTGTAGAAAAAAAAATTGAAGGAGATGGAGGAGTAAGAAAAAAAAACAGTAGTATGATATCTAGTGTAAAAGAAGAAAACAAAATAAATGACAGAACCCTACAATCATTCTTTATGAGGGAAAATAAAAGAAAAAAGGGAGCTGGCGTATTATGTACGTAGGAGACCGTTTATACTCTTTATCATTTTTGTTGACTGTAGACAAAATCATGTATCTATTATACATTCGTGAGTATCTGTGGGTGTGTGTGTGTGTGGGTGTATATGTATATGTGTGTTATATATTACATACATATAAACCTCCCCCCCCCTCCCCTTGTATTTCTAATTTCTATGCTTCCTCCTTTTATTCGACCAGAGAGAGTGGTGAAATCGAATTAGTTGGTAAGTGGGAATAAAATAAAAAAAAAATTATATATAAATACGAGTTTTCTTTCAAGATTACGCCCTTTTTCATACAACTCTCTTTTTTTTACAAAAAAGTCTTTAAATTTTTTTATTACTAATTACTACTTTTATATACTAAATATTATTATTTTTATAATCATGAAATTCTCTATCACTGCTATTATTTCAGCTACTGTTATTGCTGTTGCATCTGCTCAAGGTCCTGCTCCTGCTCCTGCTGGTGGTAACACTGCTATTGTTTCCATCACTTCACCTCTTACGGGTACTTCCTATAAAGCTGGTGGTAAAGCTATTATTTCATGGATTAATCCTACTGTTGAAACCATTCCTCAAATCATCTTGGCTCGTGGTCCATCTTCTGCTTTGCAACCTATTGCACAAATTGGTCAAAACGTGAACTCTGCTTCTGGTAGATTTGAATGGGAAATTCCTTATGATTGTACAGACGGAAATGATTGTAAGTTTTTTATTTATACATGTAGTTTGATAAATAAGAGCATCCATAACTCATAATTCTCTCTCTTTCATTTTTTAGATGCATTCGAACTTGGTCAATCACCTCAACTAGCATTTGCTGGTCCATTTACAATTGAAGGTTGTACAGGTGGTAACTTTTCTTCTGCAGGTGGTAGCTCTACTGCAACAAATAGTACTCCATCTTCTAATGGCAGCAGCTCTTCTGGTCCTGCTCCTGCTGGTTCTTCACCATCCAGTGGTTCTAATGCAAATCATCAAGCTTCTGCTCCTGCCGGTCAAACTGGTGCTGGTGCTCACGTTATTCCTGGTTTCATTGCTACTGCTGTTGGTGGTTTAGTTACTGCTTATCAACTTTTCTAACTTCTTTTTCTTTTGTTCCATTCCCATTTATCTCTTCTCATTTCATGACATATATAAAAAATAATAATAATAATCTTTTACTTCCTTCCTTTCTATTTTTTATTACCATTTAATTTCACTACGTACATTGTTTTTTATTGAGATACGAGTTAACAACCTATTTTTTTTTTGTATTTGACAAGCTTTTCTTTTTGATACCATTCCTCAAACTCACTTACACACGCACAAACACAAACACAAACACACACACATACACAATCTATCTTCTTCCCCTTCCCTTATTCAAATATTATAATCACAGTACGTAAACACACAAATAAATAAATAAAAAAGTTATTTTAGTTGTCGGTGTCCGTTGTTGATACCATATTTTATATATATATTATATAATACGTATACATTCAAACGTTCTCCTTTTTTATTTAAATAAAAGATCGTTAAAAAATTAATGATTATCTCCTTATTATACTTCTGTTTTCTTTTATTGACATTGAATGTTCATTTCATAATTGAATACAGATAATCTCCTTTTTTCTTTTTCCTTTAGTTCCCTTAAAATTGACGTATTTTTTTTTTTCATACTTGGTTTTTTATATATAAAATTATTGTTTTCTTCATAGACTATCACTCCAAGTTTGCATTTTTTAATAATACGTAATAAATATACGTACATAGAAAAATATAAAGTTTTATGTAGACATGATAAATGATCATCTTTCATTTGACATGGATAGTAAAATGATGTAGGAACATATTATATATTTAAGGGAGGGGGGAGGTATATTCTGTTACTATCATAAAGAAAATGATGAATCAATCACAGACGTTTTGATGATGCATTGTTTATAGCTATTATTTGTAACAAAAGAGAGAGTCGCGTGTTATAAAAACGTGATGTCCTTTTATAAAATGATATATCATATAAGTTTTTTTTACTGTTATTTTTATATAATACATACATAATTTATCAATGACCATCAATCCTTATAATAAGTTATCTACTATTGCTAATACGTATTATAATAAGTATAGTTTCTTTTATTCAACATTTCATATATATTAATATACTATCAACATCATCAATTTTATACCTTTAAAAACGCGCAATTTCATAACGCGTAAAATTAAATTTTGTATATGACGCTCCACCTCACATGACAGAGAGAGAAAGAGATGCGCGCGCCATATTTTTTCTTTGACAACCGCCCTTCTTTTTTTTTTCCCTTTTTTTTTTATCCACCAACCCATAATGCCTCCAGCATTAAAACGTGCTTTCAGTCCCAATGAAAGCATGGACGAGTTATCAGATAGTGATGTACGTGTCTCTTTATATATATCATTTATTGAGTGATCTAAAAAAAAGAAAACTATACTTTATATATATATTTGTACATTATGTGGTATGTGTCCAAATGAACTAACTTTTTTTTTTCTTTTTTAAAAAGCTCGCAACACAACCAAAACGACAAAAATCTGAAAGAGTCATTAGACCTCCTGACGACGATGAAGAAGAAGAATCAGATTTTGAAATAGACGAAGATAGTGATACTGAAGAACCATCTTCTAGACCAGTTCTTCCAGGCACCAACATGGTATGAAAAAAAAAAAAGAAAAAAACACGACAGTATTATCAATGGTCTCCCTTAATTATTATTCTTATTTTTTTTTTGTTTATAAAATATTAGAAATATTCTGAATCTGGAACAATTAGTCGTGTAGAAATGTGTAATTTCATGTGTCATACTTATTTAGCTATTGATCTTGGACCCAAGATAAATTTTGTTATTGGACACAATGGAAGTATGTATTGAGAAAAAAAAAACAGAATTAGAAAAAAAAAGAGTCTATTATATTTATATTCTATTTATGATATCAACTAGGTGGTAAAAGTGCTATTATGACAGCACTTACAATTGCTTTAGGAGCAAAAGCAAGTTCAACTAATCGTGGTAAAAATTTAAGTGCTTTAATTTGTGAAGGTGCAAAGTAAGTTCAAAAGTAAAAAAAAGAAAAGAAAGGTGCTTATTTTTAATAATATAATATATAATTTTTATATAGTGCTGCATTAATTACTGTACATATTACAAATAAAGGCCCAGATGCTTACCGTCATGATGTTTATGGTGATACTATTATTATTGATCGTAAAATATTAAAAGATGGATCGGGTCAATATAAAATCAAAAGTTCATCTGGTAAAACCATTTCATTAAAAAGAGAAGAACTTACAACTATTTGTGATCATATGTCTATTCAAGTTGATAATCCACTTATTGTACTCAGTCAAGATAATGCTCGTGAATTCTTAAATTCAAGTAGTCCAAAAGATAAATATAAGGTAAATATAATAGTAATAATAATAATAATAATAATAGGATGGAATTTAATACTATTTTTTCATTAGTTATTTATGCGTGGTACTCAACTTACTGCTTTACATGAGGATTATGATGAAATTGGAGAAAAATTAACTACAACAGATACAATTATTGATCGAAAACGTCGTGCTATTCCAGATTTACGTAAAAAAGCAGATGAAACAAAATTACGATATGATGAAGCACTTGAACGTGATAAACTTGAAGATCAATTAGAAGTACTTAGTAATGAACTTGCTTGGGTACAAGTTATTCTTAAAGAAAAAGAAGTTGCTCTTTCACAAAAGAATAGAGATGCTGCTGAACGTCAAGTAACTCAAGCAAAAGAAAAACTTGTTGCTATCAAAGTAAGTTATATAAATGTGATTTCCGCTCCCTCCCTCCACTATTTTTTTTTTAAAAAAAAAAGGTGAACTAATTTTTTTTTTGATAGAGTAAAGTTGATCATTTTAATGAAGAACTTGAAGAGGCTAAAAGACAAAGTGATGAATATCAAGCAAGTATTAGTCTCAATGTAGAAGGAAAACGAAATGAAAATAGATTAAAAGTGGAGGCTGAAATAAGAAGACAAGATGTTCAGGTAATAAAGAAGAAATATATATATTGTGTGTGTGTATATATCATTCATATTCGTTTCTTATATTTTTTTCTAATATTAGTCGGATATCAACAAGATTAATTCTCTTGTTAAATCAACAAAAACAAGAGTGGCCCAACTAGAAAAAACAATTCAAGTGGAAACAGCCAAACAAGAAGCCAGTTCACAAGCGATCAATGACGAACGTTTAGAAAAACTTGAAGCTTTACAAAGAACCAAAGAACAAAAAGAACGCGAATCACGTCAATGCAAAGATGAAATAGGAGATATTGAAGTGAAATTGACTGAATTGACAGCGGAAAGAAATGGTTTTGCAAACAAATTCGATCAAAAAGAACGACAAAGAAAAAGTGTACGAGATAAGATAGATAGTTTGAGACAACAAAAATCAAATACATTACGTGCATTTGGAAGATTTATGCCCGAAGTGCTTCATGATATCAATGAAGAAAGAGGATGGACACGTAAACCTGTAGGTCCTTTTGGACGTTTTGTCACGTTAAAGAATCCTGAATATACTGAAACAATGGAACTTGTACTTGGAAAAGTATTGAATTCATTTGTTGTAGAGACTTATGATGATCGAAAACGTTTGACTCGAATTTTGGAACGTAGAAATATGTAAATATTAATGATTTATTGGAAGGGGATGGGGGGGAGGGTTACTTTTAAATTATGAATTAATTCTATGTATTTTTTTTATTAGGTCTGATACTATTGTTCTTGTCTCACGATATGATTTATTTGATTATAGTCGTGGTGAACCAGATCCAAAGTATTTGACCATGTTACGTGCTTTAGAGGTTTGTTCATTTGATACATTCATAACATATCTTTATATTTTATATCGATTCACTAAAAAAGCTTTTTATATATAAATATAGTTTAAAGATGAATGGGTTAAACGTCAATTAATTGTTGCAAGAGATATTGAAAAATGTCTTTTAATAAAAGAACGTATTGATGCACAAAGTATTATGGAAGGGGGTGGACCAGAAAACGTGAAACAATGTTATACATCAAGAGCTCAAAAGATTACTGGTCATCAAGGTTTAAAAGTAGATTCATTAAATCGATATAATGGACCTCCACGTTTTAAACAAGATATTGAACCAGAAATTAGGCAAGTGGTCTATTTTTTGACTAGGGAATAGAAATATCCAAGTATTAACATTTGGGGGAGTGGGGATATTAAATATATATTTTTTTATAGGGAAGCACATGAACAATTAAAGGAAATTGAGAAAGAATATAATGAATTGAAAAGAGAACGTCAACAAGTAGGAGAAAAGATTGATAAATGTCGTAATCAAATGAAAACATTACAGGTAAAAAGATCCTTCCCCTTTCTCCTCTCTTTGGTTTTCTAAAAGAATAAAGTTATCAACATAATCCATTTAGAATAAACAATATAACATTGAAAGAGAAATTCGAAATATTCTTTATCAAATTAAACAAGTTGAAGAATCTATGCAAGAAGAAGAACCTGTTGATATTCAAATTTATAAAGATGAAAAAGATGTAAGTAGAAAACAAAAAAGTCATCCTTTCTTTCTTTCTTCTAAACCTATTTTAATGTTAATAGAAATTGAATGATCAAATTCAAGGTTATATCGGTCAATTTCAAGTACTTCGTCAACAAGATCAAGAAATAAGAGTTGAGATTCAAGAAATTATGGTTCGAATTCAACAATATGAAACAGAAGAAGAAGCCCACGAAGTAAAAATGCGTGAATTCCAGGTAATAAATATATATTTAATGAAATTTATGCAAGCAATCTGTCCCCTCCGCCATTTTCTCATATATATGTATATATTATCAATAATAGCGTAACATTCAAGGAATTGAAAATTTAAGAATGAAAACAGTTCAAAAAGCAAATCAAACACAAGAAGCATATGATCATTGTGTTATGCGTCATAAAGAAATGGAAAGAAAAGCAGATCTTGATGAACGAACTGTTGCAGTAAGAAAAGAGAAACTACTTTTTATTTTGTTTATTCATGAATTTATCCCCAAATTAATCTGTTTTTAAATAGGAATGGACAAGACAAGTTATAGAAGAATGGCCTAACCGTGTTGAAACAAGACGTTCACCCGATCAAATTCAAAAACAAATTCGCCATTTGGAAATGCGTATTGAAGAAAGAAATAAAGCGTAAGTTCCTATTTTTTTTTTCCAAGTAAAGACGAGAGGGAAAAGTTTCTAATAAATAGTAATTAATTTTTATATTTCCATTATATATAATAGTATTGGAGCCTCTTTGGAAGAAATTGAACAAGAAGCTAGAGATGCATTAGAAGCTTTAAGAACAGCCAAAGGAACTGTTAGATTACTTGATACTTATAGAGCAGTAAGATATAAAACGCACATACAGACACACACAACCAATTTTCATTATTGAATCGTGTATAACTTAAAAATGTATTGATAATTAGAATCTTCGAGATACTTTGGCTAAACGTCTTGATCATTGGAATGCTTTTCGCATGTATATTTCTCTCAGTGCACAAGGTCATTTTACCTATTTTATGCATCAACGTGGTTACAATGGTTATTTGAAATTCAATCATGATAAAGAACGACTTGATATTCGAGTAAGTGAATAAAAAGCTTGTTAAAGAGGAAAACTTATTTCTAACGAGATTATAATTAAAATAGGTGTCTACAGGAGATCAATTTAAAAGAGGTTCTAGACATAAAGACTCTAAAACACTTTCTGGTGGTGAAAAATCCTTTTCTCAAATTAGTTTACTTTTGTCATTATGGGAAGGCATCAGTTCACCTCTTTATTGGTAAGATGTATATATTATACTTGACTTTTAAATAGTTCAATAACTAACTATCTCTTTCTCTCTATATTAGTTTGGATGAATTCGATGTATATATGGATGCTGTCAATAGAAAGAAGAGTATGCAGATGATGGTAAGATTATTAATTAAAGATTTGATATTTTAACTGACTGGGACTGACACTTGCAAAAAACAAAATAAATAGATGGAAGCTGCAATGGATAATGATTCACAATATATTTTTATTACTCCACAAGGTAAATTATTATTCTTAATCACTTTTTGTAAAGACTGGGAAACTAATTTTTTTTTTCATAATAATAGATGCATCTAATATGGTTCCTGGTCCACATATTAAAGTACATCGTTTAAGTGATCCAGAGCGTGAACAACTTTAAATAACTTTTCCTAATCCCCCCCCCCTTTTAACATCAATTTTTCCCTCTTTGTAACATAGCATGATTTCTCTATAATACTCATTCTATTTGTGTAATAATACATTCCCTTTTTTTCTTATATATATATAAAGTACAATAAAAAGAGAAAAGTACTCTGTATTGGAAACAATTTCATAAATATGTACAGGTTTTATTTCTATGCAACCGAAAATGGAAATTGCGTCAGCGATTTTTGATTACCGAAAGAGAGAGAGAGAGAGAAAGAGAGAAACTGAACACGCAACTCCTTTTTTAGTTCTTTACTTTTTCTCTCTATACACTTTTATATCTTTACTCCTCTTTTACTTTATTTACAATGACGCAATTGGGAGTTCGACCTTATTATCAAGCAAAGATCGAAGAATGTGAACTCATTATTAATGACAAAACACAAGATTTAAGACGTTTAGAAGCACAACGAAATGCATTAAACGCTAAAGGTAATTAATTATTATTATTCTAGATTCCCAATGACGCGTATATTTTTATTTTTTAAAATCTATTAATTAATAATTAAAAAAAAACTTGGGGATCTTTTATTTTTTATAGTTCGTTTACTTAAAGAAGAACTTCAACTTTTACAAGAACCTGGATCCTATGTTGGTGAAGTAGTTAAAGTGATGGGAAAGAAAAAGGTTTTGGTTAAGGTAAATATAATAATAAATAATAAATAATAGTAATAATAAAATTAAAACTAAAATGAATGTTTTCAATCTAAAAAAAAAAAAGGTTCATCCTGAAGGTAAATATGTTGTTGACCTTGCATCGGACATTGACCTTGCTCAATTGACACCTACAACTCGCGTCGCACTCCGTAACGATTCATATCAATTACATAAAATTCTTCCTAATAAGGTGGATCCTCTCGTATCCCTCATGATGGTGGAAAAGGTTCCAGATTCAACATATGAAATGGTGGGTGGTTTGGAACAACAAATCAAAGAAATTAAAGAAGTTATTGAATTACCGGTTAAACATCCTGAATTATTTGAATCACTTGGTATTGCTCAACCCAAGGTATATTTATATCTATTTCACTTTATCATTCTTGTTAGTAATATATTATTAATGCATTGGTGGTTGGTGGATAAAATGTAGGGTGTTTTGTTATATGGTCCACCTGGTACTGGTAAAACTTTATTAGCAAGAGCAGTTGCACATCACACAGATTGTCGATTTATTCGTGTTTCTGGTTCAGAACTTGTACAAAAGTATATTGGTGAAGGTAGTCGTATGGTTCGTGAACTTTTCGTTATGGCAAGGTAAAATATATATTTGAAAGAGAGAGAGAGAGAGAGAGAGAAAAAGGATGAAGAAGTTCTTAATATTAAAATTAAAACAAAAATATTAGAGAACATGCACCCTCTATTATCTTTATGGATGAAATTGATTCTATTGGTTCATCACGTTCAGAAAGTGGTGGAGGTGGTGATTCTGAAGTACAAAGAACCATGTTGGAATTACTTAATCAATTGGATGGTTTTGAACCTACCAAAAATATCAAGGTTATTATGGCAACGAATCGTATAGATATTCTTGATGCTGCATTATTGCGACCTGGACGTATTGACAGAAAGATTGAATTCCCACCACCAAGTGAAGCTGTAAGTATCTTTATATAAAACTTTGGTCTATTCATTTTATCATGTATTAACAAAATAATAATAATAACTAGGCCCGTGCTGACATCTTAAAAATCCATTCTCGTAAAATGAATTTGACTCGTGGTATTAATTTGAGAAAAATTGCTGAAAAGATGACTGGTAGTAGTGGTGCAGAAGTTAAAGCAGTATGTACAGAAGCTGGTATGTTTGCTCTAAGAGAAAGACGTGTTCATGTCACTCAAGAAGATTTTGAAATGGCTGTTGCAAAGGTGATGAAGAAGGATTCAGATGCAAACACAAGTTTGAAGAAACTTTGGAAATAAAAAATCTCTCTCTTTCTTTCTTTCATACACAAACACTTACATACAAATATATCACTCTCTCCTAAATATTATATTATGCAACACACACACAAAAAAACCTCCCCCATTCCAAATATTTTGCAAAGTAATAACAACGTTCCTTTTTTTTTCATGAATAAGGTGTTTTGATTATATATAAAAAATGATTCAGGAACGGGGGATTTACTTATTATTATTATATAATAAAAAAAAGGGAACTTGGTATCTATTACATTTATTTAACTAAATATTATTACTTTTCTAGTATATATTATGTACATCATTTCAAACATAATTTATGTTCTTTTAGTTCTTGGTTTGTTTTAATTCACGTTCAATTTCTTCTACTTCTGCTTCTAAAGTTTTTAATCGTGTATCTAATAATTCTTCGTATTCATCATCTGAAATCATTCGAATGGGTGACCAAGAAGGCATACTAAAAGATTCCCAAATTGATTTTTGTTCTTCTTCTGATGTAGGAGCAATTAAAATGGTTTCTTGACGCCATCGATTACCTGTTGTATAGACAGCTTGCATAGCAGCACAAATTGTACCAAACATAATAGCACCTGATAATACACCTTTTGGTCCACCTATATCATATAATGAATTAATTATATAGATATTTAACTCTTTTTTAATCCACATATATATATATAAACTTACGGTATACAGCTGACAATAAACCACCTGTTGTTGCACCTGCCAAAGTACTACTCATGAGATCATCAAAATCTCTTGTTTGAGAATCTTTAAGACCAAACCGAGGATTTTTACTTCGTTGGTGATTCGCAAATGTTTCACGAACAACTAATTTATTTATTTATTTACTTTTTCGTTAAAAAATGACATTTGAAAAATAAAAAGACTCATTTTATGATACATATGAATAGAAAAAAAAGGAAACACATACTAAAAAAAGTGGCTCCAAAGACACCACAATTAAGTGCTGTTGTTATGGTATATTGTTTAATAGGAGCATTTTTAAGAATGGCTACAGTTGCACCTGTTGTTGCACCTCCTAAAACTTTTTATATATGTAAATGTCAACACATAAAACTTTATATATAATGGTAGTTTCATGAAAAAAAAAACAAGTTTTTTTTCTTATTATTTTGTCCAAGATTACCAGCAAGAGAAGTGCCTGTTAATACATTATGACTTGTTTGTTTAACTCGATCGATTAATGACATTTTTTGAATTGGGAAGCGTTTTATAAAAAAAAATTCAATTAGGGTGTTTTTTTTGGGGGGAGGGGAGAGATAAATGAACTGCCCCTCTTTTGCGGGGCAAAAAGGATCATATATCAGCCACACACAACAAGAAAAACGTTTTGACAATATAATATAAAATGATAGGGGTGTGTGTAAAGGAATGGTCTGTGTGTATTTTACGTCACTTATTTCTAAGCATGATAACTTATTAGATAATGAAATTATATATATGTCTTGAAAGATAATAATTCATCTAATACATTTCATTGAGAGACTGGCGACATGAATCATCTTTTCGGTTTTTTAAACATTTAATGGTGTTAATTATATTATAAACTTCTATGATACTTGTATCAACTGACTCAAAAAGAAAAGTAAAATGTTTCTGTGAATGTAATTTTATAATATCGACAGTGAGGTTATTTATCTTTATGATAATCGCTTGTAAAGTAAGCTATTCCCTTATCTTATATTCTGTAGAATGGAATAAATATCATAATGAAACTCAGTAAAGCTATTTCTTCTTTTTGATAAGGTGCTGTTACAAAGTTTCTGAAAATAATTTTACAGATAATAAGTGATAGTTCGAGATTTGAGTGGTTTTTATTTTATTTTTTTGCTATACAGTGATTCTATTTGCCACATCACTCTTATAAAAAGAATATACACCTTTTTTAATTGTAGTACACTTATCACGTTTCACTTTTGTCAATCATATCCTTTTAGAATAAGTAAACTTCAACTTGATAATTAAAAGTATATTCTTTTTTTTTCTACATCTTTCAGTTATTCTATAAATACGTCGTATCTCGAGCTTTGGATCATTTTATCAATTCCCCCCTCTCCCTCACATATAATTTTGCTTGATTGTTCTTGAATAAGTCAATTGATAACTATAATCCAAAATATAGTCTTTCTTATCCACTCGTCGCACATCTGTCAATAAGGTGTGGTTATTAGGGTGTTTTTGAAAGAAAGCAATCTTACCTATGCACGTCGAGTTATATTTCAGACCCCGTACGTACCTGAAAACAGAAAGAGGCAAAAGGTATTCGTTAACTACAAACGGCGGGGTATTATAAAAAATATAAAGCCCAGTGTATTTTGTATACATATAGTATAATAATGACAATGACCAGATAAGTTGTTCACCGAGTTGGGAAATCTTATGAAAGCTCTAGTTCAAAAATGGCATATGTAACACCTTCAGTTGATTTATCTGAGTGAGTAGCAGGAAGCAAGTTATTTTAAATTGATCTTTAAAGAGGCTATTTTTTGAGCAAAATATAGTGAGTATTCGTTAAACCGGTACTCGATATATGTGAGGATTTGTACCGGTTTAGCGAATTGAAACGCAACTGGTACTAATATGTAGAATATACTGGAAAAATAACTAAGCTGTACGGATAAGATAAAAAATGATAGTTGATATAATGTAGCTAACTGCTTAATGTAGCTTTGCTACTATGAGCTAATGTTTTAGTGATAAAAATGATAATAGTGTATTCATAAAATAGTGATAGTTAACCAGAGACTGGATTAATAATGAATTTACAACAAAGTGTGTTTAAAATATGGACCATGGTTAGCAGTTGAATAAATGAGTAAAAATGGAGTGTATCAACAACATAATTACATATAGTATTCAATGGTAATGAGCAAGTACGTGACGAAGTTGAAAAGAAGTACGTACGTACGCGGATGAGGCGAAGAAGAAAAAAGCATCTGTGTGAAGTTGGCGAAGAAGAGACACTGTTATCAACAAGACGTTGAGAAGGTTTCTCTTGACGACTAGAATGATTTGTGTATTTTTAATTGTTATGGAAACAAAGGGAAAGCTGAGATGACGTTAAAGGAAGGCTGTATCAATGATTTTATCAATAAAAAGACTAACATTGTATTATATTGTATTATATAAAATAAAATAATACTATTACAAACCCGGTAAATATTTAAGAAAGCTCACCGATATTTTACTAAGTATATACAAAATATTTAAGAGATACTACCGGTTTAACGAAATACCGGCTTAACGAGTACCGGCTTAATGAATACTCGCTGCAAATAAATAAAGTGACCATCATCTTCGACTTCCAAGATGTACGTAGTATTTCTCTCTTCCATACTTGTAATATTACACAAACCTGTAAAGACTAAAATGCCTCATCCACAAAGTCTCTCTCCATTGACTGAGCAAGAGGAATGTGCCTCCTACGTCGTAGTTCATATCCTACGTATTCCTTCAACTAAGATGAAGTGGAAAGCCAATAAATCATGTGATGAGTTCAGGTAGATACCAAATTTCTACTGCAAATTATTTAATTTCCAAAACAGCAATAAATAAAAGAACTTGAAAAAACTTTAGAACTCGTAATTAAACGAGCTTGAAAAATTCCTCAACAAAAAAAAACCATCAACAGTCAAATACATCTTAATTTGTTTTATTTGACTACTAGGGCAGTGAGTGACCACAGAAGAATGAAGTGCTTTAACATGTCTTTTACTTTCTTGGTGAGACAAATTTGAGGTCCCACGAAAGTAAAAATGGGGGGAGGACCCTAAGTAATGTTAGCAATAGCCATTTAGCTTGAACAGGGAAAGTATGTTTTTTTTTTTTTTTGCAAACAAAAAAAGTGAGTCATAGAACATAACTTTTCTATTTGCCTTCCGCGGATGAAGAACTTATAATAAAGAATAAGAGAAGGAGCCCTTGAAATTTCAGCTACCCGATTTGGGTAATAGAGATATCAATCAAACTGATATCTTTGAAAAAAAAAATCTCACAATTTTATCTTTGTACAACATAACCCATCCATTATAATTGACTCACTTCATGTCAATTCAAGAACAATAATCAAGATCTCATCTATTTTTCCCCAGCCAACCAATAAGTAAACAACAAATTTATGTACGTTTAAAATTATAAGAAAAGGTAAGGGTCGTGTTTATTTCCATATCAAAATATTACAAAAGAAGAAAAAAAATAAGGGGGAAACCATGAATTATAATAATTTAATGCGTTAATAAACACGCAAAAGACACTTCCTTTCGCTGGTATTATCCAGAGTCAAGTTCTAAGGGTATTTCTCAGCCTGAACAATATAAAGAAAAATATGTATATTCTTTACAATTAAACAAGCACCCCTAGTGCCAATTGCAAGATTTCGAGATAGAAAACCAAAAATATAGATAGCCATCACATTTGTTTGTTTTTTTTTGTTTGTTTGTTTATAAAAGTTTTCTTAACTCGATAATCAACAATTAGCACGTACCTCAAATTTTAGTTGGAAATCTTGTTTTGGGATTGCTTTTCAGCATCCCTTTGTCTCTGGAGAGAAGCACGTGCAGCAATAGCGGCTCTTTGACCAGAAATCAACATAGCACCAAATGTTGGACCCCTAAATATATATATAGAAAGAACCCCCAACCCCCATCGCGTGAGTAAGTCAGAATTCCCAAGTAAATCCTAACAAGAAAAAGAAAAGTTGTGTATATTTACATGCGACTAGCACCATCAAGTTCAGCAAGTTCCATACCAGTCATGACCATACCAGGAACAATTTCGCGAGTTTGATTGACAATTTCTATTGTAAACCAACAAAATAAATTTTCAAGTTAATAATCATAAAACATTAGGTTTTTACAAATAATGAACTCAATAAGTAAAAATCTTTACCGTCTTCAGCAGCGTTCATATCAAGGCAACGCATACCTTCACCTTTTTCAACCAACTTGATAGATTGAAGACGTTTCACCATGGAAGCACCAAATGGACCATCATGACCACAACCAGAAACAACGACTTTGGATTCAATCACATTGGGATCCATACAAGATTGAGTATCATGACCCACCAAAGTGACAAGAGCCCAGTTAGTAACAACACCTTTGACTTCATTTTGCTTGACAATCAAATCTTCAACAGCAGTAGCATTAAAAAGTTTTACATTGGGACGTTGAAGAACCTTGGATAAGATGGTAGAAGTAAACAAAGCAGCATGTTTGACAACAACATAGTTTTCTTTTTCTTCAAATGGAACACCCACATCTTCAAGGAAAGATTGAGCAGGTTTACGAACAATCATAGCAGAGAAAAGTTGACCACCGAGCCAACAGCCACCACCAGGAGAAACAGATTGTTCAATAATAGCGATCTTAATAGAAGGATCCTTGGATAATTCCCAAGCACATGAAAGACCAGCACTATAAATCATAAATGTGGTTTTTTTTCAATTAGGATGAATTATTTTTTGAATCTTTTATTATTATGTCTATTATTTACCTGCCAGCACCAACGATGACGACATCACTTTCAGCATATTCCATCATATCAGTAAAATAACGAGATGTCATTTCACGGTTAACATCCGCTTCACGGATAGGTGCAAACTTGTAATTTTCAAGCACATCACCATTGAGACGATAACCAGTAGCAGGAGAGGTCACAGTAGAAGTAATAGTGGCAGACATTGTTTTTGTTCTTGAGATAAAAGCTAAAGAGAATAGTTAAAGAATGGTTGCGAATAATGGGTGGTATTTATATCTTTTTTTTGTAGATGAAGAAAAGAGTAACATCATCAAAAAAAGATGTGACGGCATAAAAGTTACCCGCGTCTCAAACAATTCTCCCCCCCCCAAAAAAAAAAGTTAACATTTATATTAAACAACCTGTTATCATATCTTATCATAAATCTCAGATGACCTATTTCCTCTTATAAGAATAATTCATGCATTGTTTGAAAAGGTTACCCAGGTAATAATAATCGGGTAATACATTTTAATTTTTTCTTTATTTTTGATCATAATGATTTAATGTGTGTGGGAAGTGAATTTTACGCGTTTTTTTATTGGGGGGGGGAGATCAAATATAGTCGCATCAGCTAAACAGCAATAGCATTATAATTTATAGGTTAAAATCTCATAGGATTGGTTCAATATTTTTTTGACAACCAAACAATTCAAAATTTTAAACTACCGCGTTAAAATTTGATCTCTTCGGTTCAAACGAAAATTACTATTTTTCCTTCTTGTTTCCTTTTTTTTTTTTATACTTTAGAGAAAAAATGACGCACGAAGCACGTATTAATACTGTCGTAGAAAGTCTTACAAAGGCACCTCGTAACATTAATTTGTCTGACGACAGTGGTAAAGCAAAGACCATTACTGAAGTTTTTGGTAGCAATGTTTTCTCATTGAAGGAGATGTCACGTACATTACCAAAACCCATCTTTAAGGTAAACCTCATTGAAGACTTTTTTTTTTATCGTTGTTGAAATGAAATTACAGGGATGGAAGGAAGGCAAAAAGAAAAGAAGATAGATGGTTTTATTAACGGTTGTTTGTTATATATATATATTTTTAAAAAAAAGAGCTTTATGAAACAACTTCGTGGTAATCAAACTTTAGACAAGGTTACTGCTGATGCTATTGCTCATGCTGTCAAAGTGTGGGCTATTGAACGTGGTGCTAGTCATTTTACCCATTGGTTTCAACCTATGACAGACTCTACTGCTGAAAAACATGATTCATTTTTAACTTTAAAATCCACTTTCTATAATGGATTTGAAGAGGTTTGTTTTGATTGTTGTTTATTTTTTTATTATAATTTCGTATAGACAAAAGTGAGGGATGGCTAAAATCATTTTTTTTAATTGGTTTTTTTTTTTTATTTTTGACAGGTTACAGCTCTTGAAACATTCTCAGGTTCTCAACTTTTACAATCTGAACCTGACGCTTCTTCTTTCCCATCGGGTGGTATGCGTACTACCTTTGAAGCTCGCGGTTACACTGTGTGGGACACTAAAAGGTAACAAAAACAGAAATATGGGGAGCGGAGGAGGAGGAGGAGGAGGGGAAATGATCGAGGCATATTATGTACACCTCCTGCTTTTCTATTTTTTATTATGATATCCCAATATATCCTAAAAATAGCGCTGACTTTATTATTATATTGTTATAATTACAATCTCAGCCCAATGTTCATTCAAGATGGTCCTCATGGTACCGCCATTTTATACGTTCCTTCTGTCTTTATTTCTTATAATGGTGAAGCTTTAGATGAAAAGAGTGTTTTATTAAGATCTTCCGAAGTTTTAAACAAGACTGTTTTGGAATTCTTATCCATGATTGAAGAAGTGGATGAAGGTAAAATAAATAAAAAAAGGATAAACAATGAAAAACAAAATTTAGGATGCATGGACAAAAAAAAATTAAGGGGGTAGGGATGTGGAAGGAAAGATGTATGTGAAGAGGGGGAGGAGATACAATAATGACTCACAATATATATATATATATATACACGCACAGATCATCCCCGCACAAAGAACGTTTTTACTACCCTTGGTACTGAACAAGAATATTTCTTGATTGATCGTGGTTTATATACTTTGCGTCCCGATTTAAAGATCACAGGTCGTACTTTGCTTGGTGGTTTACCTCCTCGTCATCAACAACTCGAAGATCATTACTTCGGTAAAATTCCCACCCGTGTCTTGGCCGCTATCAGTGAATGTGAGCATGAACTTGCCAAACTCGGTGTACCAATCAAGACTCGCCATAATGAAGTCGCTCCTGCTCAATTTGAAGTAGCTCCTATTTTTGAAGAAGCTATGCAAGCTGTCGATCACAATTTGTTGACCATGGATGTCCTTCACCGTGTTGCTCATCGTCACAAACTTAAGGTACTTTTCCACGAAAAGCCTTTCCGTGGTGTCAATGGTTCTGGTAAACATTGTAACTGGAGTATGTCCACTGATCAAGGTGATAACCTTTTGGATCCTTCAGCTGCTCCTGAAAACAACTTGCGTTTCTTATTCTTCTTGGTCGCCATTTTAAAGGCTGTTCTCGATCACGGCGATTTGTTACGTGCCGGTATTGCATCTGCATCCAATGATCATCGTCTTGGTGCTCACGAAGCTCCCCCAGGTATTATCTCCGTCTTCTTGGGTAGTCAACTGAATGAAGTCCTTAATGCTATTGAAGAGAACCGACCTGTCGATTATGGTGCCACTGGTACACAAATGCAAAACGTTCGTGTCAAGGGTACTGTTCTCGATCTTAAGGTGGCCACTCTTCCCAGTATTGCTCGTGATTTGACTGATCGTAACCGTACTTCTCCATTTGCTTTCACTGGCAACAAATTTGAATTCCGTGCTGTTGGTTCCAAGCAATCTACTTCATTCCCTGTCACTCTTCTCAACTCTGCCGTTGCTTCTTCTTTGACCGAAATGAAGGAAGCTTTACGTAAACAAATGGGTGACAAAAAGGTTGCTTCCCGTGAAGATCAATTGGCTGTTATTCGTGAATACATTACAAAGACCAAGCCTATTCGTTTCGAAGGTGATAATTATTCGGATGAATGGGTTGCTGAAGCAGCCAAGCGTGGTTTACCTAACATTGTCAAGAGTCCTGATGCTTTCAAGTGTCTTTTGAAGGATAAGAATGCTGATATGTTGCGTCAAACAGGTGTTTTCTCTGATGCCGAATTGACCTCCCGTTATCACATTTTGATGGAAAAATATGCCAAGGATGTCATGATTGAAGCACAAACTTTGCTTACTATGGTCATTCAACATGTGTTACCTGCTGCTTATACTTATCGTGGTGAATTGGCAGATACTGCTTCCAAGATTGTTACTATTGGTTTGGATGCTACAGCTGAATCTCGTGTCATCAAAGAATTATCACCTGTTGTTGCTAACCTTCAAGACCGTGTTCAAGAATTGGAAAAATTAGCTAATCATTGGACTGAAATTGAGGATGTAAGTGAGTTGGCTTTCTATGCTAGCGAAAAGGTTCTTCCTGCTATGGAAGCTGTTCGTGAACTCGCAGATTACTTGGAAAGAAACATTTCTGATAAACTTTGGTAAGTTTTTATTCTTTTGGAAACGATAAGTAAGAATATGTAAATCGAAATTAAATATTAAATTTACTTCTTTTTTCTTTTATAGGTCATTCCCCAAGTACACTGAACTTTTCTTGAACATCTAATTTAATTCATACTTTCCCTCTTCTTCTTCTTCTCTCTCTCTCTCTCTCTCTCTCCCACAACCACCATCTTCTTCTCTTTTCATTCCAATATTACTTGTTTTTTTTCCTTCTTCATTCATATAATAAAAATGATTTGTAGTATTTTGTTTCTTTCTTACACGATAAAATTACATCCTTTTTAATTTGGAAACATAATTATGCGTTACTGATGAAAGATTTTGCGTTGCCTAAGAAATAAATTTGCGTACTAACTTTGCGTTTATGTTTTTGCGTTATTATATAATTGTATGTCAATCTTTATTTCATTAAAAAACTACTTATAAAACAAAGAAAAATGTAAAAGTTGTTACGTACAGTACTTTTTTTTTCGAGACAAGCATCAAAAAACGATTTTGCATGCTTGATCCATTCAACACAATCACCCATGGTTACTCTTTTAACAGCTTCAGTAATTCTGGGGGTCAACTGATATTTCTCACTCAACTTGTCTCTTCGAACATCTATCATGATAAAAATATTAAGTTCAAGAACGATAATGTCGACTACATGTTACACCTAAGCTTGACTTTCGACCAAAACTGCTTTATTGGATCGAGAAAAGGAGAATACGGAGCAAGATAAGGGCACTTGTAACCACGTTGCTCCACAAGACGAGCAAGTGGCAGATTTGTGTGGATGGGCGCATTGTCCATTAGCAAGTAACGTCCTTTAATATCATTCTCATCAAGAATATCGATGACCTTGTTAAGAAAAACGATCAAATGTTCCGTACGTGTTCCAATGCGAGCATTCACCACAGGGGTACCATCACTTCGCTTTCCTTTCTTACTGCTTTGTACAGCTTGTGGCTTTATGAGAGACACATTGATAACACCAACCTCGCAGATAATGCCGAGAATAGTAATGGATACACCACGTTGTGAAGTAATTACGGCTCGAGCAGGACTTGCTTTCTTGGATCGACCAAAATTACGACGTATATGGAGGTTGAAACCAGCTTCATCGATAAACACGCAACAATTATCGAAGTCAAATTCAGGATCATTGTTCCATTGAATTTTGCACGTTTATCCAGTGTCGTTTCAGTTACTGTAGTCATTGGTAACTTTTCCAGCTTTTTCAAGGTCAAATCAGCATTGTAGACAAGATGTTTATGAAACCCGTTTAATGTTATTGAAAGACCATCAAATTTTTCAGACAAAGCAACTTGTGCTTCAAAAAGTACTGCACCCGCATTTTTATCATAGTGGTCGATAAGAAACGCAGTGTGTTCACAAGTCAAAGTGGGTGGACGTCCAAGACGTTTTTTCGTTGCAGCATTAGGAACAACTATCTCGTTATCGATCTTGTACTGACGAATATAATGCTGACCAGTTCTGATCTTAATTCCAGCCAAAATTGAAGCTGCTTTGGCAGTCATACCCATCTCAATGACATAATCAAAAAGTTGTTGGATTTGCTGAGGAGTGTACTTTCTGTAGGGGCCACGCGCTTATCTCTTTTTGGCTGTCGTCACTTTTCTCGGGCAAGACTGAGGTTCTCTATTGCCAGTTTGAACATTTGTCAATACCGCTTCCGTCATCTCTTCATCGGCTTTTTGAATTTCGGATTGATGAAGCGATTGGATTCCACCTGCTGTTCCTTGCCATTCCATTTTAGTTTGACGAAGAAGGTCGGTGTCAACATCCGCTACTGGTTGTTCACTGGTACAAGTGTGGGTCAATATTTCATCAGCAATGCATATGAGCCATTTTTAACACAGCGCCAGGTTTGGCATATTTGTTTGAGACAGTTCAGAAATGTTTACAAGAGTACTAAAAACCCTGTGGGGGTAACAGGGAAAATGTCATAAGGGAAAGAATAATAAAAATAAGGAGATATAGGCTCATGTGGTGAAAATCAATAGTGTGTGTGTATGAGTGTGGAAATAAGTGGGAGAACGAACAATATAGGTTTTTTTCTTTTAAGGAAATTATATTATATATTTGAGCCAAGAGGAAAATAAGCTACCTTTACATATTTGTTTTTCTAGTCTGGCTCAGGAGGAGGAGGATCAATCCATAAGAGGTATGCTTGACTGGCGTTGTTGTCCACATATTGTTGTTGGTTTGATGTTGGGTGCTGATGGGCATCTAGTTCTACTAATATTTGACAAACTGTCGGCCAAGTTTGTTGAACGCAAAAACATACAGCATTGAATAAATAAATGAGCGGAAATGGGTTCACTCATACAAAATTGAGCAAAATTCAAGTTTTGCGTACTGGGTGATATGGAAAATGTTTTGCACGTAGGTTTTTAATGTATGTTGTCCAATCTTTGTTGTATTAAAATGCATTTGGAAATTATCATAGATTTCCCCATACGATGCAATGATATCTACATCGACAAACCGACATATATGCTTATACGTTTTGTCCGTAAAGCGCTCTTTTTTCTCGGGACCTCTTTTCTTTTTGTTTACAGTACCACTTTCAGAGAATGTATCAAGACGACTTTTCAAAGTCATAATATCAATATTATATTGATTATTGGCGGTTTGTTTCAGTTTCATACCGCCGACCATTGCCTCCAGTGCTTTTTCAATGGTTTTGGATTCAGGGAGATTGTAAGGACGCTTTTTCTTTTTTGGTGTTTTTTTATTGTTGGCTTGAACCACTGGTCATATCCACATCACCATCAAAATCATACTGGCCAGAAGGACCTCAATGTTTTCATATAAAATAACATTATTATATAGTCCTTTGTCAGTTTAGAAAGATAATATCATGTTCATACCGTTGCCATTAACATTTGGAATACTATCTTCGTTATCATTAGTCAAAGAATCGTGTCGGTCAACTGGTGTTGCTTAAAAAATTTTGCGGTCGTACTGTTCGCCAATCCGACAAGACTATCAGCAGCCTATTCTGTTTATCAACATCCATCGAGGAGTAGAATTCATCTAGAAAGAGATGGAACAAAACAATTCCACAATGAAGTAAACTTAAGCTTAAAAAAACTGTTACACATAGCTCAACACCAAAGGATTTCTACTCAGAAGGAAGAGCAAAAATGTACTGACATTGTATGAAAATTCATGCGCCGAGTATGAAAAACTATAGATGCCAGTTGCGAATTACTATACTATCGGCAACGAAAAATAAAGTTGCTCAGTTACGATAATCTGTAGGGACAAATATGAAAATTGGATATGCTCAATTATGAAAAATTCTTCTTCCCAAATACATAACCAAGTTATGAAAATTGCCTTCCCTTGGATATGAAAAATAGCAACCCTTCAATAAGAAAAACTTCTTCCCTTCAATATGGAAAAGGCTGTTCTCGAATATTCTTTCGAATACAGAAATTTTACTCGCTCGAACATGAAAGAATCATCCCCTCGAATATGAGTTTTTTTGTTGTCCTTTGGTGCTATTCAATGCAAAATCCGATACTAAAGTTGGTAGTTTTATGTTTTTATACTAAGAAATATCAATTATATATAAGATATTGATCGTATTTACAAGAAGTAGTGTATCATTACCATAATTTGCATCTATGTGAAAAGAAAAAAGGAAAAAGAAACTTATATTTCCATAGAAGATTGGATGGTAGTACCCCTGGTACCTTGTCAGCCTTGTTCTTTCTTTTTAATGGGAAGCAACTTGCTATTGAATGAGCATTTTTATTTCGAAATTGAAATGACTGAATAATAAGTTGTGGGATACATTTGAAGTGAAAAGAAACCACAGGGTATTCCTTGATAAAGAGACATGACTTTTTAAAAATAGTAAATGGATATGGTATACAAATAAGGATAAAAAGAAACTTGTCGGATTTTATGGTACATTTCACTTGTAATCGCCAATAATTTATTTTATTTCAATTTTGCAATTGTAAAATCCGATTCTTTATTTGGTGATTTGTGTTACAGTTATTACTTTTATACATGTAGTTGTTTTTGCGCCATCATAAAGTTGTGTTCTATACTAAAACTTTTAATAAGTTTTACTACTTCTTTTGTAGGCTTATGGTATGATTATGTTCTGATAAATACATTACATTACTCAATAGTCTTATATCATAGCTTAAAACCTAAAACTGACTCCCTCCCTACTTTACATTTTTTTCTTGTGTTTTGCATAAACCACCATCAAGAAACTTGTCTATGTACCTAGTATTACATTGCCTTTAGTATTTAATTCTTTGCAGAATTAATTCTGCAATTAATATTAGCGCTTAGAATTTAGAACTCTCTATTTTCTTATTTTTTTTAAGTAATAGCAAAAATAACTACAGTACACTACTGTAATAAGAAGAAGCTTATACATGTGAGGAATATAGTACAATCAATTTGTTTAAGCATTAATATTAAATGCAGTAAACTTTATCAAATATATGTATATTTTTAGTAGACTAAAAATTCTTTTCCATAGTTTCTTATCTTTATTTATGGCCTTAGATTCCAATATTGTGATACTGTGATACAGCTCATTCTAAGATTTTCACCTACTACTCATATCACATGATTTGCTCCACCTATGCTTAAGAACTCCGTATGTAGTTTTCATCTTTCAATTTTGTCTCTTGCCCAGCCAAAATGGTTAGAAATGGGCTATGACCGACCAACTTTGACAAGCTTCAGCTTTTTTTTAAAACATTTTTACAACTTTCTAAACTTTAATAACTGTTTATAATAAGCTTAAAAATAATACTTAAAGTGTGGATTTAGAAAATATTGATTTAGTGTGAAGCTGAAGCCTCTAGAAACAAGTGGAAATTATTGGCGATTACAAGTGAAATGCACCATAAGATTACCTGAAACAATACGTACGTATAATCAACAATATAGATGCCGAATCTAGTTTGAAAGAACTTTTTATTTTTAGTGTCGTTTTATTTGTTGCTTCAGGTATTCGTGAACAAGAAATCAAATTGGATTTTTTCTTCGCTCACGCAGTCACTTCTGTACATGCAATCTATACTATTTTACCTTACTTGACAGCTATTCAAGCTGAATTGTTACTTCGTGCCCACTTTGCAGAAACATTAATGTATTATGTTGGTCGAGGTCGTCCAAGTCTTCAATTGGATTTACTTGCAAACTACATATCACCTCAAGCTATTGAAGACAGTGAAAATCCATGGCTGAATGTCATTCATCTTGCTCTTAAAGCGGAAGAATCTCACTGCATCAAGGCTGTACGTGCCATTGCTACTGCTCAAATAGCTTATGGCAATCCTTCTTCTTTTGGTAATGATATTTTGCTTAAGGCAGCTCAAGTCACTGTGGATATTGGTGGTAAATCGAGTGTTCCAAATGTTGCTTGGAATTTTGCTGGTATTGGATTTAAAGAGACTTGGGAAAATCCACAAAATGATTTACGATGGTGAAGGAAAGTTTATGTCTCTTTTTTTTTTCGAAACACGAATGTCTTATGCAGTATATACTATACGTGAAGAGTATCACCCTTATTGATGATCAAACCATTGGTTTATTTAATGTGTACTTTTGAAATAAAACACTATCATTCTATATTGTATACTTTTTGAAAATTCTTCAAATTGGAGATTAAGAGACAATTTGGTATACAATAAATACAATAAAAAAATGAGAGTCGTATGTAGATCAAGAATAATGTTAAATATCGCTATACGTATTGTGCATGATTCCTTATACTGATCACTAGAATTAAAAATCATTTTTGGCATGAAGCATTGGATATGTTGCTGATAATAAAAAATGTTAATTAGCTTGACCATGGTCGAGTACTATTTCATGGAATATACAGAGGGATAGAACTTATATATCATTTTATTTTTCGCTCATAATAATATATTACTTTTGGGTATATTTGGCCATATTTAAAAAATATTCATAATATGATATTATTTGTTAGTTTAGCTTCCTTTTGACAGATTTTATTTCAATTGCTAATATTATTACGTATCTTTCAAGTTAACGTTATTTTTCGTCATGTTAAAGTACCAGTGAAAAAGTCAAATAGCTGCGAGCTGTAAAAAAAAATGTCCTTGGTGGCCCGTGCATATTATATAACTATTGTTTTTATATTAGTTAATGAGTGACATTGTTGAAATGAAGAATAAAGAGAATTTTTTTAAAAGGATCTCATAATAGCTACGATTAAATAATGAACATATGTTTTTATTATATGTCAACACTCCCAAGCTTACATAGTTTAATATTAAAATGTGTGAATAGTTTGAGGGTTAAATAAATAGTTGGCTGTTGGTGTGCGGGGTATAAGGTTACAATGCAGCTATAAATAAATTATTTCTATAGCAACGCGTTTTTTTCTTTCTTTCACTTTCTTTTCCCTCACCTCATTATTTTTTTTTCAGTATGATTCGCTCTACACGATCTCTTGCTTCACAAGCCACCACAACTTTTACTTCTATCGCCAATCCCACCAGCAATGTGCAACGCATTCGCTCGGTGGTGAATCCGCCTACCCCCATTCTTACTTCTGCTCCGTTTTTTACATCTCCTCCAGCTTCTGACCACGTCTTCTCTATCCCAGTTTCTGCTCGCAGGGCTGGTGATAATCGGGTTGCAATTGGTAATCCTTATGCCATTGCTCCCACTCCTACATTGCCCGATCCTGCTCCGGCTCGTTGGGTTAATGCTAATTGGGTTGCCACGAGTAACGCCTTTGCTCTTTCTGCTGTTGGCGGTCGTGTTGGTGCTGGCGCAACTGTTCCTGGCGTTTCTGCCACCAGTTCTCGTATTTCTTCTGTTGCTACGGCTACTGTTATTACTCCACCCGCCTCTCTTGTTACTACTTCTGCCGCCGTTCCTGCTACTATTCCTGCCGCTACTCCTACTACTACTTCTGCTCCGACTTCTCCAACTATTCCTGCCGCTACTCCTACTACTACTTCTATCGCCGTTACCGCTACTGTTCCTGCCACCGCTCCTGCCATTACTTCTGCTCCGACTCCCCCTGCTCGTCCAATCCTTACACCTCGTCCAATTCGCGCTATTCGTGATGCTCGTGCTGCTCGTGCAGGTGCTACTGGTGCTCATGGTGAAAATGAAGAAGAAAGACGCGATGAAAATGATGCTGAAGATGATGATGTAAAAATGGAGATAGATTGGAAGTTTGGCGACCTTGAGTATATGAATGTAGACTGGTGTGAAGGAGACATGGACGTCGATATCGTCCCACCAAATGCCACCTCCTTGTGGTTCTGAGCAAAACGGTGTAGTAAGTTCTGTTTTTTTTTGTATATAAAAGATTTTATTGTGTTTTCTAACTATAACTATTATTTTTTGTAGTTTTTCTTTTTCTTTTTTTTTTATAACCCTAAAAAATTCACAAAAGTAAGTTGTATAATACTTGTTTAAAACATGTTTTCTACTCATAAAAAAAAACTTGTTACTGACACGTTTTTGTTTGAACAATTTAGAAAATATAAAAACCAACAAAAATCCCAAAAAAAAATCGTAAAACCTTAAAAAACCTTTAAAAAAATCGTAAAATTTTAAAAACCTACAAAAACATTCATTTCTTTCTCTTTCTTTTTCTTGGTAAGTAACTTTTTATATTGTTCTATGAATTACATATAAAGCATGTTAAGATATTGCATATTAACACAACAATCTTCTACATAGGCTCGTTCCCCTTTGCGTTCACCCCCCCTTTTTTTTTTTGGTGTTGTTAGTCAGTCGAAGTATTATTTTTTTTTGTTGAAGGTAGTTATTTGGTAGGGTGGGGACACATTGATGACAGTGTTTTTGCAGTATACTAATATCATACCTTTACTGCTATCCATATGTATAGGTCGAGTTTATCTCCCACTCTTTTTTTTATGCTTGAAAATACCCTATTTCTGTCAATATACCCTATTTATTTAAGGTAAATATTCTATAAATATATTATGAATATTGGATTTTAGCAAGGTGACAAGTAAAAATAATATCATAGCTACAGTACTAATCACACTTATCATAACTCATATCCATGTATAGGTTGGGCTGGCTCCCTCTTTTTGTACATATTTTGAATATATCCACTTATAGAAGATATCCTATTTATTTACACATTTTTGCTACCGTCATTGAGGTAAATATTCTCGAGAAACATTATGGTTATGAATATAGAGAGTACGTTATATGGAGATGGTACGACAGTTACTAATTATACTTTTTATAATCTACATTCATATATATATATATATATAGGTCGAGGTTGGGCAGGTTCCCTTCCTCCCTCTGTTATTTATTACTTATTATTTATTTTTTATTTTTGAAGGTATTTATAAATATTCTTATATAGATATAAATATAAATATAATGGTACGTAATCAACTATATTTTTAATCACTAATGTTTATTTCTTCGTGTCATTTGATATATAGGCGAGCAAGTCTCCCTCATTTTTGTTCTTTATTTATTTTTCCAGTTTTGCTGTTTTTATTAGAGGTATGTTGAATTTATTACATGAATAAAGAGGTGCTAATGCTAGTAACTAATGTAATAATAATTAATGAAACATGTGTTATATATTCCATCAATAACTAGGTTGAGGTCACTTCCTCTACAGTTTTGGCTATTTTTAATGGCGCAGTAAATGGTTTTCGAACCATTAAGGTATGTAAAATATAAATAAATTAACATGTAAAGAATACGGCATTATATAGATAATGAATAACTAACCTAGAACTAATTTTTATATTTAAATAGACCCGTAGTGGTGTTACGGGTGGGTTTGTCCCGCTTGGTGGGGCGGAGGAGGATGGCATCTCCGCGGATGGCTTGGTGGAGAGAAGGCAGGGTAGTGTATGTTCATACTATGGTTGGTGGAGCGGGGAAGGGGCGCTTACTCTGTGGCTACCCCGTGGTTGGTGACTATGGGTGTGGGTAAGGGGGGAAGCAGAGTAAGGGAACTTCAGGAACACACGGTCTTTTATAGGTTAGTGGCAATCCGCCACCTTCGATCTGGAACAGATGTAATGCTGATGACAACAAGCGTTTATGTTTTCGATATAAAGACCGTAAGTTATTTTTCCTTTTTTCTTGTTCTTGAAAAAGAAAGTAATAAATGCGATTTGTTGATGGAATTTTACTAACTATTAAAAGAGCTGATTTATAGACTTTTAGATACTCCATTATAACAGTTGCAAGCTTATTATAATGGAAGCAGAATAATTAATCCCCAGTTTCAATCTTGTCATCAACCTTACATCTGTTCCGGATCGAAGGTGGCGGATTGCCAAGTAACCTATAAAAGACCGTGTGTTCCTGAAGTTCCCTTACTTCTGTGGACTTCCGAGCCTGCATTCATGGTCATCGGCCATGGGTGTTAGTCATGGAGTAAGTCCCTGGATCCTAGTACACCAGCTGTAGTGTGGACTGCACTGCCTGTGAGTCCTTTTCTTTATCAAGTCCACCCGTTGAGGTGTCATCCTAGCGTGGGCGCAGAGGCTTCGGCGTTTTTGGCGCTTTGTGGTTTTGGTGTGTGGCGCTTTCCATGCGCCACAGAGTTCTCCCGCGTTTTTGTTTGAGGGCGCAGGCACCTATCATTGGAAGGTGCACATTCCGATCTCTTTGCGGAATAGCTTCTACACTTGTTTTTGGTGTTCACAAGATGACCCGTATTGGGCAAAAAACCCTTGTATTAGGATATAGGTTTATTGTGCGTTGACGCAGATGAACTTGGAGACATTGGTATGAATTCTGGCTTAAGGTGGCTGGATTATCAACATTAGGGTATCCTTTGGAGTATTTGCAAAACTTCCACAATCTCTCTTTTGTTTTTACTATAACAAGAACTCAAGTAATCGGGTGGTGACTTATTTGGACCAACACAAACTGAACTAAAGACATTGGTATAAAGTATGTCTTCTTGGTATCGAGCCAAAGTCATAGTGAATGAACCAATGAGGGCCCAAGATCTATATGACTCAATCAAGACTGTTTTGTAAGCCAACAAGCCATATTTTTTATGCGCACTCACTACCAGCAAAAACCATGGTTATGAAAAACAAGGAATAAACATTGGAACCGCGAAAAAAAAGCATCCATCAATATGAAGTATTTTTTTTCGTAAACACCAAAAAAGAAACAGATCAGCAAAAATGTCACAAGAACCATTCAATATTATGATTTATCAAAATACAACACCATGTCACAAAACAAATGATAACGCCATCAATCAATTTATCACCAATAATTTTCAAATCAACACTGCCTTTTTACATATACGGAGAAAAAGGAAGATCATTTAAAAACAAGCGCTCACAATTCGTGTTTGACAACGAACACAAATCTTTTCAAACCAAACCGAACCATTTACAAATCTTGTACAACAAAAACAGCAAGCGCTTGTCGTCGTGTATGTAAACTTATCGAGAACAGTACCAGGAGCAGAACTCTTATTACAGCAGATAATTTCTCAATCCACCTCAAAAGCAAACATATTGCTGTTATACAGGTAGACGAATAACGGGTATTAAAAAGAGCCAAGAAAATGTCAATTATACAAAGCAAGGACTATAGATGTATCTCTGTGAATTACTATATTTCGTCAGTCAAGTGGCAATAAAACTACATATACTTGTGTCCAATCACAGCAGAATCGTCGTCACCAATATCACAATTCATCATGAAATATTCATCACCATTGAACAACATATGAAAATTTAACTCTTTACTATCAAGTAAAACAGAAGGCATATTGGAGAGACATTACTAAAATTAATCGTCATGACATTTACCCACCAGATACTTCAGCACATCTAATGCCAAGTTATAATATTCAAGAGTAACAGCCAGTGTAAGCGTAATCACCATTCAAGGTTCGAGTACATTGCTTATTGGGGCCATAATACAAAACCCAGATATAAACAAGCACGCCACTAGCACTTTAAGAATCGAAAATCAACAGCTACGTACTGATTTAGTTACACGATCAACTTGGTAATAACAGCAACATTGCATCAAGAGTAATGAGCATACTATAATAATTTGAGCAGCATAATATCTTTATATAACTATTATCGTCACCACCATCTTTAAAAGACAAAGACAAAGGTCAAACACCAAAAAATCATTACGATTTGTCCTATTGAAGAATCAAGACAGCAATATTTCGAAAACTGAAAACTCTAACTATATTGATACAATTGGTTTTTATCTCAACAATTCAAATCATGAAACCACATTTTTTTAAAACAACAACAACAGATCATCAAGACGTTTATATTTCAGAGCAATATGAAAAATGATCAAGGAACACATAAAGAACATCATCACTTATATATATTTATATCATCGCCGTGCAAATTGATACAACATATATCACATATAAGAATGGCAGCAAATAACAAGTTAGAAGACAAGAAAAACCACACAAAAAAAACCATCAAAGTAGTCTCTCAAAAGAATCATATAATACAAGTAAGTAAATCATCTCTCTATCATTACTTATAGATGGAGAAAATGAAGAAAAAACATATACAAATATATATAATCAAGATATTCTTTAATGATCCGTAGCAGGAAATTGCACATGCGTAGTACATCAGAAACAGAAATCTCAAGACTCCATGAGAATATTATCATAAAATATATTCAAGAACAAAAAACAAAAAACAAAAACACTATACACTAAAGAGTTTATTTGGAATCACAGAAACATATTCAGGCAAGCATAATAGTTACTATTATAATTTCTTCAATTACACACTAATACGTTTTATAACTAATACGTAAATACATATTTAACTTAACAATAACACTAGAAGTGTCCTTTGCGTCTATTGGAGAGTACACAACCATATAGGTACAAATAATAAAACGGCCCGCATATTATGTATATGGGTAGCCAAAATAGAAGAGAAGAGATAGTCACGAAGAGCGTTGCGAAGTAACACTCTGCCCTTGTACAAACTAGAAGTATAAACTAGAAATATACTATCTTTTAATAATAAATATAAACCTTCTAGATGATTATAACAACAACAAAAGTTTTTGGATGTTACTTCTCGGCAAGTACTACCTCTTCTCCCAGGACAGATGTCCGAATTTCTTCTTTGCTTTTTAGAATGTTGCTGTTGTTGTGGTGGTGGTGAACAATTTATACTATAGCATAGAAGGTGGTTGCGAGAAAGTATATGAGAATGGTGCCATCATGTTTCGTGAAAATATTGTTGAATGCTAAGGCGGGTAGAAAGCTGGATTAGAATGAAATGATTGTTGTAGTGGTGTGCATCATGACGGATTATTATTAGCTTGTGACTGATAAGTAAGAGCACGTAGATTAACAAGAGAAGATGGTGCTTGAGCTTTAGAAGCGATACAATGTTTTGAAAGATATTACATGTGATTCACATAACACAACAATGGTTGCATATCATTTGTCAACTCTAATGTACTTTTTTTTAACAGAATATTGGGCCTGGGTATTATGTCCAGGGCTAAAAATAATAAATTATTCACTTTTTTGATGTTGCTTCCAAAGGAAGGAACATTAAACGCTCTAGTATGTTTTATATAAAGAAAGAAAATGAAAACAGTACTTTTCAATTGTATAAAGATATAGTGACAGTAAAAATACTCTAGTATTTGTGCTCATACTTTACGCTGCTTTGATACATATTCGGGTGTCTTTTTTTTTCGTCTATGATATTTTGATAATGCAACGTCTGATACTTATGGGGGCTTGAACATTAAATAAACTTGAGAGCTTTGACCAAGAGTACAACTATATAATAGCAAGCTATTCTTATTAGTACAATCTTAAAATAAAATGAAACCCCAGGGTTGGATATACCTGTACATAATCAATACATTTCAGTACATTTCCAGCTTGTCAATATGTTTCTTAATCAAAGAGTGTTCTTTTGGTTTTCGTACATCTCATAATACGATAATCATCAATTGGTTACTTTATAGTGGGATATAATTGACTAGGGGGTGGCATAAATCCTTTTATAAGATAATAATAATCCTTTATTATTTGCACCAAAATCGTAATGCTTTTAAAAACAATATTAATATAGCATTCTTTTTACTCGACAAAGAATCTTCTCTTACTGATTTCTACAGTAAAATTGTTATTATTATCTGCAGCATTTGTTTAACATAATTTAATTATTTTACTAGTTGCAAGAAAAAACTATTATATATTCATTAATAAAACCAAGAAGACATGTCAATTATATCTGTTTGTCTTCCAGCGTCAACTAACATTATCATTGTTTCTACCTGTTTTTTAAAGATCGACAGCTATGGAAGTACAGAGATATTTCAAATTAATAATGTCATCAAAAGGTGTATCATCAATATCATTCAGTGATGTTTCGTACAGTTTTGAATATGCAATTAGTTTTAATATTGTTTGACAGTGACATGGCGTCCTTCTTTTCCTCTCGATATTGTTCTCGATTATTGACTTAGTTGGCATAAAAGTAATATTTTCCAGTACTTCATAGAGGTATCAACAAGAGCCATGTGAGATCACCAAGAGATGCATTGCCATTACTAATATATGTTTCGAAATTTGATTTTAACATTTACTTCTCAGAATTAGTTTCTAAAAAATGATGTCAAAATGGTTTTATATATAGCATGCTTGAAGCAGTATGAAAAATAGATAGAACTCCAAGTTACAAGTAGCAAACAAAGACGGGGAAAGAAGCTTCAAAATGAATTTTTATTGGCTGGAAGGCAGCTCAAGAAACTTTTGTAACTCCTGTTGCGGCATTCCAATCAAGCTGCTTGGCAAATATCTTAAGTCTAGTGCTGTGGTAGTGTATATTACATGAACTAATTTAGAAAAGTAACATTCATTATGTTTTCTTGTTCTTCTTCTTCTTCACATTGGCTTGCTTTAATAACGTTTTTATGCTGTTTTTATACAGAGCAACAACAGCATGCTTTTTTTTTGATTACTTTCTTTTTCATCGCGACATGTGTTTGGCTTAAGGAAGTCCCCCTTCAATCTGCGTCTTGTTGGGAGGTATCCATCTGGGTCTGGGTTCCTTAGTGACAGTGGAGATCTTGTTATCCTGGGGCAAGATTGTCATCCCACTGGTAGCGTTGTCAAACCGATGTTCATGACCGATGGTATCTCTTGAAAAACATATTTTGCTTGCTGCTTTTATGGTGGATTTCACTTGTAATCGCCAATAATTTATTTTATTTCAATTTTTCAATTTTAAAATCCGCTTCTTTATTTGGTGTTTTGTGTTACAATTACTTTTACATGTAGTTGTTTTTGCGCCATCATAAAGTTGTGTTCTATACTAAAACTTTTAATAAGTTTTACTACTTCTTTTGTAGGCTTATGGTATGATTATGTTCTGATAAATACATTACATTACTCAATAGTCTTATATCATAGCTTAAAACCTAAAACTGACTCCCTCCCTATTTTACATTTTTTCTTGTGTTTTGCATAAACCAAAATCAAGAAACTTGTCTATGATGTACCTAGTATTACATTGCCTTTAGTAATCAATTCTTTGCAGAATTAATTCTGCAATTAATATTAGCACTTAGAATTTAGAACTCTCTATTTTCTTATTTTTTTCAAGTAATAGCAAAAATAACTACAGTACACTACTGTAATAAGAAGAAGCTTATACATGTGAGGAATATAGTACAATCAATTTGTTTAAGCATTAATATTAAATGCAGTAAACTTTATCAAATATATGTATATTTTTAGTAGACTAAAAATTCTTTTCCATAGTTTCTTATCTTTATTTATGGCCTTAGATTCCAATATTGTGATACTGTGATACAGCTCATTCTAAGATTTTCACCTACTACTCATATCACATGATTTGCTCCACCTATGCTTAAGAACTCCATATGTAGTTTTCATCTTTCAATTTTGTCTCTTGCCCAGCCAAAATGGTCAGAAATGGGCTATGACCGACCAACTTTGACAAGCTTCAGCTTTTTTTTAAAACATTTTTACAACTTTCTAAACTTTAATAACTGTTTATAATAAGCTTAAAAATAATACTTAAAGTGTGGATTTAGAAAATATTGATTTAGTGTGAAGCTGAAGCCTCTAGAAACAAGTGGAAATTATTGGCGATTACAAGTGAAATGCACCATAATAAAAAAAAAATTATTGATAACGATAATCATGGGTATGAAAAACAATGAGAAACCTAATATTAGAGGTGTGTTGATGAGAAAATTAGTAGATATGTGTTTTGAGTATGTTACGGGAAAGAAAATGCTGATTATTTGGAGAGCTTGAGCAAGATAATCATGTAAGGTCTGTAATAACGTCAAGTACAGCTTGTTTCCAAGCGAAAAGGACAGGAAGTAGCTTGGCACACTCTTTCAGCTCTGATGGTGTTGCCGGACACAGTATATCCGCATACTTCTTCTTCAAATGCAATTGGTCGTTTAAACTTTTTACACCCTCAAATAAGAGATGCCGGTCTATTTGCCCAATCAGTATCGTGAAAAATATTATATATTATTTATGGTAAATGAAAATCACCTGTGGACGCAGTATGTTGCTGATGGCAATGATGGTCTGATGTCATTGATCTGTTTGATACATGGAAGACCATGGTTTTCCTTGCTGTGGCCCGAGTTGGCCTCCAAACCGCCGGAAAACTCAATTAACACCGCGTCCAATGCATTTTTTGAACGCGTGAATGCAATACTGTCCCATTTCCTTGGACCTGTTTCTGTTGCTTGACGTTCAATCCTATAGCGAAAAAACATTGTGTAAGACACGTTGTGAGTCACTTTTCAATACGTTCATCTTACCATTGCAAATCAATCTTATCATTCACACTTACAAAAAGTGTATTTAAAATGAAAATTGACGCATGGATAGCAGCGGAACGTTCCAAGAGCTTGTGTTGCATGGGGTTGCGAGGGCTTTGTATCAAGTCAAGGCTAGGATAAAATAAAATTAGCGAAAAACATAGTAAACTTCCTTCCAGTAATAAACTTACAAGTAGTGAGTCACATTTTCGACAAATATGAGGTCGGCATACAGTATTGAATCAAAGGCTTCACCTTCAAGAAAATCCTTCCGGATTATAACACGTAGTTGCATCGATGATTCTGGGCAATCTTGAAGTTTCTGTAAAAGGTTTGTGCACGGCTGAGATAATGAATATGTTGGTAACTTGATACACGATCAGGGATCTTGGTACAATCCGGATTTATAAACCGATCCGTTTTTCATACGGATTGGATCGGATTCGGATCGTAATTCTACAATCCGGATTGTAAACGGATTGAGATCTATGGATCCGTCAGATTTTTCTGAACCGTCATTATAATTATAGAGTAATGGATCAAAGTTTTAACAATGCTGTGGTAAGGTATACATATATTCAAATAAAGAAGAGAGTAAGTTTTTGTATATTATTATATACTTGAATAGAGCAGTTGAAAAGAAAAGTAGTAATGGTTTTAATATAGAAAAGAAATATTTGAAAAGAAAAAAAGATTAAAAAGAGAGATTAATGAACTTGAATTTACTACTCGCCCCACAAGCAAAAAAATCCACGTCATGTTATATTTCTACCACAAAAACTTATTTGTACTTTTTTTTTCTGCACCATAACTTTTTTTTTATATATAAAAGATAAAGAAGTAATTTTTTTGCTATATATAATATGAGTAGATCTACTTCTTATATCAGATAATTATAGTTTACAGCCTCATCTAATCTTCTTTATGGCTCGTATGCTTTGATATACTATGATCTTAGCCTTTTTACATTTTTGTTTCGCTATAACACCAAGTTCTCAAACTTTTAGATAAAAAAGGTATCTTTTTCTTTTTAAACAAAAATAACCCAATGACTTAAGGTATCTAGATCTTATGGACCTCCCACCTAAGTAGAAAGTTTCTTTTTTTTCCAGTCATGAGTATGTACTTGTCATAGTCGACCATAAACACGACGTTTTTACTTAAAGAATAAAGTATATTCTATATATTGATTATTTTTTTTATTCGAAATACAATAAAAATGAATGAACCAGCTGTAAGTAGAACTTAAACTTAGATTTAGAACCAAAGAACAAAGTTTGTGCATAAGCATCATTTACTACATGTAAACCAGAGATGCGTTCTATTAAAAATTTTTGTTCTTACGTAAATCATTGAGTTTATTGATACGTAGTTGTTTTTTTTTTTTTTCATTTTTTCATATTATTAAATAAAGTATTGTAACGATCTACAACTGCTTAAACATTTTATCTCCATATCGTTGGAAAGATCTGAGAAATACTGACGCAAGCATAATCATTTTAAATGAGAAAAGGAAATACAAACGAAAAAAAGTGTTTCTTTTTTTATACTACTGAAAAAAATCATAATACTGTACGTACCCAAAATCCTTTCTATGTATTGAAAAAAAAGAGACTGTCATTTATTATACAAAGATTCGTGTTTTTCATTTTACTTATGATTGCAGTTGAAACTTCTAATTCTCCAAATACTCAACAATTACGTGAGGGCTTTGACTTTTTAAAAAATGCTGTTTATGAAGAGGATACGTACTATATTACATAAAGTATTTTGATTTTCATCAGTAATGCTAATACATATCACTTACTCAATGTGATTGTAAAATACCAGAAAAAGATATCTATTCATATATTCGACAACATATATCGCTATCATCACAGGACGATTGAATAAGTCTGCCATTTATATTATAATCACAACTCTCCAATAATACATATGTAAATACTACGTACGTAGCACCGATCTTTTTTTTGAGAGCATAAAAACGACTTATATAATTATATTTGAAAATAGGATAAAGACATGTATATTTAATCAAACCTCATGAGTTGCTTACCTTTGAATTTATGTAACTATAGCAATACGTATGTTACCATTTTCTTTGTTTTTTTTTGTATATTATAGATATACTTATATTTCAACTGCTTCCACGAATGCTAAACTATACTTGCTAATACGTACATACATACTAACTATAATATTGATTACAGTAAAATAAACTTTCCGTCGGGCCAACAGGTATTACCAAAATAGTACACGTGATACAACAACAACTCACTATCTATTGAAGGTATATATATCTCATATAACATAATTTTAAACCTGACCGGTATAATAAAACCCATAAAATGTATGTATGTACGTAAAAAGAAGATCAATCAAGATACATGAAGTGATTAGTTTGATATTACATTTTACACCCTTTTGTTTCTATATACGTAGATAAAAAAAAATGCTAGATATTGCGTAAAAACATGATAGCTTTACATTACTGGTGCTGCTGGGTTAGATTACTCGAAACCAATAGGTAGCAAATGTGTTTTAACGATATATATATCATATTAACAGAAAAAAAACATATATGATTATGTGCGTACTACGAAAAATGCAATGCGATCTATGAATAATCCAGAATTTTGTAGTATACTACAACTACTTATAAGAACCTCCTTTTTTCCCCATCGTCATTTTATATACTGTGCAGCATCAGTTTGATCCTTTTCGATGTTCAGAAACTTGTCTACGTAATGCTACTTTTCTTATATGACGAATGGAATTAAAAAATTAAAATACTACGTAGTATTTTTATACATTTGATAATATATAGGCTGTTAACAAAGAAAAAATCATTCCATGATGATATGAGTGAAGTAAAATAAACATATAAAGATTTGATAGGTATGGTAAGAATGTAACTCCCATAAAATCCGTACTACGTAGTATATATAACAACCTTAAAAAATGATCAGTTTAGGATAATCTAACATAAATCGATTGTATATTTTCAAACATTATAGAAAAAACATCACTCTCTTTTTACATTATAAAAAGATATTATTTTCCATTTGAGAATCATTTTTCTCGCTATCTAGAAATGAATAGTATATGTAAATAATAGTTCACTATTTTTTTTCTTACAATAAAGAAGAATTGATTTTGATGGGGGGTATAGATAAAAACTTTTTAGGATGAGAAAAAAACATTATAAGGGAGAAAAAAAGTTGTGTAATGATAGTGGTTTTGTCATAAGATGCTAGTTTGTTGTTGTTATTATTGATGTATGATTCTATGAGTTAGGCTTATTATAATGATATCGGAACAGTAAGCCGTGAGAGGGGGAAAAAAAGGAAAAGTACCATACTTTTTGTTACCTCTTTGCACCCCTTTTTAATTTACGACCAGAAGAAGATGACCTGGTACCAACACTCCCACCTCCCAATTCCGGATGCTCCTGGACCTTTTCACGTGCCTCTAAAAAGAACTTGAGATCACGCACTTGATCACCTAACTCCTTGACCATTTTCTGTTTTTGTTCAATCGATTCTTGTAAAGCCTCATTTTCTTTTAAAAGTGTATTGGTTTTCTAATATATCAGGGAGGGGGGAGAGAACAAGATCAGTCAATTGTAATGATAAGAATAAAGCTTTTCTTTTTTTTTTATGCAACTAACCTCTTTTTCGGCAGTCAAATGACGCCGTGAACTTTCATATTGATCTTTATATCCTTGTAATGATTTATCAACTCGTTCCTTATAAAGTGTTGCATCCTCAAGTGCTGTTTTGACGTCTTGACATCGAATAGATGTTTTTTCTTTTTCAACGTGTAAATGTTGTGATTCTTTGGTTAAACTTTTGACTTGAGCTGTGAGTGTTGATAGTTGAGAAGTAGCATCATCCAAAAAATCTTCATAATAGATTCGTTGAGAATCTAATTGAGATGTCATTAAATAACTATATTCTAATGACATGGCATCTAGTTTTTCCTATATTATATTTTTATTAGTATTTATCCTTCTTTTTATTTCTTTCTTGTTTATTCAGGTCAGTGGAATTTATTTAAAGGATATAGAAAGCTTACTTGAGATGTACTCGATGTATCGATAGTAGACGATGGTTCATCTGATCCACCTGGTAATTCAACCAATTTACCATCCACCATGTTTTGAATCAATCGATGAACATATCCATTACTCGCGAAATCCCATACTCGCTGTGTCTCTATTTCCAAAGCATATGGATGATTACTATGGTTCGAATGTTCCAATGCATGTGCTCCTTGTTCACATCCAATGTGACCACAAATTAAACAAATCCATAAATTTTCTGTTGATCCACATAATGAACACTCGTTTGCTTCGCGATAAGACCATTGTTTTTGCTGCTGATGTGACAATTGATGTTGCTGTTGCTGTGGGTTTTGTTGTGATTGTTGTTGATCATCTGGTACCACATCATCATCATTGACAGGTTTTTGTGAATATCGACATACCGGACAACTGCCATCACCCCATTTCGAAAGACAATAGCAATGAAATGTGTGTTGACAGAGAATGGTAAGTAAACCTGTCACTTTTTCATCCATACGTTCCAAACAAACAGGACAAATAGATGTGTCATCGTTAGCTCGACGGATAGTCGTTGTATCATTGACAAAGGGGAAAGTATAAGGTGGCATAAGTACGGAATTCATTTCAACAGATTGGATATAAACAACTCGACATATTTCTGGCTAATTGAAAAGAAAAATATGCAAGCAACAACTTGATTAATTACTCGATCATGTTTTATCTATCAATTGAATACACTTTCTATCTTATAACATGTTACCTCCATTGAACTGAATCGCCGATCATTGTATTGCGTATAATAATCCCGTGCCGCATCAGAATCACGAAACTTCATTAATACCATATATTTATCCGGATTGGTTTCTCTATGTTATTGAAAATATTTATCAATAACCGTACATAGATCGTTAAAAGTGAGGGAAAAAAAACACCTGATTATAATGGTTTACCGGATAATTCGATAATGGCTCACACATGAATCAACAGGTTCAACGAAGCTTAAAAAATCAGGTACAGTAAGATAGGATGGAATATCTAAACTACATACAATAGTACTTGTCGTATTTGTCTTTGTTGTATTTTCAGAGGAGGCTACTGTGGTATCTTTTTGATTTTTGTCCTGTTTAATATTACCATCGTTGCCTCGATATAAATGTAAAATGCCATAATCAGGTTGATTCGAAAGACGTACAACTAATCCAACAAGATCAAGACTAATTTTTCCACTCGATCGATATTGTGAAGATGCCATGGTCTCATTCTCTTATTTTTGGGGGAAGTATATATAATAGAATCGTGGAACAAAAAAAAAAAAAATTAAAAAAATAATAATTACGTCGTGTTCCTTAGCGTGTGCATTGATTTTTTTTACATTTTTGGGTGTATATCAAAAGCGATTTTTATTGGTCCGAACGCCTCTTACTGCGTTACCGATTAAAAAAAAGTAAATGGAAATATTAATAGTAACACACACAATTCATTATTAGTAAACTTCACTTGTTGGTGATAAATATATAGTGTTGCAGTAAGGTGGGAGATTCAAAATATATATGTATGTATCATATGGAACTTTATTTACATTCAAGGGTTGTTAAAAAAAAAAGAAAAGCAGGTGATGCATGGCCACGACAACGACGGGCAGTTTTTTGTTTTCGTTTATCAGGCCATTACCTAAATATATCATCATCAAAGACCTTTTTTTTTTCAGCCGGGACGGTATACAGCAAGATAGCGCAGCAATCAGGGTATAAAATGTATTTTATAGCTTTAAAAAAAATTAATCACCTGTTGAGATGTGTGTAGTGCCGAGAATTAACAATTATAACCACCCATTCAAAAAGCATCTGTAGTCCTTTGTTAAAATTGTAAAATTTTATTTCTATTATATATAACAGAGCAAATTTTTGTTGCTAAGATACAGATAACTCTCGTTATTATAAGTCTTTTTGTTATTAACTGTTATTATTAATAACGATACGTAATATAGTAGTAATAAGCGAAATAATTATTTCATTATTAATGATTGCATGCTGATGACCATATTTGAGGCTGTGTTCAAAAGTACACTGTATTAGTTACATTTTCATGGTTTCTCAGTTATTCCTTTCATTGTATAAAAGATCCTTATATTAGCATGGTATGAAATAAATAAATAAAAAAAAGTCCTTCTTTTTCTTTTACGTTTGTATTTATTCTTATGCCTCTTTTTATGAAAATAAGAGAAAAAAAATATGGTTGCGGTTTAGAGTAAATAAGGAAAAAACTTGTACCATTTCTGGCAATGCATAAACCAAAGATGGATAGCTTGCAGCGACGAAATTATTTGGGGGGAGGGGAGCATGAGGGAGGTTATATTATTATTATATGAGGAGAGAGAAGAAGGGGGATATGTGTGATGTTATACGTAATGTGTGCGGGAGAAAAAAAAAAAGGCTGTTTTTGCAATCAAAAAAAAAACTGCTTTTCCTTCCTTTCTTCCTCTTTCTTTTTTTCTCACTTGTGATTAGTGTGTGTCTATTTGTATACGTGAAGTGTATCTGTGTGCAACTACCTCTTTTTTTTTTTTACAACCCTTGTTCTCTTCTTCTGCTCCTTAAAGTAGTCCGTTTTTTTTCTTCTTTTTTCTTTCTTTTTTTTTTTTCAACTTTGATCTTTTTTTTTAAAAAATTCTCCCAAAGAGAAAAAAGAACAAAATAAAAAGAGAGAGAAAAAAGAAAAGAGAAAAAAAAAAAAAGACTTTAAGACCTTTTTTATTACAAAGAAAAAAAAAATGTCCAAACGTTTCTACGGACAAGCGTTTGTGACTGATACTACAAATGTGTCGGTCGACGATGAACTTCTTGATGATGAACAAACCATCCGACCTATTCGCCAACCACGTCGTATGAAACGGTTACTTGGTACAGTTAAACAACAAATTTTCGGTTCTAGTTACGACCCATACCAGCGAGACCAGGTAGTAAAGGAGAAGAACGAAGAGGGAGAAACAGCGCGTGATGAAAGACCAACCAAACGTCGTCGGTCCATTGCTTCAACTCTTATTAATTCTATTTCAACTGTTGCTTATGAACTCTTTTGGAATACGGGTCCTCCATCCATAACAGATGAAAAACAATATCTGCATCATCATCGACGACGTCAACATCAACAAAAGATTTTACGTGGACGAGATATTGACTTTTCTCATTTTCAAACATCATCAGCTTGGGAACTGAGGTTACAACAAGCAGAACAATTTATTCGTCGTGTTTGTTTACAAAGTCAACAGCAACAACAACAAGAACGTCAACAACGTAATAATGAATCTTCATCTTGGTTTGGTCTACCACCTTTTGCTGCTGAAGCTTATCGACGTGCAGTTGAAGAAGATAATAATAAATGGGGACTTGTTAGTAAAGAGGACTATGAAGTTTGCTTTTTGGTAAATATTTATCAATATTCTATTTCACTAATATTTTATTAATCTTTAATATGATATTAAAAATCATTTTATATTCATTTAGCCAACAGTACCACCTCCAAAACCAAAACGAAATATTCAACAGCAACAACCAATAGTACCCCAATATCAATATATTCATAATTATCATCATTGTCATCCATAGTAAAAAAAAACAAACAAAACGAAACAAAAACTCTCCAAAAAAAAAAGAAAAAATCTACAAAAAAAATATATATTTTTTTAGTCAGTTTCTTTGTTAAAACCCACACACAACATTACATAAACACACATCCCTTCTGCATATTAATACTTATTGACTCCGTACACAGTTTCATTTCTCTTTCCTTTCCTTATATCTGCACACTATTACAACTTTGCACATTCACACACAAAACAAAACAAAAAAAAAGACTCAACTTAGTAACATACCCGCATTTCCCATTTCCTTCTTCTTTATTATTATTATCATTATTATCATATTATTACGTATACATATTTTTATTATTATTATTTTTTTTTATTTCTTATCATTTATAGGATATATACTTCAAAAAAATTCAAATACTTCCTTTTTCCAATCACAAAAAAAAATACAACGAAGAAAAAAGAGGTGATAAAATGAAAAACTGTTTATTCTTTTCAAGTTTTGTTTAACATTTATTACATTTTAATATTCTTACGTACGTAATTATATTATTATCATTACAAGTATAAAACAACAGTATTACATTTCATCTCGTGTATAATGAAAGTTGTCCATGAAACGTAAAAGAAAGAAGAGTAAATATTATCAATACAAAACGTCATATAGCTTTCTATTATTAATGTATGATCATTTTTGTTTATCACCTTCCATTACAATACGATTGTATATTGTGTCACTAAACGATGACGATAACTTGTTATTTGTTTTGATATATTCTTCCTTAACAACTGGAGCTATTTTATATAATAGTAAAAGTTCAGTTATTCAGTTCCATCCCGAAGCAAAGAAGAAAGTAATGGGGAGGAGGGTTTGCTCTCTTACCAAACCAAATCAATGGGGAAACGCCCATGACTGAATTCCAGTTATTTCTTATACCGTTATCCCATGGTCGTTCTGATGACTCCACAGTGATAACAATGAAACTATTTTGTTGCGGGTCGTTTTCGTCGTCAGGATAATTGAAACGGATATAATATGGACGAGAACTAACATGTTCGATTGTGGTCTTGTTTCGCAAAATACAATAAGTATGAAATCCTGTGAAACCGCTCAGCACTGCCGTAAACAGTATTCCACTATTATGTAAGTGAAAAAAAAAAAGGTTCAAGTGTGTCATATGAGTCATCTGGGAACCTGTGTGAGGATTCAAGAATGGAGAAAAATTAGGTGGGAAAACAATAAAATAGTAAAGTTCTTATTACAGTAAAAGCATGACCACCCAATGTATATCAATGTAACGATATTCATCCTATTTTATAATAAATAGTAATAATATATAAGTTTTATGTAATTGATTATCTCGTTATATATTTTACAAGAGAACTAATTAATATTATTATTAATATTACCCATCCAATGACATCAGTAAGTAAAGGAATCCAAGATAAATGACGCCCAATATGGTAAATGTTCACAACAATTCTAAATAGTGTATACAAGTAAAGCTTATACACATCCCAACATAATCTTAAATTGATGGGTTGACCCTTAAAGATCGCATGAGTCAATGGCTTTAATATCACACTCGTCATCCAGCAAGCATATGTCGTAGTATACACAAGAAAGAGGTAAAATAATTTTTGGTTATTTTTACCAACACATCCTCCGATCCTATAGTGTTATCCAAATGCAATATTATATAATCTAGTTACTATATAAGCCTTTTCTTTTTTTTCCCCCTTCCAACCATAGCTTGATGAATATATATTACCATGGACAATGACTATAAAGAATAAAAAAAAAACAATCAATGGTGATCATACATATGTGTATACGATAAGTAAGGCAACAGAGAGCAAAAAAGAAATAGAAATAAAGATAACATACTGATCCATTTTTAGGATACATTGATTACAATGTCGACAATGATGTGTTCTATCTGGTTTCGCTACATTACATTTTGTACAAACTCTTATTTCACCGTTAATATCACAAAGTGATATTCTCGGTGTTATTTCAACATCATCCATCCTTGTTTTTGTTAACATAGATGGGGATCCTGGTGGAGTAAGCCATAGTCGAGTATACGTGACTAGACTACAGCTCCATAATAAAATTGCAATCACTTTATTTTTTTTTTATTTATCTTTTAGTTACACTTTTTGTTTTTATCTTTTAATAAATAATAATAAATAACAAATAGTCATTTTCCTTACCTAAAAACCAAACATTAGTTTCTAGCAAACGACCTTCATTTTTGAAATGTTTCAATTATGTTAGTAATATTTTTTTATTTACTATTTATTTATTTCTTTTTGTTAATGGAATATTGTTGGACGGAAAAAATAACCTGCCATAAACGCGAAAAACAAAAGAATGTAAAGTATAACTCATTAAAATGAATACAACGCATGGAAATGTAATTCGAGCCGCCATGGTTTGAATGGATCGACTCATTTTGAGTTCTATTTATTTGAAAAAAAAAAAAGATCTTTGGAGATTGTCAATGGAAATACAGGCACGGCGAATAGGGTTATGGTATTTCAACTTATGTAAAAAGACTTTATCCCTATTCAAGTTAAAGGTGTCGGACTCAACTAAATACAATGAAACAGAGTGAGGGAATTTATCACCATGAATTGTTAAAAGTAAAAGTAGTTGTAAAAAAATCACCTACCCTGATATACATAAAATCCACAGCTGAGAATAGCTTTTGCTCTTTAATCTTCTAATACTACGCTTATGGGTGACCCATTTCAGCGAAAATGACCTAAGAAAAATAAAAAAAAAGGTGATTATAAATCCTCTTGATACGTTGATACTCTTTTTTTAAAGCTTGCTACAACCCATATTAAGTGTGATTTGATCTATTCGCTGTGATGTCATAGCTTAACATAACTTGAGCACTTTGCTCTGTGTGTGGAATTATTATGAATACGTTATACATAGTGCATGTACAGTTGAACATGTCAAATCGCGCTTTTATTGGTTCAACAACTTCCTGAACTTAATTGGTCACAATCCCCTCCTCACGTCTTTTAACTCACTGAAAATAATCCGAACATAAATATAGAAAGAAGTAATATTTTGGTTTCTTAGTAACAATAAACCTTTTATTTAATATCACCTGCGAAACCATACCATAAAATGGTCTTTTTTTTTTGAAAGAAAAAATAATATTAATATTAAGCTACAAATGACGTCGATGGGATATCGTATGCTCATCTAAAATGTTGACTTGATGGTGATGATGATGCTGATGATGCTGATGATGATTATGCTGATTATTCTTGGGTAATAGATAAGGTGGCAGTGGCGCTTGTATTGGAGGGACGATAGATAAGGGTGGTAATTCATTTATATCATTATTATTATTGCTGTTATTAGTTATGATAGTATTAGTTATATTAACTTGTTCTTCTAATGATTCATTGCTTGCAGTTTTGATAGAGGATGATAAAGAAGGAGGATAATTGATAGATGAAGTTGATGAAGAAGCCGAGGATGAAGATGGAATCAACACGGGTGTTGTTAAACGTAACGAAGCATAACAAGAATAAACATGATGTAAATCTTCCAATGAAATAAGCAATCGATAATTCTATAACGTTATGGGTAAATTATTAAACTGTTGCTCAATAAAAAATTTATCATGCATTTGCATAAAATAACAATGTTCAATTTTATTTACCAATATAGACAATAGTTGCTTTTCCATTAAATTAATTTCAGATAAGCTAAAACACCACATTGCATATTTTGCCCAATGCTTATTTTTCGGTGATGCATCATGTAATGCTTTTGAAGTAACAATAAGTGTTGCAAGAAAAATACGATGGCATGTACATGGCATTCCTCGGGCGACCCGTTCAAGTCTTTTCTGTAATCGTTCCAGAAATACCAATGTAGCGAATAATGTTCCCGCACGGACGGATGATCGTTTGACAACAACACTTATAAATGTACGTAAAGGTGGTGGCCATGCTTGTGGATTCGCACTTTCTGGAATTAATGTTGATTCATTCTCATTCGTTGCCATCGCTGTCGTTGTAATGGGTACTGTACTGTTCTTATTGTTATTGGAAGGTGCTGGATGACATGGAATAACACGCGATGCTTGGTGTGATACATGTGTCAAGAGTTCAGAAGTGACAGGACTATGGATTGCAGCATTAAATCGACTCTCGAAATCTCTCATCGTCTTTTCCTTCTTTTTTTTGAAAAAAAAAAGAAATGGAAAAAATGAGAAGGAGCAAAAGAGAGAAATGAGAGATTCAGAGTTAGAAAAATTAAAAATAAAAAGAGAAGAACGAGAAAGAAGTGTATGAAAAGCAAAAGAAAAAAAAACAAAAAAAGAGAGAGGAGGTAAACGTAGAAAATGAATATCGAGAAAAAGAGAAGGAATAATTTAAAAAGGAAAAAAAAACACACAGAAATGGAACACATCGTTCCAAGTAAGTTTACGTTTTTTTCGTTTATTACTTTTTTTTTCCAGAAATGCCGAGACAATAAAAAGGAAAGGAGAAAAAAAAAACAAGTGCGTGTAAAGATGAGTTGTTTCGTGGGGGGGAGGTTTAAAAAGATGGGGGAATGAATGATAATAATAATAATAATAGAGAACTATATGATGCATTATGTAATTTCAATTATGATGGATTGATATACTATTATTGTGTAGTAATGATTGATTAAGATGGTTGAATTAGGAACGATTCTTCTTTGATTTTTTTGCAAAACCTAAATGTGTAATATATTATAGAATTGTGTTAGTATTTTTTTTTACATGTCAACTGGTGTGTTTTAACTTACGTAACCCGCATGCATTACAAAGCCTATAATGATAATAAAATAAGATAAGAGTTAATTAATAACCTTTTCGATAACAGCTAGCCAGATATTTTCTTTTCTCTAACTCTACTTAAAACCAAAAAGTAAATCATTTCTAATCTATATATATAATCAAATTCAATACATACGTCTTTGGACCATGAGGTCCTTTACGCCATTCTGGAGATGTAGCTGTCCCACAATCGGTACAAACGTATTCATCCGCACCTCTTTGTTTCTTCTATAATACACAATAAAAATTGAAAAAGACCCGACGAGTTGGTTACAATCTTGATAATAAATTTCTTTTTTGTTGTTGATGTTGCATAAAAATCCCCATCATACAAACAAACAATTCTCTAAACACACGCAAAATAATAATAATAAAAAGAAATCTCACCCTTCGTTTTGATTTATCTTTTATCATTTCACTCGCTGTTGTTTCCGTTATATCCATAACGTTTGCTGATACCATTCCGACAGCAGCCACTGCTGGGGCTGCTCCCCCTGCGGATGATGCTGTCGGTGGAACTGGTGATCGGCTACCGTTATTGTTTCCTGTGTTAGGAGTGTTTTTATTTTTATTATTTGGATACACATTCACCATCGCATCTTCTCGTAGCCATAATCCATTACTGGTGCTATTAGTGTTAATGGGATTACTATTATTCGTCGTATTTGACGTCGATGTAATATTTTCTTCAGACACACGCCTTTTAAGGTTATTATTGCTGTATCCACCCATAGGTTGTTGACAACCACTTGAAGCCGTGTTTATATTTCGATTATTATTACTAGTTACGGTAGTTGTTGAATTATTACTACTATTACTACCACTAGCCACATCAATATTAAAAATTGGGTCTATAGATACATCCACGGGTATTTCTCGTAACCGTTGTTTTAACCATTCATTTTCCATTTTAAGTTCCAAGAACGAATCAAATAAACTATCCATAGCAGAAGGATAGGGCTGAGCAATAGCAAAGAAAGAACGGGGTGGTTGTCCTAGTACATCAGTTCGTGGATGACCGATAGTTTCAAATAAGGTATATGATTGATCCTTTTTACGAAAACGATAAATGGTTTTGATTTGTGAACGTGTATGGAATGCGCGATTGAATTCACGAATAAAAATGTCAATATCGTCAACGTGTAAAAATTCAGTAAGTGACCTGCCAACAAGTTCTTCGGGCGTATACCCAGTCAACTCGATACATGATGGGGAACAATGCAATATCTTGCCGACCGGCGACAAAACATGCAAGAGTCCCGTGACTTCATTCAAAATGCGTTCAGACCAGTTGCGGCGTCGTCTGAAATCAACTCCGCTGCTTACGTGATGATTTTGTTGTCGTTGTTGTTGTGGTGGTGGAGGTGGTTGAGAGGGTTGTTGTGGCGTTTGCTGTTGTTGAGGTTGAGAAGGTCTCATTGAATTAGGTGCAACAAATGGCTGGTTATGTATATTTTCATTGATTATGGCATCATTCTCATGCATAACAAAATTTTCAGGCGTTGCATATTGCATGGCAGTTGTCGAGTTACTGTTATTATTATTATTGGATACAGAAGCAGTAGTTGTGGTTACTGTAGTGGTAGTTGGAAAATCAAGTGTGTGTTGTTGTTGTTGTTGTTGTTGTTGTTGTTGATGCTGTGATAATTGATGTGGATTAAAAAACGGGTATAGTCCAGGAGTATCTTCTGCAAGAATAAAAAAATGAGGGTTGGTTGGCTGGGGATGATTTGGTTGCATGACTAGTTGTCCAAATGGGGAAGGTACACGGAATGAGTCGGACAGGTATCGCGTAGGAGTTGTATTAAAAGTAACAGCAGCACCAAGAGTGCGATCAAGAGTTTCAGTGTAAAACGTCGTAATGGTGGACAATGTTCAAAATTAACAAATTGTGCTGACAAATGGCACAAGTGTTGTAAATTATACGTGTGTTTTGTGTTGATTTAAAAAAAAGAAAATGTAATTGTGAAATTTTCTAAAGTTTCGCTGATTTTATTAAAAAAAAAAAAGTTGAAAAAATATTGGCAGTTTTTTTTTTTTTTTTCGTCAGCCCCTGAGTTAAAGCGATAAAGATAAAAAAAAGTGAATTCTTCGTTTTGTTGTTGTAGACTTAAAAATTGAATTGAAAAAAAAAATCAATTGAGCGATGGGCGTTAGTTTTGAACGTTCGTTTTTTTTTTAAAGAAAAGTAATGGGTAAAAAAAAAAAGAAGAAAGAAAAAGAAGCGAAAGAAGTGAAGAAGGTTTTGGGGGTTTAAAGAAAGCTTTAAAGAAAAGTGGCCAGCTATATAACCTTCGCGTGGTTACCAAGGATAGTAATACCGCCCAGTGTTTTGGGATCTGCATTCACTTATTATATTGCTGCGATATGACTTCAAAACATGGTGTCATCATTGACATATAAGGCAATCGTTGCCTTTTTTTATCGCTTTTTCCCTAGGGGGCACAAATACGTCATGGCTATTACACATTACACATTATTATTATGGAACCCTAAAGCCCGTTCTACAATAAACATTGTTATGGTGGCAACTTTTTTTTTATTTTAGCGTGTTAAGGGTCGCTGACAAAATATGCCTTATTTTTTATTTGACATAATTCTTTTCATTCATTTTTATCAACAAAAAGCCTTGTCCTTTTTATATACTTTTTTTTAATATTTATTTATAAAACGCAATTACATTGTTTTAATCTTATGAAAAATCAATCCCTTTTCATTTTATTTATCTGGCGCCTGACTACTTTTTTTTTCTATTGCCACTTTATATAATTAATCTTATATAATAAAGCCTTACATAAATCCATATTTTAATTTACTACAGTTAGAATTTTCTTACTATTATTCAATAGATAAAGAAAAAGGTAACAAGTTGTTTCCTCAAGGTACACAAATTGTCTTGCTATGGTTACCGTTGTTACGGTATAAATTTTTTTTTTTTTGGTTCAAGGGAAAAAAGAAGAAGAAGAAATGACAAAATGGTAACCATAACAATGGTTTTTTATATACCAAAGAATAAGGGTTATATATTCAGAAAAAAAAAAGTACGCCTATTTTTACATCTGGATCATTCGACTAACTATAAATAAAGTTCAATTATGATGTCATGATTTCTATATAAAGATAAGATATGGGTAGGGATAGAAAAAAAATACTGATGCAAAGTTTTTGGTGTCAAAAAAACGTGTGTAACCAATACATTACGTCTTTTGTAATTTTCTCATCCAGTTCTTTGGTGAAATCGTCATTGCCTCCCTAAGTAAAAACAAAAAAAGGAAGAAAAAAAAGAATTGATTGGTAAATTCGCATTTTATACGAAACCGTGCAGAATGCAAAAAAAAAAAGAAGGGGTGTGTATAATAGAAAATAATACGTGCAAAAGTCTAAAAAAGGAGTTGAGCCAATTTAATAAGGGGCAAAAGATCCAGACCGTATTTTATAATTGCTATTTATATATAATATTGAACGTCATAATATGCAAATTTAATTATTCTATATATCCCCATTTACATTTATCGTCGTCGATCATCAATTTTTTTTATCCTTGCACAAAACGTTGCTTGATGGAGAAATATGACGGTGCTGCCCTGCTGCTACGTATATTGATTACATATGTATTATACATGTGTGGTGTGGTTAAAAAATTAAGTTTTAGGTCTTTGCTTATTTATACTCCTACCATTTTTATTTTTATTTTTTTAGCACATGATTTATAATATTTGTGTTATTTTTTTTTATAAAACAAAACAATAATAACGCGTAAGATGCCAGTACTACTTATCATCTTTAATATAATCAATATGTGGCAATAAATAATATCAATAACATAAACAACATCATCCTCCCAATCCCTTTCGGTTACAGTTATCAAAAGTATATCTTTATTATTAGAAAATTATGCTGTGTCATGAAACAGTTTCTATCATCATCTCCTACTTGTGGTGAATTCCCCCTCTATTATTTATCAATCTCATCCCCTCTTCCCCTAACATTTATCTTTTCACAGGAATGACACCATCCTATATATATATATGTTGTTGATATTTATCCAACAAGTCGTTGTTACTTTTCATCCCTCTTTCTCACAGATATATTATAATTTTTAAAGATTAATAATATTGTGTAACAAAAAAAGTTAATTTATTGAGGGGAATGTCGGAACAATGGTAACTCAAAAGTGCCCCATGCGCAAAGATGTTTTTTAATTCGGCACATATCAGGGATCCCGCCGAATGAACATTGTTTTATATTATAGGTACAATAATTAGAACTTCTGAGGACACGTATATTATTAAACTCTTTAATAGCGACTAATATGATAAATGTAAAAATTAACAGTTTAATTTACTACATTGAATCTGGTTGAATATTGATATTTACTTGAATATAAATAATTAACATGTTATTTGTATATGTTGTACTACTACCACCACCACCACCACCACCACCGCCTAACAACAAAAACGAGTTTGTGATACGATACATTTCGATTGCTTCCTTTGATGAAAAGATTAATTGCACCGATCGTCGGATTAATTTTGTTATATTAACATTTATGTACCAACTCTCTCATTTAGATAAATGGGTCTAACTGTCACTTTTATAATTAAATATAATATATATGGTATATATCTATACGTAGCCTATAGCCAGTATCTGAAATAAAATATTAACACTCTTTATTCTTTCCTTTGCCTTTGAAAAATATATTTTCTTACCTATCTTTCTTTTATTTTCCTCTCCAAAAGTCGTATTGAGCTGTATATTATCAATTCATGTTCATGCTTCAACATTATTATTATTTCTTATTTTTATACGCACGTATCATCTTTTTTTACATATAATTCTATTCATAACATTACATTAAAATACCTTGGTATTATTACTGCTATATACTATATAGTTTCTTAATTAGTACGTACATGTTTGTTTTTACTATATGCACATAAATTATCCACCATTTTATCTTTCATCTTTTCAAAATTCATGGTAAATAGTCTACTACATGCTGACTTATAACAGAAGCTTTTATAATCTCCTGTAGTATAAATATTTAAGCATTATATTAAAAAAAAAATTAAAAATGTAAAAAAAAAGTAATTGCTCAAGACATGATGCTTTTTATTACAGTACGTCAAAGATCAAAGTCTGATTACAGGAACAGCGTACTACAGCGTTACTAAAGTTTCCCTTCTACGCTTAGCCTGTAGTAATTTTCTTTATGTAAGCTTTGCATTTTCATACATAAAAAATTAAAGCATGATTTTCATTATATAAATGAGTACACGTATTTTAGAATGAAGAAAAAAATTAAAATATCATGTTGTTTCGGTTTATACCAAGTTATGACTCAATCGAATCACTTCAAATTATCAGAATTTAAGTGCTTTCATGTAAAGCTCTTTAGAAGTAATATATCAAATCTAGGTCCATGCACATGTTTTACTACTTTGATGGCAACAGCCTGTCAAATAATTACGTGTTTTTTTTTTGTATTCTTGAAGGTCATCACTTACCTTCTTGATTATATAGCTGTTGTGAGATCACTTGAGGTCGTTGATTGATTTAATGGATTTGTACCATACCAAGCTGTAATAATTATTTTTTTTTTGTGTTTTAATTAATTAGCGCAGTTCATGGTGAGTCTACGATGTTTTGTTTAAATAAAATAAGAGTATCGTGGGTACCACATCAATGAAGGTATTATAAGTGATAAAAACGAATTGCAGAAATAAAAACACCCTCTATTTGATTCAGACTGGTCTCCTTCTCCATAGGTTCGCCTTGCAAAATGGCTTCTTAATAATATTTACTATTTGAGGGGGGGGGAGATGTAAAGTGCTCGTTGTTAAAGATCATCTTCCAATGATGGAGCCAAATTTGATCAAGCATGATGGCGAATATCATAGGCGGTGAAGTATCTGGAATGGGGAAGATGATAATAGATACATTCGTAGAGATGGGAAAACTGTATAATTTGATTCATTGTAGCGGATATGGAGTAGGTTTATATGATATGTTGCCAAATCAAAAACTTTGTAAACTACTATTCTGCCAACTAAATATGATTAGTATTTTTTTATTTGATCACATTGAAAGACCAAATATAATTCTATTTCTTTTTCCTGTTTTATTACTATCTTTAAAAGAAAAGAGGCAGGAAAAAAAACATCGGTTCCTTCCATAGATGAGCGTTTTGTGCGCGAAACTCAACTTTTGCTCCTCTTATGCGATCATATGCTGACCGAGGATCCGGATTCGCTCTATAATGTCACATTGCTTCGAGAAACAGAATTAGGAAAACTAACCATGTCAGCTTTGTACTCACAAAGTACGTTAGAAAGAAAAAAATACTATTTGCAAAGAGAGAGTGAAGAGATATCTTCACTTGAGATGTCAGCAAATATATATTCAAGTTATTGTTATTAAAGATGGCGACGTTCTGCCCGCATGCGACGCATACTTTTCCTTGATGAAGGAATATTTTTTTTTGAAATGCGACCTCTCAGTTCATTTTTTTGTTACCCTCTTTTTTTGACCAAATAAATTACCTCATGTCTGCGTTGTTCTTGCCCCTCGAAATTTAAAGAATCAATTCTTTGGTCTTCTAAGGTGCATCCTGACTTAAACCGTCATTTTTCGAAAATTGAGATATTTTAAACACCCGACGGTTAATCATACTGCCACCAATGAGACTATCAAAATTCTGCTGGCCATAGATAAGTCTGTGAAATACTATAGATAGGAGCTACATATAATCTAGAGTACGAACCTTGTGTAACTATAAACCATCCACTTTTATAGGTTACACACTGCTTATCTCTTTCTCGAAATATTGGCATTACTTAGTAAAATACCATATTTTGACAAAACTTTGAAGCGACAAATTTCAAAGGGAAATAATCTTCTCTAAAAACTGTTCCGTAACATCTCTTCAGAATACCCAAGTTAACATATATTAAGGCTCAAAAAGTTCATAGCTGCATTTATGACAATTTTTTGTCAATTCTTATTCCACCCCATATTTTGACGGTTTAAGTCAGGATGCACCTTATAACTAGACCGTGGGTTTGCTGAGCATGTCTTAAAAGTGCAGAACTGTTTGGATCATTTGAAGCATGCCTGACGGATTCGCCAGAAATAAAATTTGGAAGATTTTATCGACAATAATGAAAAGGACAACTATAATTCCCGTTAGCTGTTTAATAATAATAATAATAAAAAGAAATTAAACAACGTAGGTTAACGTTCCTATACTACAAATTATATCTATACATGCTACACACACACACACACACACACGACCATATAAGTATATACATACAACAACGAGTACGATTAAGAATTAACTCAACAATAATACTGTTGCGGCCGACTGTTTTGCCTAAAAAAAAGATCATGAATTTACGTACGTAAAAATTTTGACAGTGATCGAGAAGACTCAATAATTCAATTTACAGGGCAGGTGTGCGGTGCAAAAAAATGCTAAAAAGATTATCTATCGACGAATTAATCATTGGTAACGATACTAGTTTTATTTGGATCTTCTTTTTTCTCTACTGTAACTTCTATGATAAAAAGAGTTTATGTCAAGGTACATTGCTTACTGGCATAAGGTGATATAATCGCTGATCAAAGATTAATCCATCAGCCAGGTTATATGTCACTATATGGTTGTCGCCAATGTCGAGTCACCACAGTCCGAGAAATCAGTCTAGCAAATGGATGGTATAGTACATACTATGCTGACGGATAATAAATTAGGTGGAATGACCATGTAAAGTTTTAACACAGTACAAAAACGCATGGCAGTAAAGATGGATACTTACTTCCTTGATATCCGGTTCCTAATATTTGTAATTAATCATATTTTCACAAATATACGGAATCTAATAATAATGACCCATCTATTTTGCTCAACTGAAGTCATTCCATAGTTGTTTATTCTTATAATTAAATGGACTCTATCCCATGGGTGCAAATAGTATAAAGAGAATATTCCCTTGTTTTAACTTTACCACTCCCCCTGGCTTCAAGTGTAAGGTCAGTGGTAGAGTTGATAACAGTTCTAAAGAAAAATGAGTTATGCATTTTATTCATCCGGTGACTTTGCGACTAACATTCACACAATCATCTTGCACAAGCAGAGCATGCCAGCTATCGCAAGCCCCATAATTGCATCATCTGCAGCGTTACCATTTGCTATATTTGAAGAAGGCTTTAGAGGCAATTCATAGACTTGTTTTATGATGGGAGCATATTTATATGAATTTTAACATACCTCTCAATTTTAGATGTGTACAAGAAAGTTGGCCTCATGCGATCTATTGATTGGATCGTATTCTTGCAAGCAGTGGTCCTGACTTTGGTCTTCGAACAGCTTGTAGAAGAATACACGCCTTTAGCGGAGCAAGTTAACGCAATCATGCCTCTAATACGTAATTGGGTGTGCTCTGGCTCTTCAGTGGAATATGGACCATGAAGATCTTGCTAACATCAAAGCGTAAGTTCATAATAATCAAGCTATGTAGGCCTAACTATAACTAACAATTGAACCACAACTATAGAAATCTTAATACTTGGCATATCCATATAAATAACAGAGTCAGCACTAACATGTACAATGTCAAATTTCATTATCTTCGACACACCCACGATATATGCTTGAAACTAGGCCCATCGCGAAGTTATAGCAATTGGTACGTTAACACATCATCAACAAACATATAATTTCTTTTAACATATAAACATATACTTACCAATGTCCCAATGTTTATAAGGCTTCTTCAAAAAACACATCAAGCAACGTGTTCTTCCTGAGTCTAATGCTACCAATATCATAAAACGTCACCTCATTACCCGTGACTATAGCCGCATGTATGTTAAAGAAGATATTATAGAGGGAGTAGAGGGAGTAGAAGAAGGCGAAGACGTAACTGACAGTGACCAATACATCATTCGGAATGGCAACCAAGAAATTGAACTGTGGTATTGGCACCATACCACGCTGGAGATGTACTCCAGTAAGTATAACTTGTTCCGCTATCTTTAAAAGTATTGACACAACCAATTTCGCGACAGTTGAGTGCTGACTGGTACGTTGGATACACGGATTCGAGTTGGAAAACGCTTTTTCAAAACAGACACTGTCTTTAGGTGTAAGGAATATCATGGTATGGCGCGCAAGTTAGGTACCTTGGTAAAGCTAAGACTTCCAATAAGAGGACGTAGTGGTAGTACGGCCTTCTATTTTGGTGCATTAATTCTATTCTTCACCCATCAATACCAAGGTACATTTTCATCTGCAATATAAAAACTATACAATATATTATAATAACAATATACTTACTTTTTATTTTTTTTCATAGGCGTTGAACGGCAGCTATACCTAGTAAAGCTTTATTGTAATCTCAAAATGACAGAGTACGGGTTGGGAGCACGCCCAAGATATGTAACGCCTTTGGCTATAGAACAAGTGCAAACACCAGCGAAAGTGACAAATTCCTTGTGATTGGTTGTGAAAACATTTTAGGGTATGCAGGCCTTTTACACTCCTCACTTCATCCTGGTCGCTATTATGTCGTCTATCCTGACATGATACCTGGCGACATCACTCTTGGAAACATTCGTGACATTTAACTTGAAAAATAAATAAATAAAATCTTATATTATATCCTTATATTATCTTCATTCTCTCAAAAGCTACGTAGTCTTTTTTTTTCCTTTTCAGTTTTTAATATTATCATTACGCATATGATATTCATAGCTTAATTCAAAATCCCACAGGTATCCAAATAAAAAGAAATACTTTGCTCATATTTTCTACACTAGCCCTCGCGAACCTTTGAAACCCGTGAACGTTTCGCATGGTATACTACTTATTATCCCTAGTATATCGTTGTTTAAAAGGACTTGCCAAAAATACAACGGTATCCAGATCACTCAGGTTATTGATTTAATTCAAAATGTGACAGTGATGCAGCTACACTGTTTGTATTGTTTGTATGTCTATGCGTTCCCGTGTGAAATTATTTAAACCCCTTTATCCGTAGCGAGCCACATTTGTCAAATGAAAAAATAGACGTGAAGGGTACCTATCTTACCCGACGAGCATATAGAAACACTACAAAGACGCTATGAGAACGATCCGCCTGCAACGATCTTGGACACGCAGCTGATGGTTTAGAAAGACTATCCCGTAATATTCACACAAAATGGTTTACATAAACATCTTGTTAAAAATGCGCTTATTATGAAGAAACTTTCAAAAATGCAAAAAGACAGTACATACGTACATCATTCGAGACCATCAAAAAACAAATGGGCTGGATTCTCGTTATCAACACAAGTCGTGTGTTTATCAATGAAGAAGGTTTCTACCGCTCGAAAAAGAAATAGCCAGCTAAAGCAATAATATCTAATGACGGTGGTATAGACATTTCGATCTTTGGGGCTACTATTACCGCCGAAAGCTTGTGGAACGCAAATCTTTTTTTTTTTTTTTGCGAAAGCCACAAGCTGTGGTTGGAACTAAAAATCGAAATCACAAGATGGCGAAGAAATAATAACAGCAAGAGATGATGATACACGAGCTAATTATTCTGCACAGTTCTTAGATACGTATGTGATGGACTTTCAGGAGAATAACGACCGGAGTGGAAAGACGTTGATCCATGATGAGTAGTGAAAACTTTACATCATGCGAAGAACGCAAAAGAATAGTGAAAGCCCGGGGATTCAAGAAATTGTACCTACTTCTGTATAGTCATTTTCCCAATCCAATTGAGAAGTTTTAGTCGAAACTAAAAGCAGGTATAAAACGGAAGTTTCAACTAAAGATAATACCTTGACTCTACGAATCATTACGTAATTAAACTTGTCTTATTATTTAAAGCGATTGTCAGGGCCATATTTAGCACTCCAAAACCTTTTTCCCATGCTGAAATGAAAGAACCAATGTTATAACAATATTATTTTTGTACTTATATCCTTGTCAAGAGCTATTGTAATATACTGTATATTAAATAAAAAAAATATTTTGTCAAATCAATATTTACGTATTAGGTGCCAAATCTAAAATCATTAGATCATAGAAGAAAATTCAGGCTGTGCCGAAATAAAAATGCCAAACTGAAATTGATGTGAAAAAATAAGACGTACCATCTACTTACTGAAGTACCTTTCTTTTTCCTACACTTGACCATAAAATGATGGTACTTAGGAGTAAACTGGTCAACTCAATATGTATCTATAGTCGATTATATGATCGATACATACCTATTAATAACAGTAATTACGTAGTAAATATAATCTTTATTGTAATATTTTTCAGTCGGTTCTTGGAACTCCTTATTGATGTGCCAAGTTTGGACTAAAAATTAAGATTATATTTGCATTGGGTTCATAAAATAAAATCTTACTCAGATACGCCTGGTACATTTTGTCCCCGTGACAAGTTTTATACATCTTTCTGAGTTCACAACAATAGAAATGAAACAGGTTTTTAATAACAACTTTTATTTTCTGCTTATTTAATACACAATAAGAATCTCAGAAAAACAAATGGTAGCTATATTTCGGGCTTCTGTGGTAATAAAGTATACTATCCTGTATTTAGTTTTCCCAACAAGATTAAAAAAAAACTGGAAATTAATTATGGTAGTAGTCATGATGATATATTATAGTCACCAGATGTGAACAAGAATTGGGATATTTTAAATTATGAGAAAGAAAGTTGTACCAACGTAACACACGTGGTAAAGACGTAAAGAGAGAGAGAGAGTCTACCATTTTCTTTTGTGTTCACTTTTAACTCAATTTTTTATACTTAAATTGTTCATTGGAATGACCTGATCAACTATATATGTGCATAGATACATATATATATATATCAAACTGCATATAACAAAAAATCAAGTTTGCATCTCAACAAATCGAAATTGTCATTGATATCACGCTTTGATGTAAAATATTTTTTTTCCAAGGTTTTGCAGCTTAATGGGGGGTAATAGTAAGATAATATAGATACGAAGGGGGAAAAGGGAAATCATTATCCAGCAGAAAATCTGCGGGCTGGAGAGAAAGCTTTTTTTAAATGGACATGTGGACCTCTGGATCAACCAATCAAATTGAATAATACCGCCCATGCCCATTTTGAAAAGTTCTGTTAGAGGGTGTGTGAAGTTTGTATTTTAACCCCCTTGAGAGAGAGACGTACCGTTGTTCTTTGTCCGTTACCATATAAAAGTGGCCTTTTTTTTCTCAAACTTCTCGTTATTTTATTTTTCTCTTCATAAGTTAATTTTTTTATATTACTCCTTTCTTTTTCCCATTATTTGAATATTGTCTTAATAATCATCATATAATTTCACACTTGCCAGTTTATTCCCTTTATTTAATTTAATTTAACATGGAAAACCATCAGTGTCAACAAGAAGAACATCATATTCCTGATCCCAATACATGGCCAAGCCAATATTATGGTCGAACACGTCATGTTGACATTGAACAGTTGTATAATCAACTCATAAATAACATGTCTACAAGTTCATCTACAGCGACACCTCGACGATCTGTCAGTTTTTCAACAGAAGCACCGACAGTTTACGAATATGAGGCCGAGTTTGAGCCCGGAGTTGATGAGCATCCACCTCCAGCTTATGAAGAACCTGCAACTGCTTATATGTCGTTAGATGATACGGAGTATTCTACAACAGTTTATGCGGGAGGCCGGAAAAAGAAATCCGCTGCATTAAAAAAGTTGGATTTACGACCTCTCGTGAATCATGACTACAATAACAGCAAGGATAACAACAACGAAGAAGAGGATGATAAACACTCAGTAGCTTCATCAGAATGTTCGTTACCAACAACCCCACCAGACGTTTATCCATCTTCTTCCTTACCACAGCCACTTTATAATTCAAAGCCTGAAACATCACAAAACACTTACAGCATTACTTCACGGTCATCATTGTTATTCCGTTTACGCACATCACCTTTGTTTAATCAACGACGAAAAACAACCGTTAAATAATATGCAATTATACAAACGAACAAAACCCTTTATCATCAATTAGTTAGATCTTTTTATAAGCATACGTACATACATATAATATTTATATACCTTTTTTCTGAATTTTATTTTTTTGTTATTGACGCATTTCACATTCTTTTCATCCACACAGACCAAAATTATAGCTTCAACAAATACACATTACACACATTTACTCTCGTTTCTATGTAATATAAACTTTTTCATTCTTCATGTTTTAAAAATATATATACATCTCTTTTTTTTTGTCTTTTTTTTCCTTCCATGCATTTATACCCTTCCCACAATCCAATTTCATTTTTTGTATGTACGAATCCAAAATATAAATTATATATCCTCGTTTTTTTCAATTGATAGCATATAAAATAAAATAATAAAACACGAGCAAACTATACTAGAAATCTGCTATGGCCAAAAAAAAAAATTGCAACGAAAGAGAAAAAGCATGGTATATAATAATCGTTTATGTATTTTTTTTTACTTGATGTGTGAAATGGGACGGGGGTAGATGGGGGTGAATATTTTTTTTTCCGTGTTACAGCAAAAAAAAGAAGAAGATAGGAGCGAGAGAAATATAAAAAATGCATGCTAAATAACAAATGGAAATGAGAGAGAAAAAAATATTATTGTTCAAAACTACTCTCACCAGGCTTGTTATAATGTAACGTATACTTGTTTGGTGGTTGTATTTGTTGTTGATCTTCTGAAGCACCTTCCATCCAACGACATGCATTTAACATCTTATCGGCATGCATAAATGCATTTGTTGCAGTTTGAATGAAATCTTTGTTCCTGAGACTTTGTTGACTTTCTAGTAGCCGTCCAAAATCATCTACTCTTTGTCGTAATGATTCAAATTGTCTTTCTGTTTGTTTATTTTGACGTTGTTTCAACAATCGCATCTGCTGCTGTTGTTGTTGTTGCTGCTGCTGTTGCACCTGTTGTTGTTGCTGTTGTTGCTGCTGCTGCTGCTGTTGCTGTTGTTGTTGTTGCTGACTAAGCCGATTATTGTTACTATTGTTGTTACCTCCTTTACTACCACCACTAGCTCTGGATTTTGTACTATTACCATTACCATTATTTGAATTCTGGTTATTGCTGTTATGATGGTGATGATGATGAGGAATAAATGGTGGATGTGAATGTTTGTGGATCAAGGTAACATGACCTGTCTTTTTACTCAGATCAATAATAACTGTCAATGCTCCAGCACAATCATATCGGTTTGCAGCTTTCGGATGGTCACCCTTTCGTGGTTTAGCTGTATCCGCTCGTTGAGAACAATAATACCGTAATGTGGATAAGGTATCTGGGGCTTTAGTGGATCGTCTTCGATCCTTCATACTATGACATTTGTATTACACACATCATTTTAGTTTTTTTTTTCTAAACTCACGTAACGCGTATCTCTCGTAAATTAAAAAATATCTATTCTCTAACTCCTTCGCTCCTTTCAACCCATTGTATACGTACCTGAAATTGAATTTTGTTCCTGCAAGAATATGTTCACAAATAGCACGACCCAATTGTGTAAATCCAGCTTCGTTACCCAATCGTGCTATCAATGGATTAATATCTACTACATATTGTTTCCGTTCAAATTCTGTTTCTTGTTGTAATGCACATACAAATGCTTCAGGTGATAATACATCTTGATTATGAACATTATTTTGAGATGACTTTGAAGGAGATCGACCAGTGGAACTAGTGGTGATATGATGCTTTGTTTCGTTGCTATTATTACTATTATTATTACCATGATTGTGGTTATTATTATTACTGGTTTTATTGTTGCTACTGGTACTGCTATTATTGTTGTTAGTATTGGTATTTGTCGCTGGTACAGTATTAGGTGCAGGAGTAGCACTACTAGAAGTAGGAGCAACTGTGGCGGGAACACCGGAGGTAGTACTGCTGGTAGGAGTCGCATTACTGTTATTGTTATCTATTATCCGCATTCGAATAGGTATTTGTTGTTGGTGGTGTTGTTGCGGGGAAATTTCGTGTAAGGATCTTGGAGGTTGTGCAAGTGGAGGCGGTGGATGAGATGGTAACGGGGATGGATGTTGATGATGGAAATGAGTTTCATGCTGTGGTTGTTGAGGTAATGTCAATGGCAACGATACAGGCGGTTGATGCTGATGCTGTTGTTGTTGTGTATGCACATGATGTGGAAGTTGTTGATTATGATGATGTTGTTGATTCTGTATTGGTGCACGTAAAGGTGAAGAAGAAAATAAACCATGAGGTTTACTTAAAGTTTGCTGTTGTTGTGGTGATAGCCCTGGTATGATTGAAGAAGAAAGCGGTAAAGTGGGTTTAATTTGAGGTGAGGAAACTGGTCGTTGCTGCTGCTGCTGCTGTTGTTGTTGTTGTTGCTGCTGTTGTTGTTGTTGTTGTTGTTGTTGCTGTTGTTGTTGTTGTTGTTGTTGCTGTTGCTGTTGCTGTTGCTGCTGTTGCTGTTGTTGTTGTTGTGATTGCTGAGGAGGCATTCTCAGAGGAGCGGGCGCCTGCAGATGCTGTGTTTGAAGCGACTGCGGAGAAAGGTGCTGTTGCTGCTGTTGGTGTTGCTGCTGTTGGTGTTGGTGTTGTTGTTGTTGCTGCATATGTTGGGGTGCTGCTGCAGCAGCAGCATAATGACTATATTGTGGAGGAAAACGTGCGTGCTTAAATGTCCTTTGTGATTCTTCATAAACATCGTTGTTATATCGCTCCAACTGTTGTTTCCGTTTTTGAAATTCCCTAGAACGACAAATATCACATACATTATAATCAAGTCGTCGTTCAGGTGGAAAATGAGAAGCCGGTCGCAAAGTTTGACATCCATCACAATAAATCGTTCCATGAGTACTTGTCATAACACTCTGCTGTTGACCACTAGTTGTTGGTCCTCCAGTTCCGCTATTCGTTGTACCAGCAGTACCATTTCCTCCCCCTCCCCCTCCTCCAACGGCCGCGGCCGCGGCTGCTGCTGCCGCTGTGGCGTGTTGAGTATGTACTGCAGACGATAAAGGCTGTGCACTGGCGACCGTTGTCATTGTTTGCAAGTGATGGCTCATCATTGGGGGTCGATGATGACTAGGTGCTGGCATGGAAGTTGGATAACCATGAGGTTGAAAGGCGCGTGGAGGTCCATGTGACATAATGCTTGAACTAAATTATACTTTGTATAAAAAAAAGCTGCTTTCTCTTTTTTTTCTCTACAATCCAAAACCTAATTATGAATGATTGAAAAAAAGCTTGGAACCCAAAAAAAAATATAAAAAAAGGGGATAAAGTATATATAGATATATAAGTGTGTGCTATAACGTTATATATGAAAGTATATATGTAGTAGTAGTAGTATAATTTTTGTGATGTGGGTATTATATGTTTGAGTATATTGAAAGAAAATAGAACTTTGTCGTGTGAGCTTTGCTTTTGCTTTACAATGTAGAAAAGGTGTAAGTGTTGGTTTGGCTCTTCTTTTCAGCGATCAAAGTTATTCTATTGTCGTTTTCGCTTCTCACTTTTTTTTAAAGCAGAGCAACAAAAAAAAAAAAGTGGGGGAGTTTGCAACAAAAGAAGAACTATAATCGGGGGACCCGCTTTTTTCTTTTCTGGATGAACTGGTTTACCAGTGACGTCGTGGTTCACAACGCCCAGTTTGCCTTTAGCCTTTACCCATTTGACTTTCGCTTTCTTTTTTTCTTTATCATTTATATTTATTTGATTTCTTTTTTCTTTATGGTGAAATTATTATAGTACGCATATCTACTTCATGTGTTTTTAAAGCTTAAAAAAACAAGTAAACTTTTTTTTCATTCAGAGTCAGCTTTTTTAGTGTAGGTGTGGATTTGTCCTGGTGTGCGTGTGGGTTTAGTATTAAATATATTTATATACATACGTATACCCTTTATGTTTTCAACCACTAAAAAATTAGATTTGGTTGCACACCACCCCCTATCTTCGTTACCTAAACGTAAAAATTATGCAGCTTCATATAAATATTCAAAAAAGATCTACTTTTTTTTTCTTATTGATCATACTTAAACCTTCTTCTGGATGAGATGATAAAAGTTTAAGAAGCTTCAAATTCCTATATATAACCATCAACCTTTCAAAAAAAATAAGGAAGCATTTGGAGTTTTGATTTAATTAACTACTTTGGGATAAAACTTATGTACTGATAATCATCTCAAAAGCCAAAGAAAACTGTATGTTTTATCAACTGATCATACAATTTTGATAAGTTATGGTTTTAGCTGTAAATAAACTCCCCACACAAAGCTTCGAGAAAAACATGGATATTTTTAAAAAGTTGAATTGAGAATATAACTTTCAAGCCGAGTTTAACTATTATTTCCCCAAAAAAATAATAATATCACCTCTTCCTAGCAACCTATGTAATAAGGAAGTCTCATTTGGTAATAAAAAAAAAGACTAGCTGTGCTCTGATACGTATACCAAGTATTTTGTTTAATTTTGCTCGTGATCTGATGACTAGTACATAAATAATCTGGACGACCGCCATTGTTATTTACAACGAAAAATTATATGCATGCAGGCGGATAATAAGTGTAGTTTCAAATTTTAACAAATTTGAACCGTGTTACATGAAAAAGTGTTATGTTCTCACAACAGCGTGTTCTATCATTAAACGTTGCTATGGCAACCGTTTTGTTACCTGGCATATTACTAGAATATGGATGGTGCAATACATTGGCGGGGTTACCTAACGTCAACGCGGTTCGGCGAAGCAAATTTTGTTTAACGCGTCGCGCGTTATTTTCTTTTAAAGAGTCTTTTGTTCTCCTTTTTTTTATCTCCTTGTTTAATTTCACAACAATAAAAAAATGACCATAAAGAAGGCACACGAAGAATATCAATATCTTGAACTCATTGAGCGTATTCTTACTGAGGGCGAGCATCGAAATGACCGCACAGGAACAGGAACCAGAGCTATCTTTGCACCTCCTCAACTGCGATTCTCACTTCAAAATGACATTTTCCCTTTACTCACTACAAAGCGCACATTTTTCCGTGGTGTTGCTGAAGAGTTGCTTTGGTTTATTCGAGCCGATACCAATTCAAATCATCTTTCTGAACGCGGTATCAAGATCTGGGACGGTAATGGTTCTCGTGAATTTTTAGATAAATTGGGATTTAAGGATCGTAAACAAGGTGATCTTGGACCGGTTTATGGATTCCAATGGCGTCATTTTGGTGCAGAATATGTGGATTGTGAAACAGATTATACAGGTCAAGGCGTTGATCAATTACAAGAAGTGATTCACAAAATCAAGACAAATCCTACTGATAGACGTATCATTCTTTCGGCTTGGAACCCTTCAGGTAAAAAAAAGATATATTTTTTAGGCTGAAAAGAAGGTATTTTATTATGCTGGATTTGAGTAAAAAAAATTAACAATATATTTTTTGTCGTAAAAGATATGAGTAAAATGGCACTTCCTCCATGCCATGCATTCTGTCAATTTTATGTTTCGAATCCAGGTAGTAATGGTCGTGGTCGTTTATCCTGTGTACTGTATCAACGCTCTTGCGATATGGGCCTGGGCGTACCCTTCAATATTGCTTCATATGCCTTATTGACTCGTATGATTGCTCATGTAACGGATCTTGACCCTGGAGAATTTATTCATACTATGGGTGATACTCATGTGTATGTGGATCATGTTGATGCTCTCAAGGAACAATTGAAACGCGAACCACGCGAATTCCCCACTCTAAAGATCTCCCGAAAAATTGACTCCATCAATGATTTCACCATGGAGGACTTTGTTATTGAAAATTATAATCCTCATGGTAAACTTGAAATGAAAATGTCTGTTTAATACACATATATATACAGCCCTCAATTTTACATTCCCTTTCTTACATCCATTTTCTCGAAACCCATATCAATGGGAGTTTGATGGCAATCATTTCCTCCTCAAATCGCCCTGCAACTTTGTATATATTATTATTTGTTTGTTACTCTTTGCTGGCTATGTTTCAGCTACTAGTGTAGAACGTTTTGGGGGTTTCCCGTGATATATTTTATTTTTCTTTAATCTACAAATTGGTAACATCGTCACTTAATTTTATTTATTGTTACACATTTCAGCATATACCAATTGTTTTTGAGATTATGGACTCTTCTTATTTAATGAGTCTTATACATAATTCTCCTTTTTATCAAGCATTAAATACAAAATCGGGCCGAATTCAACTAACGTCACGTAGCAATAAGTTGATTTAATAGCTCAGCAGTCTATGCGCTGTTCTTGTTTATAACACAGGAGATAATTATGATTTTGAGAGTATCCTAATATCGCATTTCCTTTTTTAAAGTGGCTTCGATAGAATTTAAATGTCAATCATGTTTTTCGTGTATGTACATTAATTCCATCAATCATGATATTGCAACAAGCTAAATATTATGTAAAATTTAATTACGTATGCACCAAGAAATAATAGAAACGGTTTTTAACTTTTTTTTCTACTTTACGTGAGAATTAAAGTAATTAATATTTAATTGTTATAGCCCTATATTCCTGCCTATATAGTTATCGTGTTCTCGTCATATATATATATATTCCTGTTGTTTACATATTACTATATAAAATGTACAACTTACACAGCGATCTATTATTATGGTATATCTATCCTTTTTTTTTTATCTCTAAATCAAAGTATGGCCGTATTGCTACATTCATTGGTTATTTTATAAAAAGGTTTATAATTGAATTGAAGTATATTGTTTTTAAGAGATTCTTTCATATCCTTCTTTTACAATTCCAAAAAAAACAAGAAAAAAAATTAATATTTGGCGCTTGCAAATGATTAACACCATAATGCACAAAGAGATAAACTATTAAGAGATCCATTTTTCATTTGTGCAAGGTAACATGCAGCAAATTCTTATGGCTATATCTCGAATAAGCTGACAAAATCATACTTTGCCACAAGACGATTAATGTGGTTGGTGGCGGTCATGATAGCTGTGAGTTCCATAATAAAAAATGTTATATATAATGACACAGGAGTTCAATTTATATTATACACTCCATTATTGTTTCTTCCATTTCCTGGCCATACATATAACCCTGATAGTACACATGATGTACTACATTTTGAATAACATATAACTATCATCACACATATTGAAAAGATATAATCATTTGAAAGCTGAGCGATGGCGCTGGTAAACACCTGATAATCCTGCATATTAACAAATTGACAACCAAGCTAAAAAAAAAGTATTTTATAGGGGTCACGTTCAATCTGATACCTATACATATACTAATCATAAAACCATTTGTCTCAGGACGCTTTTTTTTTTTTGAACATTATTTTGACACACCAAAACGACTTAATATTAACCCTCGGATATGTAAACCTGAGCGAAGTGATATATATAACTATAGGTTAAAACTTATTATTTATTTATTGGAGGACTAATTTGACCTGGGCCAGTAGGCATGTGGCCGGTTCCTTGTGGTACATTGAGAGTTAAATGTGTATACATAGAGAAAGGGTGGGTGTATTAAATGAAAATTCCTCCAAAGAGAAAGGTAAACTGGTAAAGAATCAAGAGGATAACAAAAAGCGAATGTAAAAACGGAGTAGACTGAAAGAATGGGACGTCACTATCATATATTGCAGTTCTTTCGGGCATTATTATTTATATGATTAAACTAGCTGATGGCCCCGAGAAAATTCAGTTACACAAGTAGCATAGTGTAGGGGAACAGAAGATAAAAAGCAGATAGAGAGCAGAACAAATATATGAATCTTCAAAGTGAATTTATATACATTACGTGAGGTGCCACGAAATGCCTAGCGTTATCGGGCATCACACTAACTGCTACTCCCATTATTGACTTGTCCCGATACAAAAGTGATATATACGTATTACAGATAGTGAAAAGAAATGATACGTACCTAGGTAATAAGTAATTAAAAGTCCATACCCAGGAGAAAAGCCATACCAGTGTATCAATTATAGTTTTGGGTATGAAAATGCTAGAAAATGGGTTAAAGATAAAAGAAAAAGCGGATTGTGAAAGAAACCTCACACGAATGTGGGCTATTTGAGTATAGTCGTTGTGTATGTCAATGATGTCAGGAGTCACCTTTGGGCTTCAAGGAAATCTTAATAAAATATCTATCAAACCACAAAGACAAAATAACAGTGCACAGAAGATCAACAACATGCACGTAAAATCAAAGTATGTAAACTCTTTGTAATTTGTACCAATTATTACGTATAGAAAGAAAAAAAGCTGAAACCTGGCGGCATGGCGAAAATAATATAGGTATTTTTGTAAAGAGGAGCATGTTACTTCAATGTTTTTCATCTTCTGATATTATAAGAATTATATTTACCCCCTAGAAATATCTACAAGACTATTTGAAATGTCCTTCTATTGTTTTTTTCGAGAAATATAAATATCTCACAATGGGCAAGCAACATCTATCATTCAATTGATGCATATAATAAATTGATGTAAATACATATTGATAAATATCGTATCCCATTGAATTTCTGCACTTGTAAAACATATGACGGTTGAGCCCGCCTTGTTATCAATATAAGCTAAATCCCGCAAGTACGTACGTATTCAGAGGCTGCTAATCAACAAGGGGTGAATATTGCTTACATATACATCTTTGTAAGTCTAGGATTTTTTTCTCGTATAATGAGTACGATAATAAACTATAATTGGAGTATAGTTCAATGAGGCTGTTTGCATGAGTATATTCAAAGACTTTGTACCACCTCACATTGAATTCCATACAAGTTGTTCGTGAGACTTTTTAATATAAAACCCCCTTTTCTTTTATTATCATTTATTCTTATTCAACTTCCATATGCAGTTCTGAAGGGGGGCCTTTCTTTCCACATTATTGCAATCATTCATATATCAGAATAAAAAAAAAAGAAGAGTCATAGATATACCAAGTCGAGCTTTTGACTTTTAGTCTTTTAGTTTCCTCCTTTCCTAAGTCTCTACAAATGTCGAACGTACAACATAACAACATGGATGAGCAAACAATGTTACCATCTTCTAAAAATCTTCCAATACAAGAGTTTTCTCGAGTTTGTCGAATCTGTTTAGAAAAAGACGACAAGGATAACCTCATCTCACCATGTAAATGCAAAGGCTCAATGTAATAATAACCTTTTGCAAGCACATACTCGCATATACGTAACGATCATATATCTATCTCTTTACTCACGCTACTATTAAATACATAGAAAGTATGTTCATGCACATTGCATAGCATCATGGAGGATATCTTTAGCACACAACAATCGATATAAAGAATTATATCATTGCACATTATGTCAACAGCGATTCCAAGTACGCCATCGAAGACGATGGGTGGCATTACTAAACTACAGAGGTATAATTAGAAGAAAGAGAGGGGAAGGGGTAAACAGTTTGTATAGCTATATTTCTAGGTGTATTTCTTTTTGTACATATAACATATTGTTAACTTCTCGTTTGGGTAATTATTTTCCGTAGCTTCTCGTGTCTTGGCAACAGTCGTTATTCTGATACTTGTTCTTATTCCTGCAGGTAAGGACGTTTGACATTTTTCATGCAATCAAAAAAACATCCCCATTTATTAACAAACAAAATAAAAATATAAAATTCTTAGGCACCTTGATGAAAACACTTATTCACTTATCAGTGCAATTATCAAATTACTCGGGTGGTTTACATGAAGTATGGAATAGTGGATCACTTATGAAAATCATCATTGCCTCAGTTGAAAATTCATTACGACGTTCATTCTTAATCTTTACTGACATACAACCCAACGAAACCTTTTCATCATTTGCCACACAACGCAAAGTGCTTTATACGCCTTTTCCCGTATGTTTTCGATCGGCGTCCGATACCAACCATTCTCTTGTTACCAGCACCCTTCTTTATTACTTTTTATTCCCGTTGGCAGATGACCGATTATGGCATTTCATTTTATGTCGTCTTGAACACCTTCATCTTGGTTTCTTTTTACTCGGTAGCGTTAATAATATATGGTTCACATACAAGATTTTAAATGATATGTTTGACATTGTGTTAGCTGTACAACAAGATCAAGCGGAAGTGGGTGCTGATGATGATCATGTCATGGAAGCAATTGCTCAGCAACAAGATGACAACAATATGATTAGGGATGAAGAAGATGAGGGCGATGGTAACCAAGAGCATGATATGATACAAGCAGCTGTTGCCGTTGCAGCAGCAGCACAAAATGATCAACGGATTGACAACTTGACACGTCGGTTGGGTAGACTGGTCAAAGGTTTCTTGTTGACATATTGCTGTTCACTTGTAGTGCTTTTTTGGATACATTTCAATCTATTCGCATTCCACACTGATGCTCAGGGACAAGATGATACAACAATAGCCGATAATAATGAAGAAAGGATATATAGCTCGCGACAATTTGTAGCAGAATTTCCATTATGGACATTTCGCTGGGTCACCTTAGGTATTGCTGTTGGTGATTTTGCAACACGTGGCATCTATGGGTGGCTAGCAAGGATAACAAATTGTGTTGATGATGAAGAAGTCATATCCCAAGCAATAATATAATTAATTCCACATCACCATTTTCTTTCTGTCATCCACACACATTTTCCCCTTTTTCTTCGATATTAATTTATTCCTAGTTGGGCATTGAAAATTATATTTAACTCGCCATTTAAAACAGAAACACCATAACCATCATTATTATATCATCATCCTCTCCCCTCCGCACAATATTACATTCCTCTCTAACTTCAAAATCCATCACAGCATTGTATATTCAACATTAAAATATTACAAAGAATCGTGAAAAAATTGTTTGCATTAATCAGACTGCTTTTAATGGCGTATGGTAATGATGAATTTTACAAAACTTATTGTGCCTCAACTTCAGGAGCGGCAGCAACAGGTTCGGCAGCAGGTCTACCAAAGTCTTGGCTGACGGGTTCGCTGATGTAAGCTTCATCCTAATAGACCACAATAATAGTAGATTATTATTGTTAATAAACCAAATCAAACCAAACCAAATTTCCAAATTATGAAAAAGCAATATGAATTTTTACCTTAGGTTCAAGAATGGTGATAATATCAGGAAGAGGGTTCTTAGGACCTTGGCGACCGGAAGGATCATGGTCAAGCATAATCTTGACCTTGATACCAAGGACACCTTGACGCAACAAGACGTGACGAACAGCGGTGGTAATGAAATCACGGGTGGGTTGACCAGAGTGAATCATGAAACCGTCACCGAACTTCATGGCCTTGGCACGGGCAGCACGAAGCTTACCAGAGACAACGACTTCACAGCCCTTGGCACCGGATTCCATAACGAAACGGACAACACCGTAACAAGCACGACGAACAGCCAAACCGTTCAACAACTTGTACTTAACGGATTCAGCTTGAGCAATGGCACACAAGCCACGGTTTTGGACACGTTCAGCGTACAATTCAACAGCGCTTTCAGCGAAACGGAAACGCTTTTGGACCAAGGTGGTGAGCTCGCGAATACGACGACCCTTTTCACCAAGAACGTTTTGAGTGTGAGTGGCACGGATAATGATTCTATTTTAATAGTTTTTTTGTCGTTAATACATATAATCCATTTTAGTATCCACTTTCAACTTTTCTCCCTATATGTTTATTCTCTTTTTTTTTCGTTGTTGCTGATGAACATAAAAAATAAAACGTACTCTGTGCGCGAGGGAGTGTTACGGACTTCAACACCGGCGTAACCATCTTCGGCCAATTCACGGGTCAAGAATTCGTTCAATTCGGCGTAGAAAACACCATCAGCGACCTAATAATATATAAAAATTAGTTTACATTGGTTTCCTCCAGCATTGCATAATACGAATAATTGTGCGTGCAAAAAATAAAATAAATTTTTTCATCCTAGTACTTACGAACTAATTTGGAAAATGAGGATTAAAAAATATATAAAAAGATTTTGTATATATAGAAATAAATAAATAATTAGTACATCTATCCATCCATCCATGTTGGCTATTCATCTATTCACGCAATCATCCATCGAGTGTTGTCTATCGTATATCCATCTACCTTTCTCTTCTTGGAGATCTGAGCGGCAGCAGCAGCCATGTTGTGATGAATGGAAAAGGGGGTTTTCTTATGCTGTCAATCCATACTTTTGAACACCTCGAACGACGAATCAGTTTGGATCTGAATTAAACCACCGATTCTATTTTCTTTGAATCAATACTTTGCCGCTAACACTACCCGATTTATAATGTTTGACATAATCTTTTGTCACTTCTCTCTTCTACTGATATACAGGTATGTTTTTCGAAGTAACTACTTGTTGACCAACAAAAAGAGAAAAATACTAGTCCCTATCAGTAACAACTGCTTATTATTTGTATCTGGTCTTTTGAGCTAATTGACGTAAAAATGTTGTCAATTATGAGGATTCAATAAAATAAAGATAACTTAACATGTAATAAAAAAAACCAAATAGCTTATATGTTGTGCATATAGCTTTTATTTAGTTATTCGATTGCATTTTTGACTTTATCCCATTTTGACATGGAGGTCGAACTATGCTATCATCTTTATTTCCATCTCTTTCATTTCTCAGGCACATATAATTTCTTTCTAGCTATTATCATCATTTTGTATATTGCGGTGTTTCTTGTGATCAAAAAGAGCTGTAGCTTATTATACTAGTTAATAGTTGTAAAACTATTTACTAAAGACTTTAAAGATTCATGAGAGGTAGAGCAGACTTGTTTAGTTCACGAAATACATTGCTTCCCATTTCATACCATATGAAGTATTTTGTCATGGTATTTTGAAAGTATCGCAAACTAGTAAAACTAAACTTAATATTCATGCTCTCAATATTGTTCGCGCGCGATTTAGCCTCTAGTAGATTAGAAATAGCAGCAACAGCTATAAAAAGTGGAGCGTTTTTTTTTAGTTGGCCGTGCCTTCATCCGTCTCACCCTCTTATTCGTATAACTTTGGATAGACAGTCCAGATTAGATAGTTGATCCAATTCCAAACCAAGAAAGTATGTTGTATTTGCTTTATTTGCTGGTTGATTGTGTGTATTTATTATATAACCACTCTGCAATTTAAATGTATTTGTTGAACTGATCGACTCAGCATAGTCATCAGCATCAAAATATAAGCTAAATACAAACAGTATCACGTGGTACGATGCGGTATAAAGAGTTAGACGAGTATTACCACATATAGAAAGAGATTTAATAAGCAGATGAACACTCCATTCTTTATTCTTTGTTGTTCTGAGGCCATCCAAAGACTTTGAGTAAAGACACCTTTATATACTTTACTAGCATTTTCTTTTGTACAACTACTACATGTTCTAACTCTCTGGCTGGGATAAAAACCCTATTATATATTTATATTCGTTGAGTAGAAATTAAGGAATCAACAGTCTTGTTATCAGGATGATTACTTCGTATGCAATATCCATCAAGTAAATTTTCAATTCTTATGACGGACATATCGTAGTCAATAGTCATAGCTCACTATAGCGTGCAATGCCACCCCTAGTCCATTGTTTGACTGAGAATGGTATATTGAAATGGCTAAACATGAAGGATGAGCGCTAGAATTACAGGTAGCATATAAGCTAAGACGAGTACGTAGTATAACTTTTACAACTATTTTCTTTAATTATTTGTGGTACATTTATAATATAGCTTTCTTGTAGGGGGCTGGTGACACAAGTACTGAACAGCCATACTTGTGTAATTATACTTTTCATTTATTTATAATTTTAGAAGTTTTTGGATGTGGGATGTATTATTTGTAAAGAGGAAGTCAATAGTGTAATGGCTGACGCGATGATAAAAGTAGTTTTATAGGTAGGTATTTTTTTTTGGTAATACCTTGCTGAAAGATAACAAATAAAAGATTCTGCTACCCCTTAATTTCTTCATTTGCTTATGTACCTATGTTCACTGCATGTGTTTCAGTGAAATCAAAATCCTTACTCCTCATAAAAATAATTTAGCAAAACTGATGTATTTACATATACGTAGACTTGTAATACACAATAAAAAAGGGAACTACATGTTAACGTCTTAGGTATCTACTACAAATAAAGGTCGACCCATTTGTGGATTAGAATTTTTATTTTTGGTTTGTGCATGGAAAACAATAATTCTCATAATGCAAATTTATACATGTGATATTTATAATTAAACGAACTCTATTTTCTTATTACGTATATGTAACAATAGTACAATAAAAAATGTAGTATGAAGGTAAATATTTGAGACATGTCATTATTCTGTGCATAGTGTACAACTCATGTTTTACTATTTAAAAAAGCATCAATAAATATATAGTGAAGTACATCCTACCATTTGTAAAAGAGAATAAAGCCATTAAAGAAAATAGGCCAAATCAAAAATGCTGGGTTTTAGATTGTTGCCAACAGTGACGCTGTGGGGCAAACTTTATTACCCATAGGCCCGTCCTGCGGCGGCTTTTTATTTGTTGTCCGTGGCGGGCATTCGTCTTTAACACAGTGAGTCAGTATTGTTATACAGTTGACAAATCGTTTTTTTTTTCTTTTCTGTTCTTTTTCTCCAGAACACATTTAACTAACAACAAACACAACAATGACTCAACCCAAATCCGTTCTTCATGGTGGTTATCATACCAATGTCAGTCGTTCATGGCAAGCTGAACGAACTTTGAACAAGGAAATGTTAATGTACCCTATTTTTATTACCGATGATCCCAATGCCTTGGATCCCATTAATTCTTTACCTGATCAATACCGTATTGGTATTGACCGACTCAAAGCATTCATTGAACCATTATATCGTAAAGGTTTGCGATCCGTCATGTTGTTTGGTGTTCCCCTTGCCGAAGGTGCCAAAGATCCTTTTGGTACTAACGCAGACGATCCAAAAGGTCCTACTATTTTGGCCGTGAAGCTTTTACGTTCCGAGTTTCCTGACTTATTTGTTGCTTGTGATGTTTGTTTATGTGAATATACATCGCATGGCCATTGTGGTATCTTGCGTGAAGATGGTACATTGAACAACGACTTGAGTATTGAACGTTTGGCAAAGGTGTCTGTTGCTTATGCTGAAGCAGGTGCTCAAGCTGTCGGTCCTTCCGATATGATGGATGGTCGTATTGAAGCTATTAAAAAAGCTTTGCAAAATGCTGGATTAGCACACAAGACCATGTTGATTTCTTATGCTGCCAAGTTTGCAGGTACATTCTATGGTCCATTCCGTGAAGCTGCTAACTCAGCACCTGCCTTTGGTGACCGTCGATGCTATCAATTGCCTCCCAATGCCCGTCGTCTGGCACGTCGTGCTATTACAAGAGATATGGAAGAAGGTGCGGACATGATTATGGTTAAGCCTGGAACACCTTATTTGGATATTGTTCGCGAAGCATCGGATTTGGCAAAGGATTACCCTATTGCTGTATATCAGGTCTCGGGCGAATATTCCATGTTTTATCATGCAGCTAAGGCTGGTGTCTTTGATCTCAAGACTGTTGTATTGGAATCTATGACTGGCTTTTTGCGCGCAGGCGCAACTGTGATTCTTACTTATTATACCCCTCATTTATTGGATTGGCTGGATGAACAATAATTTTATCTTACATAGCATACTTTCACATATATACTCTTTTTGCTGTTGTTTTTTCGTGTTACTTCCATTTCTTGTATGTAATTATCATTTTTATAAAAAGGGAAAGAAAAAAGAATACTGTCTGCTAAAATATATGAAGGCGGATAAATTGTTTGACCTTCGGTGAAATGTTGTTTCCGATTTAAAACTTTTTCCATTATTTGCCATGTGAGTAGCAGAGACAGCGGATTTTTTTTTTGTTTGTTGCTGAACATTTAACCTCTTTTTCTTCTTTTTTCTTCTTCTCCTTCTGTTTATACTTAAAACTAGTATATCCAACACAAAATTATAAAACATTTATTTTCAAAAAAATGCCACCACAACGCCACGAAAGCACGCATAATGATACTGACGAAGAAGAAGAATTATTGTATGACATGAATAAATTGGATGGTGACATAATACGTAGGCATAATGAAGACGACGACGAGTTTATTTATAATCAAGACGCGCCATTACTTACCGGCGTTTCATCTACTCCTCGAACAACAACAAAACAAACAGTGCGATGGTTTAATAAATTACGTCAAAAGATATCCCATTTCTCAATACAAACTTCATCCACCAACAAAGAACCAACATCTATACGACGGAGACGACGATGCTGCTGTTGCCGACTTTCCCTTTGTCTTGTCATCACCACGTTTATTACCATCACTTTTTTCATCTGGACCTTCTTTTATTTTTCACCCGCTACGTTACCTAATCCAACGTTTCCCGATAAATCTACTAATACGGATGCTCGCTTCTTAACTCTCAATATCTTTATGCGACCGCCAGGCGTGAAAAACAACAAGTCAGATTATAAGGAGCAGCGACTAGATTACATTATCAAGTACATTTTGCCTCATTACGATGTGATTACCATTCAAGAAGCATTTGCCTTTGCTAATCGACGTATTGATAAGCTTCAAGTAGCTGCCCGAGAAATGGGATTTAATTACCAAGTTGCCTCACCACGCCATTACCCCTGGCAATTAGCAGCGGATGGTGGGTTACTCTTACTATCCCGTTTCCCGATTGCAAAATCCGACGTGATTGAGTTCCCGCGTGGATTACATAGCGATTGGTTATCTAAAAAGGGTGCATTACATGCCCTCATTGAATTAAATGCACAGAGATCCGTGCATGTCTACACAACACATACACAAGCTTCTTATGAAAGTGATGGGAAATTGAATATGGACGATACCAATATGCGATTAAGTCAATTTGCACTTGTTCACCAATTTATATCCGAAACGGCCAGAAACGATGGGTCACCGATCATGATTATGGGTGATTTAAACGTGGATGCATCAAAACATGATCAAGAAAATAAAACGCTTCCAGCACTTCATAGTTCAGATGCTTACATTAAAATGTTTAACATTTTAAATGGAACCGGATTACCGGATGGCACCTATAGTGACCCTGATTGGCATATTGATACTATGAAAGATATTGTTTATGAACAATTTGGATACCATCCTGTCACATTTGGTAACGTAGTTGCAGACAAAGAAGCGACTGAAGGCGTCAAGCCGATCGAAACAGTGTTGACGCATTTTGATCAAGTAACGACGGTTCAAAGTATTGACCGTATGTTTTGGGCGGATCGTTTTTCAAATACCATTACAGTCAGTAATATCACCATTGAACATTTTTTCATTGAAGACAATAATGAGTTAACCGAGGATGAAAAGGAGGAGATAGAGTTTACACAGATATCAGACCATTATGGTTTGAGTTGCCATATTAAATTAAATTAAATTAAATTTGTTTTTATGGTTTGTTTGTTATTTTATGTTAATAATACTATACTATATTTGTAATAATAATAAATTGTAAAGAAAAAAAATTAAAAGGGTCATGTTGAACTTATGATTTAAAATGATGGAGAAAAATAGGCTATTATGTAAGATGGAGAAAGAGAGAGGAGGAGAACGAGAAGAACGAGGAGGAGGAAAACGAGGAGGAGGAGAACGAGGAGTGGGGCAAAAAATAAATTAAGTGTATGAAAACAAAAATATTACGAAGAGAATGAAAACATTTATGATGAAATTACAGTTTGAAGTGCAGTAAGAATGGTCATGCATTCATTCTTGCTACCCGCAAAAACTTGATATGAGCCTTCACTTTGGGTTTCAAGTACAAATGCATTTGGCACAAAAGTTTCACGTTCTTGATCAATTGGACTGAGACGTGTCACTGTTCTTAAGTCAATAACATGAATAGGTTTTGGGTTCTAAGGATAAATTGTAATATAAAATATATTAATACTAGTATCTTACTAACTAGACATATTTTTCTCTATAATCACTAATTGTTCCATTACCAATTCATCACGATACAAAATTAAATTCTTGCCACGGATTATAAAGTATCGACGTCTCCAAAACTATTTATTGTATTCTTTTTTTAGTCTCATCTAATGACCATAGCAACTTATAATATAAATTAAAAATGACTTACCGGACTTGTATTCGGTTGAACGGAAGCAAATCCGGACAGCATAACATCTTTATTTTTTTCTGCTTCCTTCATACGTCGTTCCATAGCCTTTTGTTCCTCCAAACGACGTTTTTCTGCCTCTGCTTTCTTTTTTGCTTCAGCTTCAGCAGCCTTTTTCTGTACAGCAGCTTCAGCTTCAGCTTTTTTCTTTGCCTCTACTTCCTTTTGCTTTTTGACGGCAAACTCCGCTTCTTGTTTCTTTGCTGCTTCTGCCTCCTCTAATTGTTTTTGTTCCAGCTCTTTACGCTGTTTTTCTGCTTCTTTTCGTTGTTGTTTTTCAATTGCTTTTCTTTCTGCTTCTTCCTTTTTACGTTGTTGATTTTGCTGTTCCTGCTGTTCCTGATGCTGTCTTGCAGCCTCAGTCTCCTTTTGTTGTTGCTGTTGCTTTTCAAGTGTTGCAGCTGCAGCTGCAGTGGCTTCTTGTTTCTTTTTTGCCTCTTCTGCTTCTTTCAAGAGTTGTTCTTCTCGTTGTTGGCGCTTTAAAGTTTCTCCATTATCTTGTTGTAATGAAGGTGGGAAATCTTCACTGGCTTCGACAAAAGATTCGGGTTCATCAACGACTTGTTCTGAATTATTTGGAGGTGGCGTTTGTTGTGATTTACGACGTGCAGCAAGTGAAGAGCGTTTACGTTCAGACATGGATGGAGGTCGAGACCGGTTCGGTACCTGATTTTCATTTAACTTGAGTCGTGTACGAATATTAGCGTCACTAAGATCGTTAAGTGAAGAGGCGGTAATTTGAGCATTATGTGATTTTAATACGTTTGCTACGGATCGACTATGTACTAGTGCTCGGGCTATTATATGAGTTATGATAAGATGGATGGTAAGTCTTTTTTTTTATCGTGTAGATATTATAGCATGATGATAATGATAATGATGCATGATCTTGTTACCTCGTCGCACGCCACTTTTTTTTTCACAAACGAAAAAAAAAACATTTTTGGGTTAGTCATGATATAATTGCGTTGGAATTGGTGCATCTAGGTTTTATAAACAGATATGTATGACACTTAATGATTTATTTACCTGACTTGTTCTGATACCCAGGTTATAAGAATAAAGCGGCCATCGATTCTTACGAAACCATATAACACTTCATTTGAAAGGTGTTGACGGAATTCACTACATTAACAATAATAAACATGTAATTTCTTTAATTATTACCCCATATATCATTACCTCCCCGACCTTTCACACCAACAGAAATAACTTGCTATAATAATGCTTGTTTTTATTTACCTTAAGCCACCAGAACCTTTAGAATAAAGTGAAATGACATCGCGAGTATCATTGTAACCGAGAATCAACCTTTATTATATCATTGTCATGACAATAAAAAAAAAAATAAGATGACCTTGTCCTTTTTATTTTAATCAAGTCGCGCTAATAAATTTATTTTTATATCTCTCATACCAGTTAGTCTCCTCGCTTTGTTCAATTTCAGCGTAAGCTTGGGCGATTTTGGGATCAGATACATCACACATGATGAAGAAAAAATGTAAGTGATGAAAAAAAAAAATAAAAAGAGAGGAAAGAAAGCAAATAGACAAAGAAAAAAAGAGACTAAAAAGTTTGTTTTTTTAATGGGTTGGTAATTGTTGTACGATCATTTAGTACTTTGTACGACATTGAAAAAGTTAGCCTCAGAAAGAGAGAAGTGTTTTATAATGGATTTCACAAAACCAAAAAGAATTACAAAAATGAGAAATAAGAAGAAAAAACAACAAATAATATGAAAATGAAGGTATATCGAAAGGGTCAGATAGTAGAGAGAGAGAAAGAGAGAGGAAACATGTACAAGTAGTAATAGTAGTAGAAGAAGAGGGGAATGTATAAAATATATATATAAAAGATATTTTTTCAAAAAGAGAATTCATTACAATCCATCTTTTTCAGGTATCACACAAGAAGAATTTATGGAATTTTACACAAGAGAAAAGAGAGGGAGTGAGAGTTGAATATATATATATATATATAGATAAGTTAGGTCAAGGGAAGAGAACAGTTGATTATTTTAATAGGTTTCGTTTTGGTTTGGACAATGGATTGTTGTATGCAATCCGTAATCGTCACAGTTTTCACAATACTATAAATGATACAAATGATATAAGTATTTTATGTTTATACACAACTGAATTATAACAGCAATTGTTTTTCATGTTACTTACAGGTCTTTCAGTGTCGGTATTCTTAGTATTACTATTACTGGGTGGTAATACTGCTTTGCACGTGTAAATAGTATGGCCCGCCACTTCACAGATTTCACAAAATGGTCCGTCATCTGTATGCGGACCATTGCTACTACTGCTGCTGCTGCTCTTGCTCAATGTATCATTATTTTGTTGCTGTTGCTTCAATGTTTGCTTCATATCTGCCAATTCATTCTTAAGTCGAGATGCTTGTTTTCGTTCCTTTTCCAAAGCTTCTTCGAGATCAGATTCCTTAAAAATCTTGGATTCAATCAACGATTCCAGATCGGCAATATCGCGGTTCAAAGCAGTTAGTTGTTGTTGATGAGCCCGTTCTTCATCTGCTTGTTTTTCCTTGAGTTGGCGTAATTCTGTATTCTGCTTGACCGTTGTGACTTCAATTTGTCGTTTAGCATCATTCAATTGTTTTTGCAATCGCTCAATACGTTCTTGATCATTTTGACAATCGTCCAAACCAGAAGGTGTAGCAGGTTCTTCAGAATGTAACTTTTCAACTTCTTCCATAAGTTTCATGCATTCGTTTTGTACTTGTTTGTGAGTTTCACCCAAAGTTTTGATTTCTTTGGTAAGACGCTTATTTTCAACTTGAAGACTTTCGACTTGCTTCTTGCTATCTCCCGCATTGGCATCACCAGAAGAAGATAATAGCAATTCGGCTTGTTGCTTTTGTTTGCTGAGCATAGCATTTTGTGCTTCCAACTTTTCGATTTCTTGACGTAACATGGTAAGTTCTTTACCGCGCTGTTCACGTTCTTTGGTCAACGAATCAGTATCAGCACCATACTTGCGTAAATCAGTTAATGCACCTTCGGCTCTATTTAAACTCTCCTGAGTTGTTTGTAAATCACGTTCAGCCTTTTCTTTGGCTTCATTTAAACGCCGTAATTCACCTTCGGTCTTTTTCTGACTTTCTACTGCTGCACGTACATCCTGCAAGTATTTGGAACTCACATTGCGCTGCTCCTCATAATCTCCTTGCAAGCGCGTAGCTTGCTCTTGTAGCTTTTCATTCTCTTTGGCTAATTTGTCGCTTTGTTTGACTTGATCACGCAGTTTGTCCGCTTCGTTTTTGAGTGTTTCATAAAGTTGCTTTTCTTTGGCAAAAGCTTGAGAGTTTATTTCAATATTCTCCATCAATCGTTGACGTTCGCTTTCCCAAACACTCTTGATCTTTTCAACCTCATCTGACTTATCGCGGGCATTCACCAATTGTTCAATTTCTTGTTTGAGTTTAGCAATAGTATTATGTAACTCTTCCCTTTCTTGAGTCTGTTTATCATTTGTGCTCGACATTTCTTTTTTCAATTCTTCCATGGTAGCCTCATAGGCTTCGATGGCTTCTACACCTGCTTTACGAAGTTCTTCCCGTTCGGATTCCAAGGAATTTACTTTACGCTGTTCGTCCATCAAACGGGCATTGATGGCTTCCATATCAACACGATGTAATTCCACAGAACTTTCATAAAGTTCGATACTTTCCATACCGGCTTTCTTTAGTTCTTCCACGGATTGATCCAGTTGTTCAATACGTTTTCTATAATCTTCCACATTGGCCGTTTCACGATTCAAATGTTCCTTGGCTTGACTCAATTCACTCTTGAGCTTATTATATTCGTCTTGTGAAGCACAATTTTGATGCTGTAACCATTTTTCTTCAAGTTCTTGAACTTCTTCACGCAGTCGTTCCTTTTCACGTTGATGACGATCACAATCGGCCTTGGTACGACGAACCTCTCGTTCTCGTTCTTCTGCCATATTGCGATGCATTTCGACTTGTTCAGATAAAGTACCCAAAAACATATCTTTTGCACGCATGGATTCCATTAATGACGCCATTTTTTCATGCACTTCTTCCATTTCAATTTCCATTTGCATTTGCCGTTCACGCATTTCTCCTGGATCATCTGAATAAAAGTTGGATGTGGTCATGACATTTTTGGATGCTTGAAGAGCAGCAACATTAGCTTCTGCCATTGTGACTTGCTGTTCCAATTCTTGTACTCGATGTTCCACAGCCACCTTTTCTTTACGTATTTGAGTGACTTGTTCTTGAAGTTGATCACGTTCTTTTTTCAACTCTTGTTGTTCTTGTTCCAATTCAGTCACCTTATGCTCCAACTTCTTAATGGAGGACTGAATATGATCTTTTTCCTGATCCCATGATTTACGTTTTTGTTCATGCTCTTGTTTAATTTCCTCTACAATAGCTTTGTGACCTTCCAAAGTGAAATAAGATTCGTCGCTGTTTTCATTGCCTCCTTCGCCACCTCCTTTGCCATCATGAGCGGATTTACGAAGTACAACAGAACGCTCCAAAATTTGCTCTGCTGTTTTATTTTGTGCATTTTCAAGTTTAAGGAACTTGTTTTCGGCTTCCAATACTTCAACACGAACTTGAAGTTGTTGTAAACGCATGACAGCCTGATCGGGGGCTTGTGAAATAGCTTCACCAAGCATACGTTCCAAGCGAGCATGAGGATCAATAGGTTCTTCATTGGTGGAAGGTAAGTTGGCAGGAACAGGAGTATCTGTAAGCATCTCATGCATTTCGTCGTCAAACTCATCATGTAAACTATGATTGGTAGGCGTCATAGCAGGAGACGGAATACCATTATGTTGGTGGTGTTGTTTTTCTGTTGTACCATGGTTATTACTGCTGGTACTACGACGGGTCGGGGTTGGCGATTGAACGGAAGCTGGTGGTGCTGCTACCGAACGACGAACGCCCGCTGCTGAACGGGTAGTTGAGGCGGAAGATGAAGATCTTTTTGAACGAGTAAGTTGAGAAGCTGTCATGCCCACATAACGTGCAGCTCGAGATCCAACACGTTGAGTTGGTGGAGAGGGTGATCTAATACCATCATTTAGTGATGCTACTTTTGATGCCTGTACAAATAACCCTGTCTCTGGTGGACAAGCAAAATAACGTGTACTAAAAAAAATTATTAAATAGACAAGTATAATTTTTAATACTCCTTACTCTCTTATATTATATTATAAAAAAAAAACTCAGGACGAAAAAAAAAAAAGAGAGAAAGATAGACTCTCTTCCGAGAGTGATACCTACCCTTTAACGGAACCATCGTTTTTACCAGTACCGACAATATCCAGTTGAATACCAGCCCAAACACCTTCTTTAAAGTGAGTTGTACCCAAGAATTGTAAGGTACCAACGATACCCATCGAATCAACTGCAACACGTTCTCCAACGCGAAGTTGACCGTTACTACTATTACTTCGTTGAATAGGACTTATTGGGCCTGCTGAAGGTGGTTGTTTTGATTGAGGTCTTTGACGAGTTGTGACTATTGTTGGTTTTGGTGAAATTGTAAATGAGGTTCGAGGTGAGGTCATTGCAGTTCCAGCAGAGCCAAACGAAGATACAGAATAACGTGAAACTGCAGAAGTTGGTGATTCCACTTCGTCATAAGATGAGATGGAGGTACGTGAAAGGCGGGATGATTTGGAAGATTTTAAGGCTGGAACTGGTGGTGGCGCTTGGTCCGGATGATGCTTTCTCCGTCTCAAGTCTAGTGATGGTTGTCGTGAAAGTCTTTTCGTAGTAGCAGGTGGGGGGATGCCACTACTATTGGCACCAGGTATTCTTGACATTTACAAGGATTCTTCTTTCACTATATGATAATAAATTTATAAAAAGTAGCTTCCTGCTTGTAAAGTATTAAGAAAAAGAAGAGAAAGAGAAGTTTGGGAAGAAGAAAAAGAAAGTATGTATAAAAAAGAAAAAGAGAAAGAAAGAGAAGGACAAAATGGCTCAGGTCATGCGATGGTTTCCGTTAAAGTTGTTGCACTGAAAGAATGAAATATTTCACTCCTACATGGTTTTCCTTTTGTCCAACCATTTTTCATATCGGTACCTCAAAAAAATATCACTTTCTGAAAAATGTGTAACCCTTTAAAACGTCACGCGGATATAATAGTGTATCCTACAATTTATTTATTATTATTATTATATTTATTATATTGTTATCATCGTTATAGTAGCACCGTTTTTCATGGTAAGTAAAATTCAAATGAAAATCCAAACCTGGGGTTTTTTTAAGTAGATAATAAAATATCTTTAAGTGCTATCTTAAGAACATTTATAAAGTAGTCCGTGTGGTTGTTAATGCATAAAATAAAATAAAATACATACCATCTATATATGCATCCAATATAAAAGAAAAAATGAGACACACATTAATTGATTGTTTGGCTAAATAAATAAATATATTTATATTCAAAAAGTATATACAAACAGATGCTTTTTTTTTTCTTTAAATTCTTTCTTTTTTAAATTTTAATACTAAATAATATAAATCGTTTGAAGATAGTATTTATACAAAGGTGATGAATACTGTTAAGCATCATGAATCGTGTACTTGTTACTTTACTAACGAAAACGAAAATTAAAGATCGTATTGAAAACTTTATTTCTTAATGTTAGCATATGACGCACAATTTTATAATCATCACTATCTCGTTTTTTTTTTTTTACTTTCTCCCTCCGTGTCTCCTTTGGTTCCCTTGGAGGTAATGATAATTCGTCTAAACTCCCATAAAATACAAAGTAAAATATATTTATTATAGGATATGGTTTGTTTCTATTCTTATTTTTACTAGTGTATGAACGGAGCTTTTTTTTTCTTATTAAAAATAATAAATAATGAACTTTGCCCTGTTCATTTTATTACAAGATAGTCGTATTACAAAGCCCCTTCACAAATAACTTATATGAGTCTGGATCGAAAAGTCATTGCCACTTTAGGGAAAGGTCCTTTTTCTAAAAAAAAAAAAAAAAATACGATACAGAAAAATATAGCTCATAGATTTTCAAGAAATATTTATTTATATTTATTTGCAAGAGACATCAAATATGTAAAATAAAAATAAAAGTGGGTCACGAATTTTCATGCTTATCATCATTCCATGCATTCTGAGTGAAAAAAAGAAAATATCTTTTCAAAAAGTTACCATGCAGTGCAGCGTAGGACAGAAAGAAAGAAAAAACAGGAACTGAGGTTTGTGCTCCGCTTTGCTACGATTTTTTTTAGGCGATCCGGCTTTATGTCGTCATTGTATATTAAAATAATAACATATAAATTGAAAGTAGAAACGAGATTGGCTTTTTTTCAATATGTCTAGTTAGTTATTAATTCTTTGACTTATTTGTGCGTATAGTTTTTCTTTTCAAGCAGCGAGTAGAAGGGAAAAAAAGTCGGCTATATGTAAACGGATTATAATGATAGAAAGAAAGGTTACATATATTTCCTTCCTTTATGTATCTGTGAGGTGGCAAAAAAAAAAAAGCCAAGGGGAGTTACTCAAATCAGGAGGGGGATCTACACCATATTATGAATATGATACTATTACAAACATACTTATAAGTTATCGATCAAATTGATAGATCTTCCAATAAAAAGATACACATTAGAGAAAATACTTAAAAAGAGAGAGAGAGAAAATGTCTGGTTTCCATAGTAACAAAAATTACAATGATTTTTTGTCATGCCACATTCTTCTTTTGTTGCTTTGTTACCAAATTGTCAAACTTTATAAATGTGCTACATTTTTTAGGAGTTAATAAAAAATTAAATCTATATTGAATTACATTGTTATTATCATGTTTATCATATATTAATTACACTACTGCCATTCCTATTAAGAAAAAGCCAAAAAAATATATCTTTTCTCATCTTTATAAGTTATATAAAATTAGAAGGAGAAAAGCAATTACATAAGTATTTAGATAATACATGCTTTTTTTTTTCTGACATTGATCTGAAAAAATGTGTTTTACTTATGTATTATCAGTTACATCTGGTGCTACTTGTGCTCTTGAATAAGGAATAATGACAATCTTGGAATTCAAGATCTTATTCATCATAATAATAGAAAAATTAAATAATAAAGTAAAAGTATTTTAATTAGCACTACCTCTGCATACTTGATGAATTTAACTTGGCTCTTAGTGTTATTGTTGTTGCACACATTACAACAACAACAACCTAAAAGTCTTAAAATAGAATTCTCGTTTTATAATTACACATGCCAAGTAACAACAAAAAAAAAACATTACTTTTTTTAAGATAAATGAGTGGAAAGAGCACAATTTTTCCTTTTTTTTGCGCTAAATTGTTATTATTTGTTAAACTTTAACACAATAAAAAGAAAAAACTAGAAGGTGAAGTAAACGAATGGAATGAGTGGGGTAGCAAAGCTTCGAGAGAGCAAAAAAAAATATGTGATGTGTTTCTTTTTGAACAAAAGAAGCAAAGAAGGGGAATATATTGAAAGAGAGAGAATAGGGGTAGATAAAAAAAGGGGGGGGGTGGTGAGTGGTGTGAGTTGTTATATATAAAAAAAAGTGGTCTGTGGTAAAAAAGAGAGTTTGTGGATTTTAAAGGGGTTTGGTTTGTTGGCATGAGTATTGGAAGATATATTGACCTAATCTTTGGATATGATGATTAATAAAAAACAGTTTTATCCAAAAAAAAACAACGTAAACGGCAAGGAAAGAACGAGAAAATATATACAAAGAAAACAATAAAAGAAAATGAAAAGCTAAAAGGTGCTAAGAAGAAGAGAAGGGGTATGATTGTTGTGGTGTATACAAAAAAGAAGCGACGAATAGACTGTTGTTTGTTTTGTTGACTTTTCTCGTATGTTAATGATAAGAAATTTAATGAACGATCGTTATTCAAGGTGAAGCACCCAATTTCAATACTGAACATAAACGTTGTTGTAATTCAATCAAAGAAGGATCTGATGACTGAGGAGGACGTGCTGTCACCATTTTACTAGGAAAATAAGTACGTGGTTTATGCTCTTCAATGGTATGAAAAGAAACGGTACGTGGACGTTGAGGAAGCTGAGTTGGTGTTGCTGATAAGAATAATTGCTGATGATGATAAGGCTGGGGTGATAAAAAAGCAGGTAAAGGTAATGAACTTGGTTCAGGAGCATTATTAAAAACAGGTCCCGCATAGTTTGAACGTACAACGGCAGCACTATTTGAACGTCTTCGACGTTGAGGGGTTCGTAGCATGGTTGTTGTACTATTTATATATCATAATATTTATGTATTGGTTTCAAAACGTGTGTTTGTTTTTATTGTGCTATTCATTCGCACGAAATAGTATATACCTTTTACTCAATTCACTATCACTACGGCTCTGCCGTTTATTATTGTGAGAGATAGTGGGTCTTTGATGTTCAGACGATTTCTTTTTGCTGGGTTTTCTTGATGTTGGTAAAACGGCATGTTCATTTAATTGTAAAGATTTCGAACGTTGAGGTAAAGGTGATTTTGTTGTTGTAGATGTTGATTTAGAAATAGTAGTTGCAAGTGTCATATTGTGTGTATGTTTTTATTGAATATTTTTGAAAGTATTTATGTATTCTGAATAATATGAGAAATTTAAAAAAAAAAATTATATAAAATGAATATTAAAATAAAAGGACAAGAAATATGATAAAGTAACAAGAATAGAAGAAAAGAATTATAAAGGTGAAAAAGAAAATGTGGGTCATTTTTCCCAAAGCCTTGTTAAAAGAGTTCAATGAATTGTTGCTGCGTGCATGACCAAGCCAATCAACTCCGCGGTATTACGCACCGAAACTCCCTTCATTGTATATTTTTATAGATCATTCATTATGTTTTTATTTCATTTAAGGGTTCTTTGAGTATATTTGTATCTTGAACCATTTCCTTACTCTTCTTTAACAACATAGATGGACACGTACAATGCTTGATTATATTTGGCTATCTTTATTATTATACAAAATAACCAATCAATAAGATTTATCATGAAACATATCAAATGAGTGATGATAGTGAACAAATTCTCATGCATTGATAGGAAGCATAGTTTCACAAATACAGTTTTTACATAATCATACATTATATCGTGAGTTCATCATGATACGCACTACGTATAACAACGTATAATTCTTTTAAGAATGGTGTGTAGCTCCTTGTACATAATATATAAAAAGAATGAAAATGTGAGTAACACAAGGGGATTAGCTCCTTGTTGTTATTGTTATTGTCCTAAAAGAGAATTTATCCACCAACAGAAAAACTATATCCAGATAGAAAATGATTTCTTATCAGATTTTTTTAAATGTAAGCATTCGCACATTTATAAATTGCTTTCGTCGTACGTATCGTGAGATTTCTATCAATAATGGTTAAGTCTATACAGGTAATTTTCGTATATGTTGTCATTCTTGCCAGATAAGATTTCAACTCTTTCCAACTTGTATATTTCTAAAATTCAAATACGTAAGATGTCCATATAGGCCCTTTTGACGAAACGCAATCTAAATTTGTTACTTCTTTCTTTTGCTCGTATTACTAATGTTGAGTATAAACCAAAGCAACAAAAACTCCTGCAAATATAAGGTTTATAGGTAGTTTTTAATAAGATATGTTAAAAAGTAATTATACAATGCTAACTGATATTATGGCACAAAATGTAAATTGTGGTAGAGAAAAAATAACCAATGGGCGAGGACTAGCGCTTTGCTTCAATGTATTTTTCTATTTCATTGGCATTTATCTTTCTTGATCTTTCTGTAATTTGTCTTGTATTAAGAGGTGTAGGTACTATTAGTTTTCTTTTACAGAAGCAAACCCAGATCGTTTTTCACCGCTGTTATCCTCATCATCGTCTTTGTCACTACTGCAACTTCCTGCCTTGATAATATTCTTACTCGCTTTTTTTACAACGTCCTATAATATACAATAACAAGCAAAATCTTAAATAAAATGTGTTTCAAAATTATATTCCTGCTATTTTACCTTCATCTTGTACACATCCATAAGGAAAGGAATAAAAATATCATAAAAATTTGCTAACTCCATGGAAATCTTTTGTTGCTTTAGAGGTTTAACACGGCAGATATATCCATCGGATACATTCATTACTAAGGGTGTCACTCGTAGATCTAAATTGAATATAGCATTAATAGTGGGCCCTCGATAACGTAGTTGGAAGAGCTTTAACTACTTACGAGTATGACACGTAGAGTTTGAAAACAATTCTCATTATTATACATTTCTGACCCCAGCAGCAACATATCCTTCATTGTCTTTGGTAATTTATAAATCTTTTTAACAGCTCCTTGCTTCCTACCCTATTTCCATCAAAATATCCTTGTTCTGCCGACCCAAATTCAAGCATATCCTTGGCGATGAGCATATCTGGTTTTACTCCAAGTATCTTTTTTATAGATCCATCACTTGATAAATACCGTTCTTCATTTTGTCGACTGGATGAAGCTAATGATTGCTGATCACTCCTCCTAAGCATAAGTAGTAAAATTAGTTTTGATCAGCTCTATAGAAATATCGTTCTCTTTCATACCTTAAAATGTATATAACTTATAGTCTAAATATGCATTATATAATGCAAGAAAAAACTGGATAGAAGATTGTAAATGGATCCAACTAATGATTATCTTTATTGTGTGGAACACCTACCAGGTTCTTAGGAGTATGGCTTCAGAGAACAAAAAAATGCATTATAAGAAGGAATCGAAGATAATGGCCATTTAACTATGATGTATCTTAAATCCCACTGTGAGTGCGATCGGATTGAGTGATACTAGGTATCTGCTAGAATGAATTGGGACAATATACTCCTGGGTATATAAATCTTTGAAGAATTTAAACATGAATCTCAATAAAGTATCATTTAACAAGTAAGGGTACTTTAACAGAGGTTTATTATCATTATAAACATACATACATGATGTTATAGGTATCGGAGCGTATAGCTAGACTATGTACAGTATTGACACAAAACGGATCAGAAAAATATACATATGATTTTAAAAGAATTGGCATATATGATAGATATTCTTCTTTCTATTAAATAACGAAACGAGTTTAACCTCCAAAAAATTGAAACATCAAAAATTTTTGGTTATTTAAGATGGAATGCCCCATACTTGTCAATAAAAAAAGATGGAGCTAATAATTTTTAGTTAGTGATAGATACGTACGTAAGAAAATGTTTCTGAAAACTTATTTCTATAATATGGTAGCTTTATAATATTATTAAGCGGGCCAGTAATAACTGTATTTTTTTTCTTTGCCAAAAACAGTTTATTACGATCTATGAATGTATGGGATTAATCGCGGTAAATCTCTGGCCAATTCCAAGTGACCGTCGAATTCGACCTATAAGTACATATGCTACATGGAATCATCTTTTTCTCTTTACGTATTGGAGCGGAAATACAAAGAATAAAAAAACTATTATTATAAATCTAGTAAACATCCGGGAAAGCCCACCGGATAGCGGTTTATCGAATCACCGGTATTTTACCAAGTATATAAAATATATTTGAGAGAAACTACCGGTTTAGCGAAATACCGGTTTAGCGAGTACCGGTTTAACAAGAGAAAACAGCTGCGACACTAATAACACCCAGCAACCAACATGTAGCCAATCATGACATCTCACTCTGCTGTTCTTCCAGCAACAGGGCAAATTCAAAAGGTTCACAATAAGAACCTTCATTGAAAAGTAATGGCTTGGTACATAAACTTTGACGGTTAAAGTTTGCTGGTGCCAGGCTCAATACCATCGGAATCATTCTTTATCCTGATCGTATATGTACTCGATAGCAACAACATACAACACAACAACGCTTTTTGGAATGGTGTTCACAAGATAATAAAGATCCATATGCATCACCTACTGAAAATATCGTCAACTACCTTTCTTATGGACGGCGAGTTTTCAATTGGTCAACTAGCAGCACTGCTGTCTTTACATACCGTTTAGCCATCGTAAAACTTTTTGACGATTGACAAACAGTCATCAGCTCACGACTCTACCAACTATTTTTTTCACACTTCGGCCTACCAACAAATCCGATATAAACGTACAGCCTATTTTTCATTATTTTCAACAACATAACAACAACACAAATCCTATCAAAAATTATGTTGGCTACTCGGCGTTTGTAGAATGATGGGTCCTTGTGACATTAAACGTATAGATTTGAACCAAGAAGGCTCTTTTACCAATGCTCAACCTTCTCTTATTATTATGGTCGTGGCACCCGAAGAAAAACGTCTTGATCAGCGAATTACTCGCTCTGTTACTATTAAACCGCATAATGACCAACACCTTTGTCCTGTCGCAGCATCAACAACTTATAATACCCTGTCCGTATTACCACTTCGCCTTGTATTCAACCTCATCCAACATTATCCAATATCACCATCAACATGACCATAGCAGGTCTATTGGTGTCAAAGAGTTAGTAAGCACATTCAAGAAATCATGAAGCTTTTACCCGCCACTCCAACATACAACCACAGCAATATCAAGGCTCGAGCTTTGGGTTCATTACGTTCAACTGTCAATGCAGGAGCATCTGTTGAAAATGTTGCCGCTCATGGTTCTTGGTCCTCGGGCGTCATTTTCAATAATTTCTATTGCTTGTCAACCGAAACTCGTACAGATTTCACAACTTTGGTTTTAGGCCAACCTGCAGCCGGTGATTCTCTGAATATACAATCAGTTGAGCCACAACTCTATGAATAATGTGTTTTAAAGTCGAGGCCAAAGGCGATGACCTGCCTTTATATTATTATTATTATTATTATTATATAAGTAGTGTATTCCATATTATATTAAATAGTATCCTATACAAATAAAACCATTCAATATATTTATCCATTTTACCTACACTGAATAGTATGTACCATACTTGTTTTTTATTACTTCATTTTTTTGGTATCTTCTTTCCTCACTTATGCGAAATTTGAAATTCAGTTGGCGTAAAATCAATCTGCAGGAAAAGTAAAGAGAGACTTTACACTTCTTTTACTTTACGCAACACCACTTTTTTTTACTTTTTTTTTTTTTATTACTTTAAACAATGTCTCCCACTTGTCCTCTGGAATTTTCATCATTCGTTATAGACGAATCACATTCCCATGTTTCTTTATTCTTCAAACAATATCAAGCTTCTGATTGGAGTTTGTATAACTTTTGCGTGTGGATGCGTGCTGTTGAATCAAATTTCAACAAAGTAAAGCAAAAATGGCAATCTAATTTGAATTTGATCAAAGACTTAAATATCCCTCGTGATTTGAAACGTCATGTTGGTGAATTAATTGAATATAGCAAAAAAGCATCTGTACGTCAGTTTATACATACATACATACATACATACATATATTATATATATATTATATATAACATTTATTTGTTATTTTCAACATCTTGATTTTTTGATTTTCTATAGAAAGCTACTGTTAAAGAAGCCTTCAATTCACAACCATCTTCTTCTAGTCAGACTATTATTATGCATCAACCTACTATAAATGCTATGAATTTTAATAGTGAAATTACAAGTATGAGTTTAAGCCTTCTTTTTAAATATTGAATATGTCAACCTGAACTAACATGATATTATTAGCTTTTTCAGCTACAGCTGATAACGAAAATCAAGGTCAACAGCAACAAGAAGATGAATTAATACATACAAATAAATTTGCTGTTAATCCATCACTACGATCATTGTATGGATATATTTACAAATTGGTTAGTCTACACTCCTTTTGTCAATCCATAATGAGAACTTACACGATTGATATTTTTTCTTCTTCTTGATTAGCACCAAGGAAAATCTGTAAATATGAATAACGCTACGAAATTCTGTGGCGATACATTACATGACAAACTATATAAGCATTGTATTGAATTAATGAAAAAATACAACAGTCTTACAAAGCAAGAAGTATCTTGCTTACAGTAAGTATTCATTGAGAGCAATACACATGATTAAATGATAATGAACGTGTATTTCTTACTTTGTTATGCATGATAAAATAGTGGTACACTTTCCGGAATTGTGAATATGCTGAACAAAGGAGACCACAACTTAATGAATCTTATCCCGAATAGTACTCTTTCAGAAGTCAATTGTATTGCCAAGGGTATAGTTGATATTGAACAGGAACGTGTTGTTGAAGTTTTAAATAGTTTACACAAGGTAAATAATTTTGCATAATTTTTTTTTTTTGTTTTCGCTCTTCGTAACGATATTTATTGCATAAAATAAATTGTGGACTTTACATTCATAACGGTTGGCTATTATTTAGGTGTATTTAGATCGAGGCGTTCAAGGTGTACGTGTTGAATCAACAATGAAAAAGGCGACAATTATTTCACAAGGTGGTGTCAAAGCAGAAACTACTATTGAATATAAGGTGTATGAAATTATGGAAGTTATGTAAGTAAGAGAAAAAAAATCTCGTAACGTGTGCCAATTAATAACTAACGATACGATTCTTGTGGTATCTAGTATTAATGAGTTAGAATATGGAAATTGGTCTACATCCTCAAAATCTGAAACCGATTGCCTTTTCTATTGGAAGAAAGTTTTTGATATTATATTCAGAACATCGAACGATTCACAACAAGTCCATCTCAGTGTGTAAGTAGACATTGTTGTTAGTTAGTGAAGGCACATTTACTTGAATTATCACTATTATTATTCACACTATTCTTTTTATAGAGGAGAGTTGACTAGTACTGCTACGAAGTTTGAACGGATTATTAATGAATATGAGTTTGGTGAAACCAACAAAAATGTTTCTGGCAGAAAAATCGATTTACTTTTTCAAACAATAACTGTCAATGTTCAAAACAAACCAAAAATATTTGATTTATCGTCTGTGGAATTTAAAAAGATGGGAAGTGATGACAATTATCTCAGCTTGCAACAAAATAAAAACATTCGTACTATGAAATCAGTACTTGGATCGTTATTAGCTACTGTTAACCAAATGGATGTTGTGCTGGGTATAGATATCACTGGTAAGTTTTTTTACATACCAAGTATACTATGATCTAGGTTGATGAAAATATCTAACGTCTATTTATCAATAGGTGTGTCAGGCTATATGTTTGCAGTATTACCATATGAAGGAGTAACTTTTGCCACCAATGTAACCAAAAATGAAACTGTATTTTTACCTGTGAACAAGTACGATTTGAATGATTTTTTTGACAAAAAGAAATACGTGCTTCCTTTGTTATTTACTTATAAGGTAAAATAATAGCATATATAACAAAAATGTGATGGATAAAAATATATCAATATGAAAAAGACGGCTCATTTGTTTTTTTATAGGATATTATCATGAAACAAGCACAAGCCATTGATATGCATTGTCGCGAAGCAGTTCGAGAACGTTCCGTGGATTATGAATCATTACGTTTACCAGAATATCAATTACCTCCAACTTTATACTCTCCTAAAAGATAATTCAATTGCTGATCCTACCTTTCGTTTTTTAACCATACAAAAAAAAACAAGCATACCCAATCGTTTTTTAACCATACAAAAAAAAACAAGCATACCTAATCGTTTTTTTCAATGGAATCAGTTAAAATTTTTCAATGTGTATTTTCTATTGTATAACCCACAAAAGTTTTAGCGTACGTAAAAAAAAATTATTATAATCAAGGAACCTCTACCTCATTTTTTTTATTACCAATTATAAAATTCCTGTTTTATTAAAGTACTATGTTTTTACATTTTGTAACAACATTGCTCTTCTTTCAATAATACTACTTACATAATTTTCAGTTTTATTATATATAATAACACATTCATAATAAAGTAGTATCAAACTACATAATTTTTTTTGCCTTTTCCATCAATTTTTTGACACCATTATCTGTCACGTATTGACGATATTGCATTCAAGTCTACGTACGTAGCGTTTCAAATTTATCCATTGTGCATACGTAGTCACCAAATAAAAAACCATACTTACAGTATCATCATTCATCACATCATATATAGATGACAATATAAGTTCGTCTGTATCGTGTCTACGTAATTTGTTGTCTTTTCATATCAGCCACTAAGTCTTTGAAACCTAGAAATGTTATTTTTTACATTCCATCAAACATTTCATCAGAGCACAACATTACATGAGAATATCATCGCTCCGTCATATAACTTCACTCAATAAATTCCAATGTTTTTAGTTTTCTTCTTGATAATTCAGAAATTGATGAAGGCGTCGAACCGTAGAATTTCGGTTTGATTCACTAGGAATATTACGTACTTTTGTTAATTATGTATATCGTTTTTTAAGTAAAATTACCCGACTATTAATGAAGACATTAGGCACAATAGCTGGTGGTATACTAGGTATCGTGATATGGGAAATAACTCAAGGAAATTCATATGGAATTGGAGTAGTGATGTACATAAGTAGCCTTGGTAATTTATTATATATTACAACTTAATATATCGACAGCAGTACGTATCTTTTGTATTGTGACAACCATTACACTTATCTTGGTAAGACTTTAAAACAAATTCGCATTTTGACAACCATATTATCATTATATCCTAAATTATTTTAATTCAATTTTTTCATCTAAAGGTGGTCGTTTATGAGTATCAAATACAAAGTTAGTGGTGAAGATAAGATTGACCCAGCATGGATTTTTGCAGGGAAGGTATATTATATATAGCTATTTCAGATAGTTCAAGTAGGGATGAATTTCAAAATAAAAGAAAGTTGCTTAGATTATGTACTTAGATAATGATAATATTATACATTGAAATCTATGTCGAGAATGATATTAGTTCTTGCTGACGTTGTTGCTGCATCAATATTATCTACGATTCCAGAACCTCATGCAGGTCGTGTTGAACTCCGTAAGCGACTTGCTCAAACACTTCGTGATATCGGTCGTATTAATATATGAAATTTCAACTTCTTAATTTATTGCGGAATACGAAACAAGTTCATGGAAACTTACCAAGGAACAAGTTAAAGGATTTCGTCGTATCGATGGGGTTAAACATCCGTCACCAAATTGCAGACGAACGTTTATTTTTGGCACATACGCGGTTTGAACCCCCTTTACGAGGTCGATTTCCCATTAAAGTTTACAAGATTGTACTTGAAAAAGTGAATAATATGGCTGATCTCGTTACCGACATGGCATGTACTAAAATAAAATAGTAGCCATAGTACTAGTTAATGATGGATCGGTCTGGTACGTAAAAGTTGACTCATCCAGTAAAACGTTTTATTATACTTGGGGCTTTGTAGTTCGGTATTTGGACCCAGCTTAGCGAAAACAAATTCCATCGACATTGAATAAAGAGCGTCATCGTTATGCAAGTAGCAATAATTTAGTAACTAACAATACCATAAAAAATATAATATATCTACTGTAAATACATAACATATGGGAGAATTAAAAAAAAAAGACGAGTGAGTTATTTATAACATTCACTTATTATAATATTTGTATAGCTCGCATTAAATATGAAAACAATAAAGCTACGTATTATCAGCAACATTAGCTACTAAACACCCCGGCTAAAATGAGTAATAAAAATGAACGGATTTCCATGAATTTGCATGAACACCAATGTCATAAATTTCGATGAAAAGTGTCAGTTCATGGAGATCCGTAAATCTATGCAGAATCATAGATATTCAGTCACAACTATTAACTATTTATATGCAGATTCATGCATATTCATTGATTTTCAGCACCTCGTTTTTTAGTGATACACGTTTTAGTTTATGAACATATACATTATACTGTACCTATAACATAGTTGAAACTACTTCTACTATATTATGATAGGCACTTTGAATAATAATTTTTTTTGTGGGCCATTAACTATATGAGATAATGAGAAAAGTAATAAAAAAGATGCGTGGGAATACTACTTCTCGTCAAACGATCATGGCTTCGCAATTTCATAGATAAGCACTCATATTTACAAAGCATGCATTTTCATTCATATTCATAGGTATTATTTCATAGATATTTGTTCAGTTTTATGCAGATTCATATATCATGCAGAGCCATACATTGTCACTCAGATTCATTAATTTTTGTAATAGAGATTCATGGATTTATTTTTATGAAAATGAACGATTGTCTTTTTCCATGCATATTCACAGAGAAGCATGGCATTTCATAACCTATAATTCATATTCATTGAGAATTAGGTAGTTCCGTGCAATTTTTGGCCGTGGTGAAAATAGCTTTACCACCCTACATGATATCGCCTGGAGAGGCACGGCTTCAATTTGTACAACCAGTGGATAGTAATGTTTGTCTTCGAACTGACGAATTAACAGATCCATCCATTTTTAAATATAGTACATACGTTGTGACAAGCGGTACTTTTGTTTAAGAATTACATACAGGTATTACTTGAAGCAGTTGAGGATCCACAAGGATGGCTTTGTCTTCATGTCTAATTCATCAACGAGCCTGAGAAAGAAAGATATGAGAAATCTATGTATATTATACATTTCAACCCTTTACAATCTGTATATATAGTCATACATTGCTACTATTACTATTATAATTATTCTATTATTAATTACTTCAAAAGTTAAAGAAATAACTGCAATGACATTGTTGCTTCAAATTACCCATTCACCAAGTTACATATTGCTTTGTTGGCCTGTTTCTTGTAAAAGACAGATATAAATTATTTTGGTCAAAATTCTTGACATAGATTGTATATATCATACAAATCAAAATAAAATATATTATAATACATTACGATGTAAAATTTACAAATTGATCTTTTAATGGTTCGACTTTAATAATACATACTCTCATAACTGTAATTCATCAATACCATATCATAATAATAATTGATATATTCAAATAATTAGATTATCAATTAGTACGTAAAGGTCAAGAATGTATCAAGTTTGATAAGTAGATTTAAAAACGAAAGAAATATAGTACGTATAAATAGTAATTATTCTCTAGTAATATATTCATTCTCCCGTAATGTGATATGGTCCTCTGCGGAAATACACAGCAGGAGCAGGCTTCGAATTAAAGATGGGTATTTTGCTCTTATTGGAAATACTATGAACTATCTGATAGATTCTTTTAATCAATATCACTACTACCAGTACCGTTTTTTTATAAACCATATATTCCGTACGTAAAAAAGCGAATAAATAAATTACTGCTAGCTAACAGTATAAAAAAGGTTTAGCTTTTTTTTTATTGACAATAACATATGTGCTAGTGAATTAACAAACGCTTGTAACCATAATATGGTGACATAAAAATTATAACTCACAGGTATTATTGGAAAGCATTATCATGCAGCTTGCGTAAGTAAGTGTGCAGCTTTTATTGCGTTGATTGATGATAATTGTATTCTATTAATCCGGATTTTGTTGTCGCTGGTAATACGATCATGTGGTGCAAACTCACAGTTTCGATATTTCGATATTTCACATCCCGCGTCTATATATAGTAATTTGTAATCAAATTTATATCCAAAGCTTTTATTTGACTTATTCTTCACTATGCATATGATAATGAATTGATAAATATTAGTACCAACTTATATATCAGTAGTATTATTCATACTTAAAATAAGCTAACTAGTAAGGATGTCCTAGCTTTTATTATTTCCAAACTAATTATTAGCTGCTGATGTTTTATCTCTCCCTTCCTTAGTATAAAAAAAACAGAATGATTATACGTAATATACCAATGAAAACTAGTATTCTTTTTTTTCAAGTTTAGGATATCAAATCCATATTTGATAGGCACTTGATTATGATTTTGAGTAATATTTGCTGTGGTTAGTTATTTGATTATAAAGAAAATATTTTTTTCATCTCTATATATTATAATAAAGTAAAAAATTGCCAATGGCTAAAAAATCATTGCTAGTCTACATGTATATAATCATAAAAAGAGGTATTAAAATATGGATAAATATTGGTCCATCAGCTAAACATAATTCCTCCGAATTATATAATGTTTTGGATGTTTTAAATTCATACTTTTCCAGCTACGTAAAAGTGCCCAACTTTGAAGTTCTAAAACTTTTTTGAAAGATAAGAAAAAAGAAGTAATTCACTACTTTTGTTCTGAAAGACCCTGAACTCATTAATAGTGGATGTCTTTTATGCTTCATGATGATCTAGAAAAGTAGTAGGGATCCAAGAAAATAGTAGTATAAAACTGTGGATTATAAGGAGTGTGCACCATAGGATGATTGTCAATTTTCAAAGATTGTAATGACTAAATATTGCCGATAGAGTTTATAAAGTTTTGGTCTATTGAATGAGAAATATTTTAAAGTGATAAATGTTGTAGATTGTTATGCCGATCAATACTTGTTGTTACAGATCGAAGTAAACCACTGTTTGGAGACAAGCTGAGAAAGTTTAGTTGTTAATTTTGATACTCGGTTACTATCATTAAAGCACCAGTAATCATAATGTAGTTACGGCATTTGAGTTTCCTCGTCATCGATGGATTGCCGGCACTTACGGCCAAAAAGCGAAATATTTTGTACGTAACGAACGAATTTTTGAGAATATTTCTAATACTGGGTCCGAAAGTACTATTGACCCGGATACATCAATTTTTTAAGGTGTTGTAGATTACCCAATAAGGTGCATCCTGACTTAAACCGTCAAAATATGGGATGGAATAAGAATTGACAAAAAACTGTCAAAAATGAAGACATGAGTTTTTTGAGCCGTAATATGAGTTAGCTTAAATATTATGAAGAGATGCTACAGAACAGTTTTTGGAGAAAATTATTTTCGATTGAGATTTGCCGCTTCAAAGTTTGACAAAATATGATATTTTACCAAGTAATGCCAATATTTCGAGAAAGGGATAAGGAGTGTGTAACCTATAAAAGTGGATGGTTTATGGTTACACAAGGTTCGTGCTTTAGATTATATGTAGCTCCTAAACTCTTACTGTTCTATTTTTTTCACTCAATAAAATAAATAAATATAAGAGCAACAATAAAACTCGAGAGATAGTTGTTTTCAAATATTACTTAGATTTAGATACTATCATTTACATATACTAAGAAAGATTCAAATAATTCCCAGACTCCTGTTGAATAGCAACCAAGTAAAATTATAACCTCATCATCCACGATTTCTAATAAAAAAAAGGAGCACCAGGTTCTGGTAGAAAATACTAGGAAATACCAGAAATAACAAATGGTACTATGAAACCAAGCAATAGAAAAGGAGAAAATTAGGAAAATCACTGCATACTTCCCAACAGTGTATACATACACTATCATCTCTTTTCACTCTTTTTCTTATAGCATTTCACAGGCTGCAGAATTTTGACGTCTCATTGGTGGCAATATTATTATTACCCCTCGGGCGTTTAAAATATCTCAATTTTTTTAAAAAAAAAAAAAAAAAAATATCTCAATTTTCGGTTTAAGTCAGGATGCACCTTATCCCCCACACACGTACTAAAAAAAGAAAGTGACACTAAAATCTTTTGGAAGTAACCCCGCCTTTTTTATACTATTGCGATATGCTCACCAGCCTTCAGGCTCTTATCATTATCAGATTAATTAGCTTCTAGAAAAAACACACACAAATATAGTGAAGTGTTCAAGGTGTGATTGAAGTGCTTTGTATAAAGATATAAAATAAAAAAGAAATAATACACTATGTTGTTGTATTTGAATAATAAATTATATAAAATATAATAGAAATACGGGCTGTGGGAGTCCTTATGTTCAGGAATATTACGTCTGAATCCACAAAAGAGGAATCTTATAATGAGTTTAAGAGACTTTATGCTCAAAGAAAACTATTGTTAGGTCAATTTGATTGTTAAAAGACTAAAAGATTTTAAAGGTTAAAGAAAAGATTTATTTGAAATAATTTGGGCTATTTATACTATCAACAATGCCGGAAATGTGGCATTACGTAAGCCAATAAGATCACATAATGAGGTTACTTGTAACACTGTAATGATAATAATAATAATGATGATGATGATGGTGATGATGGTGATGGTGATAATTATGTTGGTGTAAAAATGATTTTATTTTTATACATTACGTACTAACAAGAGATATAATTGAATACACTTACTATGAACTTTACTATTATATGTAGACAAAGTATTTTATTACGTAGGCAAATACTTTGTTAATTTTTCTTATTGGTTTTAAAATTACATTTATTAAAGAGGAAATATTATTGTACAATACGAAAAACAGGAGAAAAGAAGTCCGGTATCAATGATCTGATATAATTAACTAAAATCAAGGTTTCGAATGGCTTAATAGGTAGAGTGTTTGCCTAATTCATCGTCTTATTGAATAGTTAAATGATTGAATCCAGGTGAGAGAAAGGTTTTGTATCAAAGCTTTTTTTTTGGCGCTACTTTTGTTTTATGCAACTTTATATTTTGAAATTCTTTTTCATTATATAGCAACATAATTCATTATTTAATTAATAATAAAATATTAGTAATGTCAGTATTGTACTGTATACTGCTCAATATATGTATTTAAGACAATAATATAGTGGCTTTAGATCTAATAACTTGTGAATCAAGATGAGTATTAAAAGATTAATTTATTTATGTTTTAAAACAAATTGGGAAGAACAAATAATATACATAATGTACTATTTAAAATCAAACTATTTTAAACCAAGGCGATGGCAAAAAAACATTGAATATAGTTATTATTATTACTGGCCAAAAAAAAGAGGTTCGAAATAGAAACAGTTGATAGAAAATATTTTTTCAGCACATTTGTAAGCTACCGCAAGAATAGTACTGTAAACTACCGCAAACTACCGCAAAGAGTACCGCAAAGCACCTTCTATAGTTAGTAGTATCATACTCGATAGAATCCGGTCAATTGTGCGGAAAATCTACGGTCTTGTCCGAGTACTACTGCAAAAAAGTACTGGGAGAAAGTACTGCATAAATACCCAAGTCCGTACTTTAGCTTCTAGTACATAGCCTTTATATTTAATGGAATATGATATTACGTATGGGTAAAATATTGGGTGGATTTTTTCATTATTTTACAGTTATATTGATTATTACACAGTCCTGGCTATTATCTTTATGATTAGTTTTTGATTCAGAATTTTTTTGACATGTAGGTCATTAAGTTTTTATATTTTTTGTTTTAGAACATTTAGTGCTGTTTATTACATTACATTCATATCTATTTTGTATTTCATTAATTTCTATGACACTTGTATGTACCAACTGCCTAAAAAAATAGAATATCTTCTAGAGTAAGATGTTTCTGTGAAGGTATCTTCATGTAGTTTTATAATCGACAGCAAGGCCAAAAAATTTCAACCAACTTTCTGATAACCTCTTATAGCAGGCTGTTCCATATCTTGTGAGTTCTGAATGAATTAAATATTACTTTTCTTCTCGTTGTCTACACCGCCACCTCCTGACGCTGATAAGGATAGATTTTTTTACTCCTTTAAAAAGTGCACCATTTTGATTGTACAGCTTTTTTAGTGACACCCAAAAAAGGGTGATTTTTAGTGAAGTTCTAAATTCAGGCAGCTGCGATTCAAATAATGCCACGTCACCCCACTTTTTTTTTCTTTTTCTTTTTTTTATTTGAAACATTTTATAACCGATAGTAATTTTTATGAAGTTTTCTTTTTTTTTCACAACGAAGGTCATATGCAATGGATCTTGATGACCTTGGTGCATTACATTGTAATAACCGGCAAAGGCGATCACCCGCATCTGGAAAACCAAACTTGTCTGCAAGGAGACCAACACTTCCGCCTGCTGAAGGACAATGAAAGGCAGGACCGAGTTAGTTTGGCTCAATTTTAGTGACTTGATGGCTATCCTTGCCATGACAGATTCCTCCCTCCTGTGGTGGTAACAATTCATTTGTTGCTGTTGCTTGAGCCGGGTAGTCACTGGGTTGATATTGTTTCCTAACGATGCGAAAGAAGGACCAAACTTGTCCGCAAGGAGACCAACACTTCCGCCTGCTGAAGGACAATGAAAGGCAGGACCGAGTTAGTTTGGCTCAATTTTAGTGACTTGATGGCTATCCTTGCCATGACAGATTCCTCCCTCCTGTGGTGGTAACAATTCATTTGTTGCTGTTGCTTGAGCCGGGTAGTCACTGGGTTGATATTTCCTTCTTTGATCATTTCTTTGCTGGTTTCAAATAAGGTGAGTTGGTTCTTATTTAAGTAAACACGATTGAACAGAGAATGGAAATAAAGCACTGTTTATTAATATTTTAGGTATATGGCGAGCATTGTATTGGATCAGGGTCTACCACCTACTTAACAAGACTGAGCGGGTATTATCAACAACAATGTATGTTCTTTATTCATGGTCATATTAGTTTTCTCTTTGTATCATTATTGTTGTTATTATTATTATTGAATTTATATGCTTAACCCTTTCCTTTTGTCACTACAAGTATTCTTTTAGGTATTTTCATTTGCTGTACTGTACAACGTGCACTCAAGAACGAGCTATTATTGTTGCATTTCAAGAAAATTATGTACAACTTAACATGCTTTTGGATCCGTTGTCATGACAGGTCAACAGCAAGATATTTGCTGTTGGGAAAGGGACCCCGGGGGAAACAAACATCAGTATGCAAAGTAGGTAAATATGTTGTCATTATATTATACACTCGTACAAGCTTATTTATTTTTCTATATTTTTTCTAACTTATATTTATGAGTAGAGACAACAAGATGTAATATATATTCTTGTTGATACTCTTCTTCTGGAGAAGAAGCGGATTTAATATCATAGCATGCAATAATCGAAACGACAAGAACTCGATTGAAAGGTACATAAATACAATAGTAGATGAAAAGAACTCTTACGTATATCACATTTCATCATCTAATAAGATATGCTCCATATATTATTAAAGAGGGCATTGTCTAAAAAAACTACCATAAACCAGACGGCGTCGGGTCTCAACAGAAGACGAAAAAAATGAAAGCTACATTTTGACATTTTTGTCTTGTATCAACGTTATTTTTTACTATGTACTATACTCTTACTTTCATTTCATTATGAATACACACACACACACACACACACTTATACAGGATTTTGCATTTGTCTCCGGACACAAACCCACATATAAAACATAATTTTATCCGCTTACAAAGGACAAGTTTGTCCGCTTATGATAAATGACTTTATTCGCTTAGAAAAGATAACTTTTTCCACTTATGATAAGTAAAGTTATTTGCTTATAAAGACTAAACTTCTTCGCTTATAAAACATAAGCCTATTCACTTATAAAATTAAGCTTTTTCCCACATAAAGAGTAGAGATCTTCTCATACGAATGGCAAGATTATACACAAATGAAAAGTAATAGTGTTCCCAAATGAACTTTGCGACATGGTTCATATATGAATAATTAAAAAAGTCCGCTAGTGAAAGTCAGAGTTTTCCACATAATTTTCACAAATGAATTATATAGTTATTCGTGTTTGTTACACTTACTTTTACGTTAGTAATCAAGTCTATTCTTCCTGACTGACACCACGGCCAAAAATTGCACGGAATTACCTAATTCTCAATGAATATGAATTATAGGTTATGAAATGCCATGCTTCTCTATGAATATGCATGGAAAAAGACAATCGTTCATTTTCATAAAAATAAATCCATGAATCTCTATTACAAAAATTAATGAATCTGAGTGACAATGTATGGCTCTGCATGATATATGAATCTGCATAAAACTGAACAAATATCTATGAAATAATACCTATGAATATGAATGAAAATGCATGCTTTGTAAATATGAGTGCTTATCTATGAAATTGCGAAGCCATGATCGTTTGACGAGAAGTAGTATTCCCACGCATCTTTTTTATTACTTTTCTCATTATCTCATATAGTTAATGGCCCACAAAAAAAATTATTATTCAAAGTGCCTATCATAATATAGTAGAAGTAGTTTCAACTATGTTATAGGTACAGTATAATGTATATGTTCATAAACTAAAACGTGTATCACTAAAAAACGAGGTGCTGAAAATCAATGAATATGCATGAATCTGCATATAAATAGTTAATAGTTGTGACTGAATATCTATGATTCTGCATAGATTTACGGATCTCCATGAACTGACACTTTTCATCGAAATTTATGACATTGGTGTTCATGCAAATTCATGGAAATCCGTTCATTTTTATTACTCATTTTAGCCGGGGTGTTTAGTAGCTAATGTTGCTGATAATACGTAGCCTTATTGTTTTCATATTTAATGCGAGCTATACAAATATTATAATAAGTGAATGTTATAAATAACTCACTCGTCTTTTTTTTTTAATTCTCCCATATGTTATGTATTTACAGTAGATATATTATATTTTTTATGGTATTGTTAGTTACTAAATTATTGCTACTTGCATAACGATGACGCTCTTTATTCAATGTCGATGGAATTTGTTTTCGCTAAGCTGGGTCCAAATACCGAACTACAAAGCCCCAAGTATAATAAAACGTTTTACTGGATGAGTCAACTTTTACGTACCAGACCGATCCATCATTAACTAGTACTATGGCTACTATTTTATTTTAGTACATGCCATGTCGGTAACGAGATCAGCCATATTATTCACTTTTTCAAGTACAATCTTGTAAACTTTAATGGGAAATCGACCTCGTAAAGGGGGTTCAAACCGCGTATGTGCCAAAAATAAACGTTCGTCTGCAATTTGGTGACGGATGTTTAACCCCATCGATACGACGAAATCCTTTAACTTGTTCCTTGGTAAGTTTCCATGAACTTGTTTCGTATTCCGCAATAAATTAAGAAGTTGAAATTTCATATATTAATACGACCGATATCACGAAGTGTTTGAGCAAGTCGCTTACGGAGTTCAACACGACCTGCATGAGGTTCTGGAATCGTAGATAATATTGATGCAGCAACAACGTCAGCAAGAACTAATATCATTCTCGACATAGATTTCAATGTATAATATTATCATTATCTAAGTACATAATCTAAGCAACTTTCTTTTATTTTGAAATTCATCCCTACTTGAACTATCTGAAATAGCTATATATAATATACCTTCCCTGCAAAAATCCATGCTGGGTCAATCTTATCTTCACCACTAACTTTGTATTTGATACTCATAAACGACCACCTTTAGATGAAAAAATTGAATTAAAATAATTTAGGATATAATGATAATATGGTTGTCAAAATGCGAATTTGTTTTAAAGTCTTACCAAGATAAGTGTAATGGTTGTCACAATACAAAAGATACGTACTGCTGTCGATATATTAAGTTGTAATATATAATAAATTACCAAGGCTACTTATGTACATCACTACTCCAATTCCATATGAATTTCCTTGAGTTATTTCCCATATCACGATACCTAGTATACCACCAGCTATTGTGCCTAATGTCTTCATTAATAGTCGGGTAATTTTACTTAAAAAACGATATACATAATTAACAAAAGTACGTAATATTCCTAGTGAATCAAACCGAAATTCTACGGTTCGACGCCTTCATCAATTTCTGAATTATCAAGAAGAAAACTAAAAACATTGGAATTTATTGAGTGAAGTTATATGACGGAGCGATGATATTCTCATGTAATGTTGTGCTCTGATGAAATGTTTGATGGAATGTAAAAAATAACATTTCTAGGTTTCAAAGACTTAGTGGCTGATATGAAAAGACAACAAATTACGTAGACACGATACAGACGAACTTATATTGTCATCTATATATGATGTGATGAATGATGATACTGTAAGTATGGTTTTTTATTTGGTGACTACGTATGCACAATGGATAAATTTGAAACGCTACGTACGTAGACTTGAATGCAATATCGTCAATACGTGACAGATAATGGTGTCAAAAAATTGATGGAAAAGGCAAAAAAAATTATGTAGTTTGATACTACTTTATTATGAATGTGTTATTATATATAATAAAACTGAAAATTATGTAAGTAGTATTATTGAAAGAAGAGCAATGTTGTTACAAAATGTAAAAACATAGTACTTTAATAAAACAGGAATTTTATAATTGGTAATAAAAAAAATGAGGTAGAGGTTCCTTGATTATAATAATTTTTTTTTACGTACGCTAAAACTTTTGTGGGTTATACAATAGAAAATACACATTGAAAAATTTTAACTGATTCCATTGAAAAAAACGATTAGGTATGCTTGTTTTTTTTTGTATGGTTAAAAAACGATTGGGTATGCTTGTTTTTTTTTGTATGGTTAAAAAACGAAAGGTAGGATCAGCAATTGAATTATCTTTTAGGAGAGTATAAAGTTGGAGGTAATTGATATTCTGGTAAACGTAATGATTCATAATCCACGGAACGTTCTCGAACTGCTTCGCGACAATGCATATCAATGGCTTGTGCTTGTTTCATGATAATATCCTATAAAAAAACAAATGAGCCGTCTTTTTCATATTGATATATTTTTATCCATCACATTTTTGTTATATATGCTATTATTTTACCTTATAAGTAAATAACAAAGGAAGCACGTATTTCTTTTTGTCAAAAAAATCATTCAAATCGTACTTGTTCACAGGTAAAAATACAGTTTCATTTTTGGTTACATTGGTGGCAAAAGTTACTCCTTCATATGGTAATACTGCAAACATATAGCCTGACACACCTATTGATAAATAGACGTTAGATATTTTCATCAACCTAGATCATAGTATACTTGGTATGTAAAAAAACTTACCAGTGATATCTATACCCAGCACAACATCCATTTGGTTAACAGTAGCTAATAACGATCCAAGTACTGATTTCATAGTACGAATGTTTTTATTTTGTTGCAAGCTGAGATAATTGTCATCACTTCCCATCTTTTTAAATTCCACAGACGATAAATCAAATATTTTTGGTTTGTTTTGAACATTGACAGTTATTGTTTGAAAAAGTAAATCGATTTTTCTGCCAGAAACATTTTTGTTGGTTTCACCAAACTCATATTCATTAATAATCCGTTCAAACTTCGTAGCAGTACTAGTCAACTCTCCTCTATAAAAAGAATAGTGTGAATAATAATAGTGATAATTCAAGTAAATGTGCCTTCACTAACTAACAACAATGTCTACTTACACACTGAGATGGACTTGTTGTGAATCGTTCGATGTTCTGAATATAATATCAAAAACTTTCTTCCAATAGAAAAGGCAATCGGTTTCAGATTTTGAGGATGTAGACCAATTTCCATATTCTAACTCATTAATACTAGATACCACAAGAATCGTATCGTTAGTTATTAATTGGCACACGTTACGAGATTTTTTTTCTCTTACTTACATAACTTCCATAATTTCATACACCTTATATTCAATAGTAGTTTCTGCTTTGACACCACCTTGTGAAATAATTGTCGCCTTTTTCATTGTTGATTCAACACGTACACCTTGAACGCCTCGATCTAAATACACCTAAATAATAGCCAACCGTTATGAATGTAAAGTCCACAATTTATTTTATGCAATAAATATCGTTACGAAGAGCGAAAACAAAAAAAAAAAATTATGCAAAATTATTTACCTTGTGTAAACTATTTAAAACTTCAACAACACGTTCCTGTTCAATATCAACTATACCCTTGGCAATACAATTGACTTCTGAAAGAGTACTATTCGGGATAAGATTCATTAAGTTGTGGTCTCCTTTGTTCAGCATATTCACAATTCCGGAAAGTGTACCACTATTTTATCATGCATAACAAAGTAAGAAATACACGTTCATTATCATTTAATCATGTGTATTGCTCTCAATGAATACTTACTGTAAGCAAGATACTTCTTGCTTTGTAAGACTGTTGTATTTTTTCATTAATTCAATACAATGCTTATATAGTTTGTCATGTAATGTATCGCCACAGAATTTCGTAGCGTTATTCATATTTACAGATTTTCCTTGGTGCTAATCAAGAAGAAGAAAAAATATCAATCGTGTAAGTTCTCATTATGGATTGACAAAAGGAGTGTAGACTAACCAATTTGTAAATATATCCATACAATGATCGTAGTGATGGATTAACAGCAAATTTATTTGTATGTATTAATTCATCTTCTTGTTGCTGTTGACCTTGATTTTCGTTATCAGCTGTAGCTGAAAAAGCTAATAATATCATGTTAGTTCAGGTTGACATATTCAATATTTAAAAAGAAGGCTTAAACTCATACTTGTAATTTCACTATTAAAATTCATAGCATTTATAGTAGGTTGATGCATAATAATAGTCTGACTAGAAGAAGATGGTTGTGAATTGAAGGCTTCTTTAACAGTAGCTTTCTATAGAAAATCAAAAAATCAAGATGTTGAAAATAACAAATAAATGTTATATATAATATATATATAATATATGTATGTATGTATGTATGTATGTATAAACTGACGTACAGATGCTTTTTTGCTATATTCAATTAATTCACCAACATGACGTTTCAAATCACGAGGGATATTTAAGTCTTTGATCAAATTCAAATTAGATTGCCATTTTTGCTTTACTTTGTTGAAATTTGATTCAACAGCACGCATCCACACGCAAAAGTTATACAAACTCCAATCAGAAGCTTGATATTGTTTGAAGAATAAAGAAACATGGGAATGTGATTCGTCTATAACGAATGATGAAAATTCCAGAGGACAAGTGGGAGACATTGTTTAAAGTAATAAAAAAAAAAAAAGTAAAAAAAAGTGGTGTTGCGTAAAGTAAAAGAAGTGTAAAGTCTCTCTTTACTTTTCCTGCAGATTGATTTTACGCCAACTGAATTTCAAATTTCGCATAAGTGAGGAAAGAAGATACCAAAAAAATGAAGTAATAAAAAACAAGTATGGTACATACTATTCAGTGTAGGTAAAATGGATAAATATATTGAATGGTTTTATTTGTATAGGATACTATTTAATATAATATGGAATACACTACTTATATAATAATAATAATAATAATAATATAAAGGCAGGTCATCGCCTTTGGCCTCGACTTTAAAACACATTATTCATAGAGTTGTGGCTCAACTGATTGTATATTCAGAGAATCACCGGCTGCAGGTTGGCCTAAAACCAAAGTTGTGAAATCTGTACGAGTTTCGGTTGACAAGCAATAGAAATTATTGAAAATGACGCCCGAGGACCAAGAACCATGAGCGGCAACATTTTCAACAGATGCTCCTGCATTGACAGTTGAACGTAATGAACCCAAAGCTCGAGCCTTGATATTGCTGTGGTTGTATGTTGGAGTGGCGGGTAAAAGCTTCATGATTTCTTGAATGTGCTTACTAACTCTTTGACACCAATAGACCTGCTATGGTCATGTTGATGGTGATATTGGATAATGTTGGATGAGGTTGAATACAAGGCGAAGTGGTAATACGGACAGGGTATTATAAGTTGTTGATGCTGCGACAGGACAAAGGTGTTGGTCATTATGCGGTTTAATAGTAACAGAGCGAGTAATTCGCTGATCAAGACGTTTTTCTTCGGGTGCCACGACCATAATAATAAGAGAAGGTTGAGCATTGGTAAAAGAGCCTTCTTGGTTCAAATCTATACGTTTAATGTCACAAGGGCCCATCATTCTACAAACGCCGAGTAGCCAACATAATTTTTGATAGGATTTGTGTTGTTGTTATGTTGTTGAAAATAATGAAAAATAGGCTGTACGTTTATATCGGATTTGTTGGTAGGCCGAAGTGTGAAAAAAATAGTTGGTAGAGTCGTGAGCTGATGACTGTTTGTCAATCGTCAAAAAGTTTTACGATGGCTAAACGGTATGTAAAGACAGCAGTGCTGCTAGTTGACCAATTGAAAACTCGCCGTCCATAAGAAAGGTAGTTGACGATATTTTCAGTAGGTGATGCATATGGATCTTTATTATCTTGTGAACACCATTCCAAAAAGCGTTGTTGTGTTGTATGTTGTTGCTATCGAGTACATATACGATCAGGATAAAGAATGATTCCGATGGTATTGAGCCTGGCACCAGCAAACTTTAACCGTCAAAGTTTATGTACCAAGCCATTACTTTTCAATGAAGGTTCTTATTGTGAACCTTTTGAATTTGCCCTGTTGCTGGAAGAACAGCAGAGTGAGATGTCATGATTGGCTACATGTTGGTTGCTGGGTGTTATTAGTGTCGCAGCTGTTTTCTCTTGTTAAACCGGTACTCGCTAAACCGGTATTTCGCTAAACCGGTAGTTTCTCTCAAATATATTTTATATACTTGGTAAAATACCGGTGATTCGATAAACCGCTATCCGGTGGGCTTTCCCGGATGTTTACTAGATTTATAATAATAGTTTTTTTATTCTTTGTATTTCCGCTCCAATACGTAAAGAGAAAAAGATGATTCCATGTAGCATATGTACTTATAGGTCGAATTCGACGGTCACTTGGAATTGGCCAGAGATTTACCGCGATTAATCCCATACATTCATAGATCGTAATAAACTGTTTTTGGCAAAGAAAAAAAATACAGTTATTACTGGCCCGCTTAATAATATTATAAAGCTACCATATTATAGAAATAAGTTTTCAGAAACATTTTCTTACGTACGTATCTATCACTAACTAAAAATTATTAGCTCCATCTTTTTTTATTGACAAGTATGGGGCATTCCATCTTAAATAACCAAAAATTTTTGATGTTTCAATTTTTTGGAGGTTAAACTCGTTTCGTTATTTAATAGAAAGAAGAATATCTATCATATATGCCAATTCTTTTAAAATCATATGTATATTTTTCTGATCCGTTTTGTGTCAATACTGTACATAGTCTAGCTATACGCTCCGATACCTATAACATCATGTATGTATGTTTATAATGATAATAAACCTCTGTTAAAGTACCCTTACTTGTTAAATGATACTTTATTGAGATTCATGTTTAAATTCTTCAAAGATTTATATACCCAGGAGTATATTGTCCCAATTCATTCTAGCAGATACCTAGTATCACTCAATCCGATCGCACTCACAGTGGGATTTAAGATACATCATAGTTAAATGGCCATTATCTTCGATTCCTTCTTATAATGCATTTTTTTGTTCTCTGAAGCCATACTCCTAAGAACCTGGTAGGTGTTCCACACAATAAAGATAATCATTAGTTGGATCCATTTACAATCTTCTATCCAGTTTTTTCTTGCATTATATAATGCATATTTAGACTATAAGTTATATACATTTTAAGGTATGAAAGAGAACGATATTTCTATAGAGCTGATCAAAACTAATTTTACTACTTATGCTTAGGAGGAGTGATCAGCAATCATTAGCTTCATCCAGTCGACAAAATGAAGAACGGTATTTATCAAGTGATGGATCTATAAAAAAGATACTTGGAGTAAAACCAGATATGCTCATCGCCAAGGATATGCTTGAATTTGGGTCGGCAGAACAAGGATATTTTGATGGAAATAGGGTAGGAAGCAAGGAGCTGTTAAAAAGATTTATAAATTACCAAAGACAATGAAGGATATGTTGCTGCTGGGGTCAGAAATGTATAATAATGAGAATTGTTTTCAAACTCTACGTGTCATACTCGTAAGTAGTTAAAGCTCTTCCAACTACGTTATCGAGGGCCCACTATTAATGCTATATTCAATTTAGATCTACGAGTGACACCCTTAGTAATGAATGTATCCGATGGATATATCTGCCGTGTTAAACCTCTAAAGCAACAAAAGATTTCCATGGAGTTAGCAAATTTTTATGATATTTTTATTCCTTTCCTTATGGATGTGTACAAGATGAAGGTAAAATAGCAGGAATATAATTTTGAAACACATTTTATTTAAGATTTTGCTTGTTATTGTATATTATAGGACGTTGTAAAAAAAGCGAGTAAGAATATTATCAAGGCAGGAAGTTGCAGTAGTGACAAAGACGATGATGAGGATAACAGCGGTGAAAAACGATCTGGGTTTGCTTCTGTAAAAGAAAACTAATAGTACCTACACCTCTTAATACAAGACAAATTACAGAAAGATCAAGAAAGATAAATGCCAATGAAGTAGAAAAATACATTGAAGCAAAACGCTAGTACTCCTCCCGCTCCCCCCCTTCTTGATTATCCTTTCTCTACCTCTACAAGTTATATTTTGTACCAGATAACGGTTTACATTTGATATTAAAACAAGTTGGTTAAAAACAGCCGATATGCTTACAGCGTTAGACGTTAAATTTGGCCATCCAAAATAAAATGAGCCATGATTTTAAAAGTGCTCTATTTCCAAATTGAGCTGTTTGCATGAAATTAAGCCATGCCTAGCAAATTTGAGTCACTGGCCTACAAAAATGGGATGGTTGCAGATTTGAGCCTAAGATTGTCAAGCTTGGATCGAGCGTCCATTGACCTTTTAAGACCGTTGTTTAGCAGGTGAAAAAATTATAAAAGATATATTTAACATAATATGGTTATTTCTTTTATTTGGACCATATTCATTTTTATTATCTGGTAGCTTATATTCATATGAAACATCCCAATATCAAAATTAAGTGGCTCATTTTCAATGGCTAGCTTAATTTTGGCCCATTTTTAAACTATGGCTCATTTTTATTGTGCATGGCCAAATTTAACTTCCAACGCTGTACTAGTTAAAAACTTTTAGTTTTTTTTAAGATATTTGTAAAGCTTCCCAGAGAATATTTCCACATCATTGCATTTTTTTCTCGTTCTTAAACAACAATAAATAATAAAAAAAGAAGTAAATTTTAGGTATCATTATGAGTAACTAAAGGCTATTGTTGTGCCTGGTTGTCTGTGCGGACAAAAAGAAAGCTGAATTTTTGGACGATCCCAATTTGACGAATTTGTTGTTGATTCTGCTTGACGATCCGGTGAATTGGATTTCCCGATGAAATTAGGGAAGAAGGGGTTTCAAAACAAAATTAGGGTAAAACAAAAAGAAATCCCGTTGCTATTATCTATTCTAATTCGGGTAGCATAACGTTTTAATTAATAAAAGAAGAGAACTAACTAGATAGATTTGCTAATTATCACTTGTTAAGATTAAATTGTATATATCATGGGCCCCAGAAGAAAGAAAAAAGTTACTTCGTTATCCTCGTTTGTGTATTTTGCATTCATATGAAAAATTATACACAAATAAACGTGGGACGAAGAACCTTAAATCTAGACAGCTTTTTTTTTTTTTACTTTCGAATTCTGTACATTTACTCCTCAAATCAACTGTAAAACAAAAGAAAATTAAAATATAGTAAATATGCATCCCTATGATGACAGGGTGGATATAAAAGGCTCAGCAACTATGGCAACAACAAGTAATGGCATTTTTAGCCTTTTTTTTTCTGCACCTATCACATTTCAATTGTTTTGAATCAAAAAGGCGGTGTCGGATTTTGAAACACTCTTAAGAGAGAAAGGGATCCGGTCTTTCAGCCGCTCTTTTTTTTTTCTTTTTACTTCTTTTTATACTCTAAAATATATCAAACTCTTTTTTGCTGGCAATGACTCCGAGGGCAGTTCCAGAAGTCATCATGAAGCAAACACCCAAGGGAAAGTTTGTTAAACCTGTTAAAAAACAACAATGGAGTCGAAAAATGCTTATGGACTATCTTGTTAAGCACCAAATAGGTAAATAAATTTGGTGTTTTTTTTTCATATTTATATATAACAAACATATGTATTAAATAACTCTGTTTGTTATTATTATATACTATTGAAATAGAGGCACCTCTTCGAGTCATTGCTGTCATTGTAGCTGGTTACTTTCTTGGTTTGCCACTATGTGAAAAGTTTATTTTTATTTCTAATCAACGTGCTGACGGTTTATATCAGAAGAGTTTTTGGGATCTTACCTTTTTATCCTTTTATATCTGTGTTTTTACTGTTATGCGTGCATTCATCATGACCCGTATTCTTGTTCCATTGGCTCGATGGAGTAACGTTAAAAAGAAAAAGTTCGATCGTTTTGCTGAACAAGGTTATTCTTTTATTTATTATACTACTAGTTGTTCTTTTGGTGCTGTATGTATTTCTTTTTGTGTATATTTGGAAAAGAGTATCTTCATGGTTATTTTCCCGTTTATAACTAACTAACTGGGGGGGGTTATTGTTATATAGTATATTATGTATCATTCACCTTGGTGGGATGACACAAGTTATTATTGGCGTGATTATCCTGTAACTGAATATGACGGGTTATTCAAGTATTATTATCTTGTTCAATTCGCTTTTTGGTTGCAACAGATTTTTGTTTTGCAGATTGAAGAACCACGTAAAGATTATCAAGAACTTGTATTGCATCATATTAACACTTTGTTACTTATTTCGTTAAGTTATTGTTGTAACTTTACTCGAGTTGGTAATGCAGTCTTTGTATATATGGATGCACCCGATGCAATTTTAGCCGTAAGTATTGATATAACCATCACTGTTTGGTTACTGTAAACCGGAGAAATGGAAAAGGAGGTTGTGGTAGTAGTAGTAGTAGTAGTAGTAGTAGTTTGGGAAACTAAAGGGAAGGAGAGAGGTGGTTGGTTTAGCGCGTTCACGAGATCAATAACAAATGACATATAAATAATAATCTTTGCATTTCTTTATAATAAATTTTATTAGTTGGCAAAATTGCTAAATTATTCTGTACCCGGTGTGATTTGCAACACAGCATTCGGTACTATGTTAGTGGTGTGGATGTACACTCGTGTATACTTGTATGGAGGCATTATCTGGTCGACACTTACTGAGCCTGACTTTTATGTACCAGTTTTTAAACTGGATCCATTGGAAGGTCATTGGTTCCCTTATTTTGTAAAGTATATTATTCTCGGTTTAATGATTGGGTTGTATTTGTTGGTTTTGTTCTGGACTGCTATGATTTTCAAGGTCTTGATTCGTATCTTAACCGACCCTGATGCAAGTGATGTACGATCAGATAATGAGGATGATGAACCAGTAGAAAATGAAAAACGTTCTGCTCCTGTTTCTAAACAAAGGTAGTTTATTATTTGTTTTATATTATAATTGAAATGGAGGAACTCTTGGCTAATATGTTTTTAAATAGAAACGGACTCAAGAAGCGACATGCTACAAAATAATTTTTTTAATAATTCTTTATAATATTCCCATACTTTTTTTCATTTTGTGTACTTCTTATATTTTGTGATTTTATTTATATTATTTCTTTTGCACCCACATCTTTTTTTGTGTTATTTGTTCTTTTTTTCCCCAACTTTTTATTAATCTCTCAATTGCTCATTCATCCTACCTAATTGTTCTTAACTATCATTCCTCTCGCTTAATACTATTTCTCATTAAAAAAAAAAACTGACTTAATACTATACCGAAAATTCTCTTTCTTTTCATAATATCTTAAAAAGCTTGACGACATTGAATGTGCAGCTTGTTATTATAAATTTTAACAAGGTGATTATTTCTTATACTAAATATAGCATAAGTTACTCTATTATAGTTTAAATTTTCGATTAGGTAAGTAAGGTATGTAGGATTAACTTATTAAAACATTAACTATTATATTACAATAATAAGCGCAGCAACGTTATTCTCCCCTATTATCGAACTGGTCATTTGATTTTCATGTCTACTCGACTCTCGACTAAGGAAAGATATTGAAAAAAAAAATTCAAACGATACAGTTACAATAAGAGACCGCTTTATTTATTTGATAGACAGCTAACATTTATGCTTAATAACCTTTTAATACACCACCTACGTATTCTCGAAGAAAGGCGTGTGAAAAGATCTTCTCTTTGCTCATCAAACAGCATAATCGTTTTTTTTCACTTGTCGTATTTCTCTCTTGAAGTTTCTTGAAGGAACCAATACGTACGCACTGTAAAATAAAATAATTGACCAACAGCTTTGGTTGAGTCTCTTATGATATGTACTTTGTCCAATATACTCGTTTATAAAAACTATTACCTATTGTTTAAATAAAATACTAATGATCTTTTATACAAGTAATGTTGTATTTCTTTACATTCATTTTATCGACTAGACCGAAAAGCAAGCTACTTTATAACACTCGTATGTCTTTCTCAAGATTAGAGAACATTATAGATTCTTAATAGTACAGTATATTTTCCAACCATGTTAAAGCTGTTTGTTGCTCATAGAACCGATTATATTTATCGATATTTCCTACTCTAGGGTGGTTTTTTAGCGCCAAAAATAAACAGAGTCGATTCTATAGATATTTATTCTTGCTGTTGCTTAGCAACGTCAGTGGTGGAGAGTTGTATAAAATATACAAGCAAAAAAATGTCATTCCGAAACATGAGAAAGTTTAAGAGCAAATGATATAAAAAAAATGGAGTAACTATTACATAAAGTAATATTTTATAGATAACAAAACAAGAAGAAAAGAAAAGAAAACTTTTTATAATGGGATACACATGAATATATGAGACACATGTAACTTGTTAAACGCACGTGATTCTTCTCACATCTGTCGCTCTAGGTTTCGAGAAAATAAATAAATAAGAAAGTCCATGTACGTATCAGTTACGTATCTGTAAATGTTTTGTTTTAAAATTACATATTGTAATTTTAGTTATATAGATAGCAAACATTATTGCTATTTTTATCGTTTGTCTTTTATTTTCGTTTTGCTTAACACGAGTTTAATCATTCAAAGTAGCGTCATGATTTCTCTATGATTTCCCTCGCCTGCCTTATTTGCTTCTGAAAAATATATGAAAAAACAAGGTTACAGCGGCGTTTTCTGACGGTCAACTACTATATAACGAATTTGCTACTAGAAAGTCAGGAAGGGATGAGATGTAGAGGACGCTTTATATTACCCTCCCCCGACACTACTTCTATTACACAGGCAAACAGTTATATATAAATATATCCCAGACAATGAATCATTAATATTATAATCAATTTAAGTTTAGCATTTTTATTTCTACAGAGCGTTAAAAAGAATTATAAGAAGGTAGTATAAAGGCATTGTGGTTACTTAGCTTGTGTTGATTTTATATATAGTGTACTGCATGATTTTTTTTATCAATAAGGAAATTCTATCTATACATGACGATAATAATATCATGATGCTTACAAATTTCAGTCCATTACATTGAGAATTGGAAATATATAGTATATGTACCAACGTGAAATTCTTTTCTTGGACTTAGTCTTGGTTTTTAGAGTATAATATAGTAACAGTAGTATGGGTGTTTAATTAATATATATATATATATATATACCCGCGCTCTATAAGAAATAATGTTGGGTTTAGAAACGTAGGAAAGAATTCATTAAATGTATTATTCCTGAAATGGTGATCAAAATGAATCCAAGTTCCACATTCTTGGAATTATTACTTTGTTCAGCTACTTATTTTTTTGTTGCAAAAAGGAAAAATAATTGTTTTAAGAATTAGATAGATATGGGCATATTTTTTTTGTTACGTTGTTTGTTTTCTGTATTTCAATTTATATATATAGAACTATAAAGAAGTGAATTTATAGAAAGATAGTACTTAATTCTTATACATCATCAGTATATCTTTTTTTCCCACTATTATTTCTTCATACCATAAAATAAACCTAGTTTAGCATTTTAGTTCTCATCATATGAATAAACTGAGTTGCTTTTTTACCGGGGTTCGGTTTGAAGTTGGGAAGATTATGCCTTTTGGGCATCTCTCTCTTTCTATCACTCTGTCTCTCCAACACAAACACAATTTTTAATGAAAAAATAAAAATAGATGTTTTTCATTACACAAATTACATAGTGGTTACGTTTTTTTTTATCGTGTGAAGTAGATCTTTTTTAATTGTTCGTTAATCGATTATAACACAACATCCTGTATCTAGTTGGCAAATAGGATACATTAGATCTTTGGTAAAAAGTACAGAAAGAAAAAAAAATCACCATATATAAACAAGTTTCACATGGTCGGTTACACAAGCCGAACATTTCCTGATATTCCAGAGCTGAATCCATTGAAAAATTACCAGTTACGGTCAATATAATAAGAATGGTGATACAAAGAAGATCACAATAATTATATGCTTTAAACCATCATCCTGTTCGTGTTTTTTTTTTGGTCTCAAAAGTTGATAATATTACACTGAAAAAACTGTTAATTTTTTTTATATATTTATTGTATAAAGAAAAGATATTAAAATATATTGATGACAAGCGTGATCGTGATAAGAGTAGTATATTATATAGTAGGTAAGTTAAATAAATATTATGGCTAATATTAATACAAGATAGTAATAGCAGATAACAACACAATAGCAGCGATAGCAATAGTTGGCTGAATCGTAGTACTGCTACCCTCATTTTTTTCATCGGAAGATTGAGCGGATACTTTGTCGTCATTGCTGTTGGTAGGTGATGCACTAGAGGATGTGCCAGATGCTGAAGATGATGCCACGGATGTAGCAGAAGCAGATGATGAAGCACTGGCAGCGACCGAAGAGCCTCCACTAGGATGAGTAACAATACCCCCACCACTGCCATCCATAGGGCCAGTGTAATCACCAGGGACGATATGTGCACACCCCTTTTCAGAGATACCACGATTACAATGTTCTTTGCTATGCTGTAAAAAAAAGACGTTACAATCATTAATTAGTTGAATGCTAATAATTATCGACGAGCGCGGAAAAAAAAATAATTCGGTTCTTACGCAACAACGAAGACAGTAAGTACGACCAGCGGGTTCAATGAGGTTCACAAAATGTTTCCAACCTTTGCAAACAGCACCTTTAGGCATCACAATATCGTACTATTAAAAGTATGGTTTATTTATTATTAGCTTATATTATTACCCTTGTCAATCATTTTCTGTTATTTAAATTGTTTACCTGACCACCTTCATCAGTAGCATTAAGGTTTCCTTTGACAGGATCGATTTGACCCGTTACTTGAACATAATTATCTGTAGCAAGATAATGGGCCGATTGAATAAAACCGCCTGACATTTGACCTACTGCCATTGCTTGAGGTGTATCACCAATACAATAAGCATGAGCAATATATTCCGTTGAAGCAATATTACGATCTTGTGAATCAGCAGGAGGTAAGAAGGTACAAAAGTTGTTTGCATCTTTAATCTCCAATGTCTTATAAGGATTTTCAGGAATTTCTACGGTTTGAGCATGAGAAGTAGTGGTGGCAAGAGCAAATGCTACTGCAGCAGCAAGATAAAAGCGCATTGTGACGGACTAAAAGTTTTTTTTAAAGAATAGGCTTTTATATAAAAAAATTAAGTATTAAGAAGTAAAAAAAAACGAAGGTTAAAAATAATTATAGAACGAATGGAAAGGGGTATACAACAAAGAGAGGAAGAAGAAGAAAAGTGAAAAAAAATACAGGAAAGAGATTAAATAGAAGAAAGAAGAGGAAAGAAGAAAAGATATTTTGTGTCTGTGATTATGCCTTTTTCTTTTTTGCTACTATTATTATTTTTTAACTTTTTTTTTCACACTATTTTTGCGTGACATTGACCCAAATCCAGGCAATTCTTTTTTGCCGTTAACGATTGCTAACGCATGTAACTATACTTTTTTTTTCGAATCGACAGTAATTTTTTTAGCGTGTCAACAATGATAACCGCCGATTGAAGCTTTAGAGTTCTTCAATTTTCTTTTCCGCTCCACTAAAAAACAAAGGAATATTGCTGTAACTTATGGTCCCGCCCGTCGCTAGTAAATCTTACTTTGTCTATATCGTATGTTATCTTTAACATCATGTTCCCTTGTCCAAAAAATATATATTAATATTCTATTGTAATTAATGTCATATAAAACTGAAGAATAATACCATTAAAGGAAATATATACATAATATATAAATATTATCCTAGAAATGTAAAAATAAGTTGTGAATTTGTTTGATGGAATTATCACAAATACTAATGACATTTTGATATAAGTATTTTACTTGAATAGGGAATTAGTTTTGTCTTAATTTAGATATATTATATTGTATTTCTATACCTGGCCTATACTTGTATTATGTGATAACAAAAATTAAGATAGTGTATAAAATTTTTCATTTAAAAAATGTTAACCAAAACAGAAGCACGCTCTTTTTTTTATGTTCTTGGCTGTAAAATTCCAAGTATTCCATTGTTTTAGTAATTGTAAAATAGCGTCTTTTCAATACGCATATTGTCCTCTCTTCCGGGAATAGTAGATATAGATGCATAAGATGCTTCTTGTATAAATATATTATAAATGATGACAATTTCATAATAAGGAGGTGTAGCGTAACGTTAAAAAAAAGGTCCTCTTGATATGTTTCACCACGATATTATGTAATATGTTGCTAGTTTACAAATGTGAAAATGAACCTCTACCGATGGTAAAGTTACTCCACATTTTTGATGATGGAAAAATAATGCTGCCATCATAATCTTGTAATTAAAAAATAAAATCGGGCATTCTAATGGTTCGTTGTATGCATCGAACTTTTAATGATAGTATTTTATACGTGATTGTGATCTACTTAAAAGCTATTTTGTATCAAGGACCAGTCAGATTATTTTATCTGTTTCAGATACTCCATCTTTTACTTCACTACATTTTTTTAATAAAGACCTATCGGCTGATCTGTGTTCGTTTCTTACTGTTTGTATATTATTACAAGTAAAAGCCCCTTTACATGTAAAGGAAAATTTGGTCAATTCAGTATTCTTGTTAATCTAGAACAATCGACTTTATTTTCTGTTACTCAAACATTTAAGCCTTCTCTTTAAAATGATTTTTTGAATACAGTACGTATGTATCTCTTTTTCTTTTATCCATATATGTACAATATATTATTCATAAAAAGGCAATATTATCGCTAGTTAATTAAATTACATTCTTGGAATTAATCTTTAGTTGTATTGCAAAAGCTGCTATGACTATTGGGCTGGATATCATGGACTCAGCCAAGAGCATACTTTTTTTTATTCTTTATTTGAGCTGACGAGGCGCAAGACATGTCACTTGTAATTTTACTCAGCTTCTGTATTTTACAGTTTGTCTTTACATGTAAAAATGTTCTGTATTTTTTTTTAGAATGTGAATACGATATTACTGGTTTGTACAAGCCGACTTCTTTTTGTTTGCAGCTATATACACAGTAAAGATAACAAACTGGTTTTTGATCGACTTCATAAATAAATGAAAAATAACATCTGTGGCGCAACTATAAATATTACACAGAAATAACATAGTGACTCTATTTTAATTTTCGCATGAAAAAAACATTTTATTATCAGCGAAAGCTATTGACCATATCAAACCATTATGACTACCTTATACTTAATAGAGCGTTGTTTGTATTGTATAACATTATGTGTCTATTGCTTTTAAACAATAGTAGCTAGATTATCAACAGAATCAATTTAAGATATATAAAAAGGTTTCACAACTAGTGGCACTTGAGGTGCTAAGTTGTAATCTTACTATATCAATGATCAGAAGGCGCAGTAGGTACTATTAGTACACAAATACCTGTAGAAATAGATTGCTGTGAAAAGTATTTATTAGTGTTATTTATTATCATACGTAAAAACAATAAAGCTATAATTTACTTACGGTGAAGTGTAATCGTATTTTTTTCTTTTCTTTTTCTTCTATTGTTTTTTTCTTATTTCCAATTTGAATATTATACATATTAACTATTCAGCGGCACTAAAAGCATTGGTCATTATAGTATAATGGTTGTTTTAACTGTGAGCAGTCTAAGACACGAACATTTTGCTTTTATTTCTACAGCTATTATCGCGACTACTAGTGTTTTAGTGTACTATTTCAGAAAACAAGATGATAGCGGTATAAACAAAGCATTAAAAACTATTCCAATGTCAAAAGGTTCTTATCCTTATATTGGTAAGTAGATTATTATAAGATATTAATTCTGTTATTAATCACATAGTAACGTGAATGTTTTTTTCGCTAATAAATAATTTTCGTTATGTACTATTACATCTAATATTATAACAGGGCATCTCTTCACCTTTGACAAGATGGCTAGTCTCAAGTTTAAAGAATGGCATGATGACCTCGGGCCAGTGATACAAGTTAAAATGGGAGTTTATACATGGATCATAGTAAATGATCCTTATATAGCGCACGAACTGTTTGTTAAAAATGGTGCAGTTGCATCCAATCGCCCTATTGAACATGGTACTTCAAAATATATATCTAACAATAAAAGGTACTATATACTTATATATGCATAAAATGTCTACTGAACAGGAATTTCTAATATGTAACAGATATCTGTGTTTAGTGAGTAATGTAGTATTAAAATTTGATTGTTGCTGACCTTTTTTACGATATACTGTTGTATAGAGGAATTCCCTTTGCTGACCCTAATTCAAAATGGAAAACTTATCGATCTGCATCCAGGTTTTCTTTTGGGACATTAACTGCAATAAACAAGCATGAATCATCTATCCAAAATGAAAGGAGTATATTAATCAATACTCTTATTGAAGCATGTTCACCATTGTCGTTAGATTCTGCAGAAAAAGAAGAAAGTGTGGAAACGAGGGATATAGATCCTTTTAACTCACTTTTATTTTATGCAGCAAATAATATTCTTCAGCTGTGCTTTGGAACCAAAGCCAAATCGCCAGATGACCCACTTTATCACGATATCATGGATCTTATTGAAGGGACAGCAAAATATATGGCTGTGGGATATGGACCAATAGGGTTTTTACCCATACTATCGTTTCGACAAGTGCTAAGAGACTGTGAAACTTTTTTTCAAGAATTGAGAAATGATTTGTTTCCGGCACTAATAGATTGCGCATCACGTTCTACAGAAGATTGTATGTTTCAACGTTTGTGTCGACAACAAGAAGAGCTTGGGCTAGATGACGAGGATTTGTATCAAGCATCAGGTAACTAGGGGTAATAGCTAAAAAAAATTGAACATAATTAAACGGCTGACGTATATATATAGTGTGATTTGTTTTGCTAATACATTTTTTCTGCCTGCAATTCATACTGTATAATAATAGGGGATATAATAGTTGGGGGTACAGAAACTGGAACAGTTACCATGACATGGATTATTGCTATATTATTGCATTATCCAGATGTACGCAAACAACTGGGTGAAGAAGTAGACAGTTTTATCAAAACATATAAACGCCTTCCAAAGTTTTCGGAAAGAGACCAATTTCCATTCATGATTTCTGTTCAAAAAGAATGTATGAGATATCGACCTGTTCTTCATATGGCTGTTCCTCATTCATTGAGTAGAAATGGTAAGTACGTTGAATATATGAAAATATATAACTACGTAGAAGTGTATAAGTGTACTAATATTGTTACAATTTTCCCATTGTTTCTTCTTAAATATATAGTGCAATGTCGAGGCTACGTTTTTCCTAAGGACACGCCAATATTCCCATTTATTTATGGCCAATCGCGTGATACCAAATATTATCATAAGCCTGATGAATTTATACCAGATAGATTTATAAACAGCACTAACAAAACCATGTCATCGGCTGCTGCCGGAAAAATTGAAGATCGTGACCATTTTGGGTTTGGTTGGGGAAGGCGTATTTGTCCAGGTTCGCTTTTGGTATGTAAAAATGATAATAATAGTAAGACGTATATATTATCATATACATAATCCATATATACATAAATGTGAATGTGACTCTGAACTGGAGAACTTCGAAATTAAGTTTTACAATATAACAAGCAAGATTTTATTAACTGTACCACGTGAAAAACAAAATAGGCTGAAACAATGATGTTCAATGTTATGACAAGTATGTTTGCTTACTGCAAATTGGAACCTCCAATGGATGGATCGTTACCCAATCTTACCGATTATCAAGATCAGGGAATCACTGTAAAACCACCACCATTTAAAGTTCGATTTATTCATCGGTCTGACTGTTTACTACCGTAGAGTATATGCATTTCAATGCAAAATGATAATAAACCTAATAAACGCTTTAAGATTTTCTATGTGATGAAAATGTTTTTTTCATGTTATGAACTTTGAGCTATTGATACGTTTCGGTTGCATCATGTTAGAAAAATGAATAGAAAAGTACGTAATATAATTCATAATATATGACTCAAGAAGAAGGATAAGTTATAATAAATAACTTATTGAAATTCAATAATAAAAGAATCCGGTTAATTTGATCACCTACAAAATAAATCAATCCCAATTGTACGTAGGGTGAAAATAGAAAATAAAAGTGAGTGAACTAAGTATTTTATTAGATAGTTTCAGAAAAAATATAGTAAGCTTAGTAAAACTCAATCTTAGAACTGAAGATTTCCATCTTAATACGTACGTTTTCTATTTTACGATTTATGTGAGCCTGGGTAGTTATTTTACTTGGATGATCCGTATAAAATGACTAGACTAAAGCAGTAGGTCAGCAGATGGATAAACAAAATTGTCCGAAGAGGTTGGCAATTTTCTTTAGTAATGCTTTGTTTCATATATATATACATGGATGTGTTTTTTTTTTCAAAAGAGAAAAACTGGAATTTACCATTATACTGGATTTTGTTATCTTGAGTAGAGGTAATAAACATTTGGATTTTTTCCCGAAATGTAATCTTATGTATGCTTGAAAGTGTTGGCATACGTATGGTAATAATATAAATGGTTATAGTTGTTATGAAATCTTATAAAAAAAAAAGTGAACTCTTTTTATTCTTCATTTTAATAATGTCAGTCTTTTGACTAATCTAAAAACAATAGAGGCATACAATATGCACGGACCAATATGGATATCTTTTTTTTACACCAAGTCTCAACTATTTGATTTTTTCATTGGTACCTTAATATTATGAAACATGACCTTTATCTCCACCGCCAACAGAATATAAAAGTTTCTGTCTTTTGGACCATTACAGAGTGTTTGTTTTTAATTGAGCTGCTTTAATTCGGGCGACCCTAAAGAATATAATCTTTCTCTTATATAACTATCATGGTTGCCAATGATTTTGGAAGGTAGTCTTCTGACAATATCCATCGATTTCTTAATTTTCTTGTCACAGCAGCTCCATAAAGTAAGGCAGTCGGTTTTTATTTTTAGAAATGTTAAAAACAGCAACTAATAAATTATTTATCATTGGTGTATAATACTTTCTCAGCCAAATAATAATTATCTATTGGTTTTCTTGATATATCATATGGTCAGCCGCACAAAGATTAACTTAAGTATTATTCTTATACAGTATTATATAATAATTCACAAAATCGTTACGGATGGAAGACTATACATGTACATACATACACGCATAGTACCATTTATACCGCTGACGAGAAAATATCTCAAGTTTGTTTTTTTGGGGTCTTATTGAGTTACACATCTTGATTCTTTTATTACGTTTTGATCGATATGACAGTTATTGATCGCTACATAGCAAGAAGCTACCTGCTGAGACTTAATTAACGTCTGTATATAAGCATTATCTTGTGAAAAAAAAGAGTGGTGAAATACATATATGAACCAAATATTTGGTAACAATTTATTGTATAGAAACAAAAGCTAAACAACGGGGTCTCTTTAATATACATTTGTGTTTATTAAATATGATATACAAGTGAAACGACTTCTTTCGTTTTAAAATTACAATGATGTTTTAAGCAAAAGTTTGCCAGTTGTCTTACGACTTTCAATATCAACATGTGCTTGTTTAGCATCTTCAAGGTTGTAAACTTTATAAATATGTGTTTTAATCACACCTTTGGCTAACAATTCAAATACTTCACCCCACCATTTATGGGATTCTTCGCGTGTTGCCAGATAATTGTATAATGTGGGACGCATAATTTTAAGATTCTTTTGAGCCAAGATCGAAATAGAAATCTAAAATAAAATAAAATTGGAATTGTCAACGCAAAATTTAAAAGTTGCACTATAAAGTTATAGTATTTAACAGATCATAATTAAGAAAGAAAACAAAAGGAAAAATCAAAAGTGAGAGGAATGAACTTACAGGAGGAACAACACCACTAGCATTACCAAAGCTAATAACTGAACCAAGACGACGAGCAGATTGTAAAGAGATATCCCATGTAGATTTTCCGACACCATCGAAAATACCATGACAACCTAATCCATTGGTAATTTCATTGACCTTGGCAACAACATCTTCTTCGGTATAATTGATTACATAATCTGCACCATTTTCGCGTGCGAGTGCAGCTTTTTCAGCAGAGCTCACAGTACCAATGACGGTAGCACCAAGGTACTTGGACAATTGACACAATAATAGGCCTACACCTCCAGCAGCTGCATGAACGAGGATGTAATCTATAAAGGTGACGAGGAGAAGAATCAGATTATATAAATATATTTTCATTTCTTTTATCTCCCTCCAATTCATCACTTATGAATTTTGACATATTTATATTTTACCTCCTTTTTGGACAGGGTATGATTCACGAACTAATGTCCAAGCAGTTAATGCTTGAATACCAATAGCAGCGGCTGTTTCGTATGAAACATCATTGGTGATCTTTTCAACAGCATCCACCTTGCCTTCTGAATATTCAGAATAAGTGGAACCACCAATATAGACAACGCGATCACCTACTTTAAAGTTTTCAACACCGGGACCAACAGCAGTAACTTCACCAGCACTAAATTCCCAAAAAATAATAATTAGTAAGCATACATTTCTTTATATATATATATATATTACCTTTCACGACCGAGAACAAAGGGAAGAGGTAGTGTATAAAGGCCACTTCGATGATATGTATCAATATAGTTTACACCTATTTGTTTTTTTTAGAAAAAAAAAAGGTAGATAAAAAGTCAATACTTTTGATTTGAAAAAAAAAAAACACCTCTTTTTTTTCCAGAGTTCTTTTTTTATTTCATACCAATAAAATGATTTTTAATAACAACAGTTCCTTCTTTGGGTTCAGGAATAGGAATGTCTTTATAAATCAACTTGTCAACACCACCTGTTTCTTCAACTACAATTGCTTTCATGGTTGCCATTTTATTATATTATTATTAAAAAAAGAGAAAGAGAGAAAAAAAAATTAAAGAGAGGGAAAGAAAGAGGGAAAGAAAAAAAAAAGACGCAATGGGTGTGAGAAATGATGCGGGAAATTTAATTCTATAGCTAAAAACCTTAAATGAGGACGGGACTTGTCAAACAAAAAAAAAAGGGTAGTATCGGCGAATCTTTTATCAATTATCATATAGTGACTTTTTGGGAAGAGCTATTAGACTAATAGATAAAGCCATTTTAATTATTTAAAAACATTTTCTTGTAAATAAAAAAAAATGAAAGAGATTCTTTTAGCATGTGTTGGTAAACCATCAGCAGGAAAATCATCCTTTTTAAATGCAGGTAAATGATTCACCTTAATCCGCCTCCCCTTCCCCCCCCCTTCTTAAAAAAAGCTCCTCATGAGTAGAAAAGTTGCCAACCTAACCATGGAATAACTCAACACGATTTTTTCTTTTCAATATATATATAGTCTCTGATGCCACTGCCAAAGTGGGTAAGTTTGATAACTCTTCTTGAAAGAATCTTGGATTAAAAAAAAATTACACTATTCATTCGAGACCTGACGAATTCAATATATGTTACCTAGGCAACTATCCCTTTACAACTATTAAACCAAATCATGGTGTAAGTTATGTACCAGTGGATTGCCCTTGTAAAAAATACGGAAAACAAGATCAATGTCGACCGAGATATGGTAAAGTGATTTGGACTCATATATGGGGGAGAGTGATATATATATGTCTGTTGTAACATCATTTGGGATTCGCTGATGTGTTTATGTGTGGATGGAAAAATAATATGATAGGTCGATGTGTTGAAGGTATTCGTTTTGTACCTATACAAATGATGGACGTAAGATAAAAAAAAATGAAGAGAAGAACGGAAAAAATCTTATGAATCAAGTCATAATGTAATTAATTCGGTATATATATCTATTTTTATAGGTAGCAGGCCTTGTACCTGGTGCATCCACTGGTTTGGGTCTAGGTAAATATTACATCGATATATTCTTATTGTTGAACTTGTCATGGTTTTTATTGAGTTTAGTTGGGGGCGGGGGGGGAGTTTAGAACTTTTATAATTAATCCATATATCCATTCTATCTAGGTAACCAGTTCCTTGATGATTTGCGACATGCAAATGCATTAATTCACGTAGTGGATGTCAGTGGTACCACAGATCAAAATGGAAAAGAAGCAGAAGGATATGATCCAATTAACGATATAAATTGGTTACGTTTGGAAATTCATACTTGGATCACAAATAATTTATTAAAACGTTGGAGCGGAATTGTTCGACGACATATTGCAATAAGTATGGAGGGGAAATGATTGATACGGGTTTTTTTTTCTATTTTTTAAAAAAAATATAAGGGGATACTTATATATAATTTGTTAAAAAATCAATTGCAGAAAACAATGTTGTTGACACATTACAAATCCAATTTTCTGGTAAGATCAAACTTTTAATTTAGAAAAAGGAGGGTGGATTCATTAATTCAATAACTGTTTTTATTAGGTTATGGCTCGGTTGCAAGTGTGGTACAAAAAGCAATGGATAAAAGTGGAATTAAAACACCTTTAGAAACGTGGGATGAAGAAACTGTAAAGAAAGTGGTTGATCATTTTATGGATGTGCGATTTCCAACCGTTATAGTATGTTTTTATCCTTTGAATATTTTAAATATGTATATATACATTTGGGTACAAAGATCCTGTGATGTTAATTTTAATATGTTTTTCTTTACTAATTTACATAGGCATTAAACAAGATTGATATGCCAGATTCAGATAAAAATATTACAAAAATCATGCGAAAGTATGATCAGGTAAATAATAATAGTTTATGATTTCTACAGTCAGGAACGCACTGTTGAATAGTTTTTTTTCCCAAGATTCTAATCAAAAAATATTCTATATATAGAACAAGCTGGTCTTGACAAGTGCACTTGCAGAAAACTTTTTACGAAAAATTCGAAAACAAAATTATATCAAATATATAGATGGGACGGACATTGTAGAAACTAAAGAGGATCTGGTAAATACACACACACATACCTAAGAGTGAAAGAACATGATTTACTTGTGAATTTTTTTTTCATGACATGATATATATATGTAGCCTAATTCAGATTTAAAACCAATGGATGATAAATTAAAAAAGTAAGCTTATAAAAATAACGAAAAAACAAAAGGATTATTTTTTATCTTATTGTTTTGATATTTACTTTTCTATAATATAAATCAGTCGTGTAGAAAAAGTACAAGGTAAATAAACTAAATAGTGAATAAAAGGAGGAATAGAAGTTTTTAAATTCAAAAACAATTCTGGTATAGATTTGGTATTATTTAGATATGGTTCAACTGGAGTACAAGAAGTTCTTGGAAAAGCCATTGAATTATTAGGTGTATCACCGGTCTATCCTGTCAAAAATGTATCCACATTTAGTTCAACTAACTCTACAAAGCCTGGTGCTTTCAGAGATTGTATCCTTGTATGGCCTGGAACAACTGTTCGTGGATTCGCAAAGATTCTACATGCTGAGATTGACAAATATTATCTTTATGCTGAAACAGTTGGAAATATGAGGGTAATGTATTATTTTGAAATAATCATTGTTGTTTGTTTAGTAAGAACTCTAATTTTATATACATATTTATAGCTTTCAGAAGAAGCTGTTATAAATAACACTAATAATGTTATTTGTTACAAAACAGCTATAGCAATTAGTAGCAAATCTTCAATTGCAAATAACGATACAAATAATAATCCACCTGATAAAAAGAGCAAAAAATAAAAGCCTTTTTTGAATGATACTATAATAGACTTCCATAAATATCACATTATGTATCATTATTGTTATATCTATACATGTATATATGTTGAATTCACATTATAATAGAATGAAATAACAAATCCAAAAAAGAAATATATATAATATATTTTATCCAAGTAGATTTTTTAGCACAAAAAAGTGATGGACTAAAAAAGTGACATACATTCTAGTTTACCAAAAGAGGAAAGTTACATCGGAACTTGATTTTATAATATTTTTTTAATTTGCATAACAACGAACAAAAAAAAAAAAAGGGGGGGGAGCACTATAAATTTGGAACTACTATTATTACACTTATATATTTTTAAACACTAAACAGCAATACCCCTCCTTCCCACACTCACTAAAAAAAAACTAAAAAAGAAAGCGCGTTTCTCAATTTTTTATTTATTTTTTAACCTTTGTCTAATCAAGGAAATACAATGACTATGGAGTCCATGGATATAGAATCACAACCAGATGATTCACAACAATCAAAACGATTTCAATCCTTACAATATAGATACCTATCCGTCTATTTAGTTGTCATGGGTAACAAAAAAAAAACCAACTTACTATTTTTATTTTAAAGCCTTTGACCATTAACACCCCCTCCAACACAATGTCTATAACTACTCTATAGGTGCTGATTGGTTACAAGGACCTTATTTATACAAGTTATATCAATCTTATGGATTTGACCTTGTTCAAATTGCGTTTCTTTTTTTAACAGGGTTTGTTAGTGGGGCTATAGGCGGTACAGCTGCTGGTAGTTTAGCAGACTCCTGGTAAATATGTTTTTTTTTTCTTACGAGGAACCTTATCTTTGGATGTATCGAAAGTTATTTACAAAAACTAACTTTTTCTTTTGGCGTTTGACAACATTTTATTGAAAAACAAAATAAAGGGGACGAAGACGAGGCTGTTTATTATTTTGTGTTACATCATTTATATCATTACTTTTACGTCTTGGAAATAATTATCCATTATTATTCATATCTCATATTTTATCAGGTATGGCAGCCTCTATGCAATATAGTGTATTTGAAGCATGGTATGTAGCAGAACATACAGCAGAAAATTTACCAAGTGATTGGATGGCACGTACTTTTGGTAAAGCGACATTCTTGAATGGACTCGTTGCTATTATTGCTGGTATTGTTGCCAATGGTGTAGTCGATCATTGGGGTTATACAGCTCCCTTTATCGTTTCCATGGGATTAGTGACAGTGGCAGCAGGCATGATTAGTTCTTCATTTGCTGAAAATTATGGTGAAAAGAGTACTGGAAAAATTCAATTGACACATACTTTAATGGAAGGTCTTCAAACTTTATGGAGAGGTAAATTAACATAATAGGTTCACTACATGTGTATCAATATATATATTAATCTGTTATATATAAAAATATTCAAAATAGATTCAAATATACTTATATTGGGAGCAGCACAAACCGCTTTTGAATGTGCCATGTATATATTTGTTCTTCTTTATACGCCAGCTATTGAAAATGCTGCTGCAATCTATGGTATGCTTATTTGATTTTTTTGAGGTTACACCACATGTATGCCCTGAAAACTACCATGGATATAATAACTCACAGACCGAAACATACATTTTCAATTTTTAGTGGGCACAGATGAAAAAAATCAAGAGTTACCTTTAGGTTATTTATTTTCAACAATGATGTTTGCTGTTATGATGGGATCACTTTCATTTCAAGCATTAGAACGTCGATCTTCATCAGCATCAATAACTTCTTCTTGTTTACTACTACGTTTAATATCATGGTTTACAAAAGATCGATTATTGATCAGTGCACTTACATTAGCTTGTGCATCATTTGGTGCTATGGCGTACAATCAATCCGCTTCGGTAAAAAAAAAAAAAGAGGGGGGGAGGATAACAGCTGAAAAATAAAAAATAAAGAGAGGAGGAAAGCAACAGCAAAAAAAAGGGGGGGGGGAGAAAACGGGAGTGTGTTTGTTTGTTTTAAGAAGACTAAACTTTTTGATTTATATATATTAGTTACCTATCCTTGTTATTGCTTATCACGTTTTTGAATTCTCAACTGGGCTTTATTATCCATCACTTTCTTCATTAAAAGCTGAAGTAATCCCTGAAGAAACGCGAGCTGCTGTTATGACATTATTAAGAATCCCAATGAATATTGGGGTGGGTATCATCATGTGGCATGTAAGTATATCTCTGTTCAAGCTCTATGATCGATAATAATGGTTTGTATATAAATTTATTAAATGATAATATATTATAAATCTTTAGGTGGATGATCTTTCAACATCTATGATGTGGGCTATTTGTTCATTAATGACAATGTCTGGTACAGCTTTACTTATCATAAAATATAAATCAAAGTTACCCCAACAACAATAATTATTCTGTTTTTGTATTTTTGTATTTTTTTTTTTCTGTAAATTTTTTCATATTTTTAAGAATATTTTATACCAAACTTTTTTATGTTATAAAAAAAAGAAGGAAAGAAAGAAAGAATTAAATCCACGTATCTAGAAATATATATATTTGTCTTTTTCATATGATTATTATTATAAAATGGATCGGGTTGTTTTGAATGTGGCAACGGGTCATTCATCTCAAAGCATGTTTATTATAGTAAGACGATCAAGTATTTTATTTTTATTTTTTATGCATGAAAATCAAATAGGGTCTGCCAGATAAAATATTATTTGTATGCATAATAAACATTTTTGATTGATTGACTCGTGGTTCATTTGAAGTAACACCCAATTTATAGAATGGGATAAGCAACAAAAAAAACAAAGAGATTAATAATAATCGGAGGAGTAAGAGATGAATTTTTATAACTATTGAGTTTATTGAGTAGGGGAAAAAGTTATTGTGTCACGCTATAGATTACCTACTTTTTACTTTTCCCTTTTATTTTATTTTTTCTTCCCCCATTCTTTTTTATATAAGTGCTGTTGTTGTTTAATAATAATAAAAGAGTTGGAAATTTTAGTCACTTGTCAGTTTCACAACTTAATAACTCACTTATTCTTTTTTATCACTTGGTTACCTTTGTTTCCTAGTTATATATATATATATATATATAAACTTCTTTTTTTTTCCAGCCATGACTTCTCCTGGCTGTGAATCTATGGTAGGTTTTTTTTTTTTTTTTTTTACCTAAAAACCGAACATTTATTTCATTCTAACTTACACAACACTCAATATATTCTTTTTGTTTGAATAAAAAAAAAAGCAACAACAACCTGCTCATGTACCTTTCGCTGTTCTCAAAGTTCAATTAAAACGACTCGTCTCACAACATGATTCTAAAGGTGTCATTTTCACACGAGACTTATTGACATTGATTAACGAATATGAACAAGAACAAGACGTGATGCTATTATCATTGGATCAAAAAACAGCTATACAACCTTATACCATGGCTAATCCTGACTTGGAGATGAGTGCCGATGATATTTTAAACTTATTAAAACTTGTATTTCCAACCCCATCCATGACAACAGTCGTTCGACCGAGAACTTCTCCTCCATTATCAACAGGATCAAATTCTCATCGAAGACCTTCTCATTTATCAATAACAAGTGGTAGTAGTGGTAGTAATGAAGATATATCGAATGAAGAACAAGAGGTAAAAATAAATAAAACTATAATATATGTATAATTTACATTTTTTTAAAAAAAAATAATAATTTGAAACTTATCGGCATGATAGAATATTACAACAGAGCCAATTGAAGCTACTAGTAAACTCGAAGAAACAGTAGGAACATTAACCATTGACGATGACGTTGGCATACCTCGTAATACAAGAAGTAATAGTAGTACAAGTTTAACCAATAAACCTAAAATATTAAGTGATGAACCAGAAGAGGATGATGATGAAGTAAGCAATATTTAGTATAAATGAACTGAGTATAGATATAAGAAATCTATTAAATGATTATTATTAATTATAATAAAACTTTTTAAAACCGTGTATATATATAAAAAGGTATCAAGTCCAAATGTAGCTCAATATTATCGACGTTCTATCCAATTAACCAGACGACTCAAATTATCAGAAAGAAGTCTTGCTTCGATGACACGTGATAATGAAGATAGAATTATTCAATTACAAAACAGAGTAGAAGATATGAATCAAGAAGTAGTTAAACAAAAACGAGAAATTTTTGAATATAAAAGTAAAGAAAAGAATAGTCTTGATCAAATTGGTGCAGTAAGTTTATTATTCTCTCTTATTATAATTTATTTGAAGGGAGGCGGGGAGAGAGAGGTGGGGAATTCAAAATATAGCTTACTCAATTTGTATATTTTAGTTGGAATCACATATTGCACAAATCGAACGATCCGAAACAGATCAAAAACAAGTTTATTTATCCATCAAAAGACTATTTGATGAGAAATGTCGTAAGTTTTTTTTTTTCTAAAAAGTAAAAGGGAGTGAGAGAAGATATATATATCAGGTTTAAGAAATCTATCTCGTAATTCAATATAATTCATCCTCTATATATCTTTTTTTTTGTAGATGAAACACAAGATTTACAAGAAATGTTACGACATAAAGAACTTGAATTACAAAAAACAGAAGCTCTTTTAAGTTCAATTCATCACGAATTTCAACAATTAAATGAAGAACGAAATAAATTGAAAGCTATGCAAAATAATTTGGAACATGAATTGGCTACTTCGCATTATACCCATATGCAGTTAGCAGAACAACGATCGGAGAATGAACGATTAAAAGAAATTATTGATGGACTCAAGTTTGATTTGGAGGCTAAAAGTGAAGAAGCAATAATATCCTCATTATCTAATGATAACATAATGACGACACATGATACCATAAATGACAACAGTAACCGAAACGAAAATAATACTAATAGTACAGAAGCATACACTCTTATTAATGTATGTTAAAACGAGAATATATAAGAAAGATTATTTATAGATATATAAATTAACTAAAATATATATTTATTAGACATTACGAGCAGAATTGGAAAGTCATGATGATTTCAGGGAGGATATTCAAATAGATAATGCAACAGAAGAACGACTTAAATCAGTGGAGAATGAAAAAGATTATTATAAATCACAAGCAGATGCTGCTATGCAAGATTTGGATCGAGGTAAATTTTTGGGATAGAAATGAGCAATGATTTATATACATATATACTTAACTATAATTTGGGGGGTTATATGAACGATTAAATATTATAGTAAAACAAGAATTCAAATATGCACTGGATCAAGAGAAAGAATTATTAGTAAATCAATTAGCTAATATGGGAATGAAAGTACCTGATCGACGCGATGATATTGATAATTTACGAATAGCCAATGGAGGTGATATGGATGTAACAAATACAGTTGAACCATTCGCTATTCAAGTTGCCTCAAAACAATCTTTTACAGATAATACGACAATTGATATGAATACGACAACAGATATTTGGGATCAATCAAGGATTCGACAACGTAAATTAGATAAAGCAAGAAGAAGGGGTACTGTTCAAGATTTGAATGAGGTAAACAAATAGCATGATCTTTTGTTTGTTTGTTAAGTTTATTTATGGATGTTTCTAATGAAGTATGATTTATAGTCAACGGCTTTTGCAGTAAATGCTGCTATTGCTGCTAACAATAGTACATTGTTTGCCTCTGATAATAACAATAACAACAGTAGTCACAGTAGATCATTAATTCGACCTACAAATGATCGAGCTGTTACCAATACTGCTACATTTGCTATTTATACCCTTCTTGTTTATATTTTTGGTATTGTCACCTCAACATTTCTTTTGGATGGCCAGCCTGGAAGCTGGGAACAGGCACTGGTTGCCGCCGCCACTCAACAAGGAGGCTCCAGAAGTAAAATACTTGAAATACTTATTTACTGGATTGAAAAACTTTTATTTGAAGGTGATGGTGTTCCTCTTTCATAAAGACAACGACTACTACTTTTGTGCATTTTTCTTTTGAACCTATTCCTGAATCCACCCCCCCCCCTTTTTGCATTTTAAATATAATTATTTTTCCAATCATTATTATTATTATTAATATTACCATTATTTTTTTTTATTCTATAATTATTTCTATTGTTTTTTTTTTCCCTTTCTTACACCTCCTCCTCTTTTTTACACAGAACCAACCTTCCCTCCTCCCATTGCAACTCACTCAAAACACACATAATTTACATATTAACAAATCACTTTTTCTTTTCTTTCAACGCACTTTTTTTCTCTAAGCTTTTTCTTTTTTTTTTTTTGGTTTCTTTCCATTTTATATATACATTGTATTGATAAAATTTGAATTCTATTTTTTTTTTCTCGGGTTCTTCGGAACTTGGATTCAATAGATTCAAATGTTGATCACAAGTAAAAAAAAAAAAGGGTGGGAAAATAATTTTTGAATTGCGGGGAAACTACATAAAAGGGTTTCCTTTAAATTTTGGATCGCTTTTCCTCTTCTTCTTTCTTTCTATCTTTCACTTCTTTGATTATATATAAAAAAAACCCAAATGTTCCGTCAAGCCATCAAGCCAACAAGTCGTGTTGTAAAGTTTTATTCTAATTCAAACGATAGATAATTTTAAACTTTTCTAATCTTAAATTTTATTATTAATCAAAAAACTAATCTATTATAGTTCCTTGCTCGAGGTTATGCTTCTTCTGCTACCAAGTCACCTAACGTATGTTTATATATAAACTTTCGGGTTCATTTCGGAAAAACAATTTCGACGATTAAACTTTGTTTGTCATTTTAACAATCAATTGAACTATATATACATTTTTATATTTATACACTATCTATTCTATAGGACGTTGTTATTGCAAGTGCTGCTCGTACACCTGTTGCTTGCTTTCAAGGTGGTCTCAAGTCTTTAAGTGCACCTAAACTTGGTGCCATTGCGGCACGTGCTGCTATTGACCGTGCTGGTAATATAATAGCCGATTTTTTTTTGGTTTTCTAATGGAAGTTTTCTAATTACTTTATTCATGTACTTTTTCTCTCGCTCTCTCTTCAATTCAAATAGGTCTTAAGCCTGAACAAATTGAAGAAGCTTATATTGGTAATGTTATTCAAGCTAATATTGGTCAAGCACCCGCACGTCAAGTTGTTCTTGAAGCAGGTATGTCAGCATATTTATATAGATACATTGAATGGGCGGAAATATCCGTGTGATTCTAACTCCGTCGATTTTATCCCTCTTCCCCTCCCCTCAGGTTGCCCTGAATCTACTGAAGCTACTACTATCAATAAGGTTTGTTCTTCAGGTATGAAGGCCATTATTATGGCTGCTCAATCTATCAAATTAGGTGATCGTGACATCATGTTGGCTGGTGGTATGGAAAGCATGTCCAACGCACCGTAAGTTTATTCATATATTATTACTATGATCCATTTCATTAACCATTCAAACAAACATACTACATTGAGATCAAAATAAAGAAAAAACGATTCGCTAATATGTAACTTGTTTTAAAATATAGTTACTATGCTCCTCGTAACGCTGCCTATGGTCATCAACAACAAAATGATTCTATTATTAAGGATGGTTTGTGGGATATTTATAATCAATTTCACATGGGTAACTGTGCTGAAAACACCGCCAAGGTCCAAAATATCTCTCGTGAAGAACAAGATGCTCATGCTCTTGAATCTTATAAGCGTGCCGCTAAAGCTTGGGAGGTAAATATAGATATATATAAGAGAAAGAAGGGTGATGGGCTATGGGAAGAGGGGGGAGGAGAGAAAAGTATAAGGGATGTGATTTGCTATCTTATTTATATTGGGGAAAAAAACGCCCCTAGGAATATCAAAGAAGAAAACAATAGGTTTTCTTTTTCTTCTTCTTCTTTTATATACATGTAGAACTAACACTATTTATTTTATATATAGAATGGCGTCTTTGATGCAGAAATTGCCCCTGTTACCATTAAGAGCAGAAAGGGTGAACTTGTTATCAAAGAAGATGAAGAATATAAGAATGTAAAATATGAAAAGATTCCTCAATTACGTACCGTTTTCCAAAAGGATGGTACTGTTACTGCTGCTAATGCTAGTACTTTGAATGATGGTGCTTCTGCTTTGGTTTTAATGAGTCGTAAGAAGGCTGAAGAACTTGGTGTCAAGCCTTTGGCTCGTATTGTCTGTAAGTAGGGTTTTATGTGAAAGAGAAGAGAGAGGATAGAGTTTTTTTCTAACAGGCAATGATGAGGAGAAGGGGAAAACAAAAAAGTAGAATGACATGTTCACTTACTCAACAATTTTTGTTATTATTATTATATAAATAATATGAATAGCTTATGCTGATGCTGCCATGGCACCTGTTGATTTCCCTATTGCCCCTAGTAAAGCTGTACCCATCGCTTTGAAGAAGGCTGGTTTGGAAGTCAAGGATATTAGTTTATTTGAATTGAATGAAGCTTTCAGTGTAGTTGCTCGTGCTAATGAAAAATTAATGGGTCTTGATGCTGATAAGGTGAATGTTGCTGGTGGTGCTGTTGCATTAGGTCATCCTATTGGTTCTTCTGGATCCCGTATTGTTGTTACCTTGACTCATTTGCTTAAGACGGGTCAATTTGGTGCTGCTGGTATTTGTAATGGTGGTGGTGCTGCCAGTGCCATTGTTATCCAAAAGGAATAAATATAATTTATTTTCTGTTCCTCACTTAGATTTAAAAATGATTTTTTTGTAATATTCCAAAACAAAACAAAACAAAATTCCACTTCCTTCTTCGAATATCAAATTGTAATATAATATAAAGAAATAAAAAATAAAAATAAAAAGAAGATGGATTGATAATGAATACGATGGATGGACGATGGAAAAAGGGTTATTAAATTACATGATTATTAATAACTTTTTTATTATTATTTTCAGGGGGGTCCAATTACTATTATTATCATTATTACTATTGTATTGAACAATTATTTGCTTTAGCTAAACTTTCACTACTATTACTACGACTTCTTTGTTGAGAATATTTTCGATATTGAACTTGTTGGTCATTTGCTAATTCATCTTCCCAAGCCAGCTGGGATTGTAAACCTCTTTTCATATGAAATGCAACATAATAATGTGCCTATGAAGTAAAAAAAAATAAATAGTAAAATGATCAAATAAATTTTCGTCAGTTGAATGCTAAAATAACAATCGATTAATACAAGATACAATTCTGTCGTATACTAACTCCCACTCCCTTTTTTCTTATCCCTCTCTCTCTCCTTCCCACACGTTAAATAACAGGACATTTTCTATTCTTAAGTATTATTTACCTTAAGCCAAGCTTCACCCATAGGAGGTTCATATTCATTATCTAATCGATTTTTTAAAGCTTCTACTAATGCAGGACCAATAGGATCAAATAAAGACTCTTTCACTATTTTATAATCAACATGACGAGCTCCTAATTCTTGTAATTTTTCAACCATCCATGCTTCTTCTTCTTTATTTAACTCTTCCATCCTATCATCATCATCTTCTTCTTCTCCATCTGATGAATTACTATTATGATTATTATTTTTCATCATAGCATTCAGATCTCGAATATTTTTAATTTCTTTATATCTTGCAGGCATGACACTCGGTGCTCGAGTAATATAACATAAAACACCTGTCAAAACACGTGCTTGTTGTAATGAATTTGTAAGTATATTCTTAAGTTCAGGTTCCATGATAAATAAAGATTCATAAAATTGTTTTCCAAATGCATAAGAAGCTGATACATTTGGATTATCCTTTTCATGACGTTTTTCTGAGACTCTTTCCCATGTTCGTCTAATTAATTGAGTTTGTGCTTTGGTAGGTGGAGATGGAGAAGAAAGTGGCATTATTTTATAATAATAATACGATTGATATATAAAAAAAAAGAAGGAAGAAAATAAAAAAGAGAGAAGGAGAGAGAAAAGAATGTAATTAATTATTGTTTGTTTTATCTCATTTATTTATATTACAGTATAGTATTGTGTGTGTGTGTAGAGAGATTATTATTATAATAATAATAATTGGGGGGGGGATGATATGATCAAGAAGGAATTACCCTTCTGGTTTTTTTTTTCTTATACGTACGTAAATGTTAAATGATTGTTCTTTATATAGTCATTACCGATAATAATACAATGATTACGCGCCTTGACAACCCCCTTTTTTTTAAAAAAAGAGTTCCAAAATATAATACACTCATACGTAAACTTTCACTCCTTTTATAATAAGTTGAATTATTTAACTACATGTATGCTTGTCGTTAATGTTTGTTTTAGAATTCAAATTTCATGAATTGAAAAACCTATTTCCCCTTCCTCCCCCCCCCCAACCTCCCCCCCCAAAAAAAAAAAGAAAGACAAAAGGAAGATCGGAATCAATTTTCCGAAGTTGTAAGACAAGTTCAGGGTCGAGAGTGACAGATCTACTCTTTAAAAAAAAGACCTACCTTGTTTCTTGTTATCCACTTTCAAAGTTGATCTAAGGCTTATAAATACGTACCTTTGAGATTTTTAATAAATCTGGAAATTGTCTGGCAATCAAGGTAAAAACTCCTACTCTATTTCTCATGATTTTATACATTTTATTTTTACTTGAAAACCAATAATAAAAATAATCATTGTGTATTTTGTATTCAGAGTAATGATAATAAATAAATAAATAAATAATGGTAAATAAGGTTAATAGGATAGATATACAAAGATAAATTGTTGGGTTGAAATATATAAAATAATAATAAATAGAATAGGTATAGAAATATATGTATAAAAAATAATTGTGTGTACGTATATATATATAGATAATAGAAAAGAGAGGAATACTCTGTGTGTGTGTGTGTGTGTGCTTAGGATTTTGTTATATTAAATACAAGGTAAAATAAAAATAAGAAAATTAATTATCGTCTAAAAAAATCATACCATCCACCAACTCATTATTATTCATCATTTTTTTTCGATCTTCTTCATCCATTATTTGTTGTTGATCCATGTCTTGTTTTTTCCATGTTTTACTATCTAGTATAACTTGTTCTTGTTGAGATGTAGAATACATATGTTGTTGCCATGTAGATGATCCTTCATACATATCACCAGCAACAGCCGCTACTTTAGCAAGTAGTACACGAATAATACGAGTATACCAAAATGATGCCATTGGTAATGTTTCCATGATCCCTTTTAATATATAATAAATAATGTTAATAATGATAGATGTTAAGATAGCTTTCTTTTGTTTTTTACCTTCCAAAGTCCAACTATCTTGCTGTTTATATATTTTGATTAATCCATCCCGTTCCTTAAAATATAATGTAGTAATGGCTGGAACTTTTAATGTGTAACGACTTGTTGGTAACACGGCGGGGCAAATGTTTTGTATATAGTGAATAACGGCCGTGCGACTATAAAAAAAAAAAAAATCGGAGGCGATGGAGAGATTTAGCAAGGGTCAAGTAATAAGGTACACTCAAAAAAATAGAACTTACCCATCAAAAACAATATTTGTAATGGTTGGTTCTGTTCGATTTATATTTTGCCATATACCATAAATACTACATAAATATTTAAGATTGTTGTCAAAAAGTGTTCTTTTTGCTTCAAAAAAGAGGTATAGAATACTTTACTTTGTAATTTCTTGAATATTTCTTGCAGCCATAAATGGTGTTATCATAATAGCCTCTTTTATAAAATAAAATTCAAGTATACGTTTTCTTTTCACTGTATCATAACAAAATAAATCCTGTACAATATCTATTTATATAACTATTATTAGTTTTCTATTTTATTATTATTTTTATGAATTATAAAAGTCAAGTTACTTTTAATGAGGACATCAGAAGAAGCTGATGCATCATCTTGAGTATCATTATCAGAATCAGTGTCTGACATTTTGAAAATATTTGCAAGAGGAGCAAGAGAAAAACCCATTCTACAGAAAAAATAAATAAAAAGAAGAGAGAAAGAAAGAAAAAAAAGAATATGCTTTTTTTTTATATATAACTAGATACGGGGGTATTGTATACACTTTACTATGAACACTATTTTATTAAGAAAAAGACAAATAATAATAATGTTCTCGGCCTGTCCCAATGATAAATGCAAAGTAAAAAAAAAAGAGATTGGGTGCCGCATTATACATTGTAGATTGTACTACAACCAACACATATAAAAAAATTTCGTATCACTTTTTATATAATGGTGTTACTCTAACTTTTTGAAAGAATTAAATAATAAAAAGAACATTCTTCTTTTTTTTTTTTTTTGATACAAACAAACAAATAATGCAATATTATGTAAAGGGAAGCGAATAAATAATAAATAATTTATATAATGAACATAAAAGTGAAGGTTGAGGGGGAAAAAGATATTAAATAATCAAGTAATATTATATGTTAAAACAAAACTTCTTTTTTATGATTTAATACAGCTACCTACTTGAGGTTGAGTAGTAGTATTTCGATTATGTGCCATATGTGCCTTAACAAGATGACCAGCAGCCAATGCAGCACATAATGATAATTCACCTGCCATGACAGAAGCACAAATGATACGTGCTAATCGTCTGGAATTATCCCCTGGTGATGTAGGATGAGGTCCTCTTACACCAAGCATATCTAATACAGCTTGTTGAGGAGGTAAAGTAGTACCACCTCCTACTGTACCCACTTCAATACTAGGCATAGTACATGAAATATGTAAATCTTGTCCATCATTCACTGCCGTCATCAATGTCATACAGTTACTACTTTCTACATTTTGAGCAGGATCTTGCCCTGCAGCCAAATAAATAGCTGTCAAAATATTGGCCGCGTGTGCATTGAATCCACCCACAGATCCTGCCATAGCAGATCCAATTAAATTCTTGTTGACATTGAGTTCACAAATAGCACGTACAGTTGTTTTTAATACTTTTTCAACAACAGCTCCAGGAATCACAGCTTCGGAAACAATAGATTTACCACGTCCTTCAATCCAATTGATAGCAGCCGGTTTTTTATCAGTACAGTAATTGCCTGATAATGAAATGATTTGCATGTCAGGGAAATAGTCGGATAAGACCGAAAGTGATTTTTCACATCCTTTGGAAATCATATTCATACCCATGGCATCCCCTGTGGTAGTAGAAAAACGAATAAAAACAAGACGACCCGCTAATGCAACTTTCATTTTACGTAATCGAGCAAATCGAGAGGTGGAATTGAACGCTTCTGTAATGATTTTTTCACCTTCTTGTTCAACCCATCGTTTACATTCACCTGCACGAATAATACTTGGGAAATTGAGACAAGGTCCACGCGTCATTGCATCCGCTGTCACAATAGTTGTTGCACCACCACCGGCATTAATCGCTTTACAACCACGAGCAGTGGATGCAACTAAACAACCTTCTGTAGTTGCCATGGGGATATGTGTATCAAGTCCATCAATATTCATTGGACCTAAAATAAAATAAAAACATTTTTTTATATATATGAGTTAATTTTTTTTTTCAATATTATATATCAAAAAATCCCCAATACACACACACACACACACACACAGGTGAAACACATCTCTCTAAAACCCTCTATATATATATATATATATGAATGTTTTACCTGCAACACCTAATGGAATAGGCATATATCCAATAACATTTTCACAACAGGCGCCCAGCACCTTATCATAATGATAATTTTCCAATGGTAATAAACTAGTTTCTAATGTTTGGGTATAAGATGCACGAGAAATTAAAGCACGACGAATAGTAACCGCACGTTCAAAATCACCTAATACTTTTTCAAGTGCATAAGGTGCCATTTTTCCAGCTTGAACTAATGCAATGACTTCTTCATTATTGAGTTGTTCGGGTGTCTTAATGAATGATAAACATTCCTCTACACTTCGTACATGATCGGATGTATGGGTCATGATGGTTGATTTCTTTTTCATTACTTGTTGCTTTTCTTGAGGTACAGGTAACTGAACTGTGTTAGTAGTAGAAGTAGTAGTGACTTGTTTTGATTGTTTGGCCACATTGAATAAATAAGTATTCAGGAACAAAGAAACGACAAGAGCAATTGTTAACCATTGACTAATGACTGGATGTTGAATAAAAACAGCATAGATTTCAGTCAAAGCTTCAAAAGGTCTTGTGATGGATTCAGGTAGGAACCTTGTTGTACTAGGGGATCGTAAATGAAATAATAAAGGAGAAAACACTTCAACGACTAAAGGTGATTGACTGTAATCCGATACAAGATGCTGATTTAAAATATTATCAAGTACTTGAGCCACTTGAGGTTGAGTTACATCTACTTGAGGTCCTGATTGAAATGCTGTACAGAATTCAAATAAATGCATAGCAACAAATGCCACAATCTAAAAAGAAACAAGATGAGGTCATGTGAGTTACGAAGAAACCTGTCAATTATATAAACAAATAAATAAATGATTTTTTACTTACCATAACTAGTTTAAGTCTACCGATAAATGGGGCATCCGATTTTTGAATATCACGAGGAGAAGAATTTTGATCATCACTAAGTGCTTTTACAACGGTTCGTCGAATGAAACTCATATTAGATGGTTTTTTCAATGTCTTGTTTTTATCATTTATACTATTCTTTTCATTCTTGTTGGTAGTAGAAGAAGAAGATGATGATGATGTTGGGGAACTAAGTTCTCGAATACGTGTTAACTAGAGATACATAATATAGAGAGGTGTTGTGTGTGTGTGAGTTTTTCTTTTGTATATAAACCCAAAATTAAAATTATACAAATAAATAAATAAAAACCAACCTCAAGCTTGAGAGCAAGTACAGATGTATACCATGTAAACAAAAACACAACATCATATGCAAGTAAAATGGCTGAAAGGAAACAAAATTCACGTAATCCAGTAATAGTTGATTTGGCACCTAAAGTAAGTACCATAATTTCAATAACACAATCACGGGCAATGGATAATGCGACGGAGTCTATGGCACGACTAATGGTTTCACGAACATCTTGGCGTGTCAATGGTGTTTCTTTACTATATTCTAATACACGTTTGGTAAGTTTAAAAGGCCGTTCAAACCCAATCGTAACAACCAAAAATGGTATAGCTTCACTAAATTAGCCAAAAAAAAATAAGAATAATGCAAACATCATCAACCCCCCCCCCAAAAAAAAAATTATGTCAGTTTTGTTTTTTTTTTTTTGTTTATGTTTGTGGTGTTGTAATCCCAATGTAAATATTATAAAAAAACTAAAAACTTACGCCAAAATAATAGGAGAAGGTTGCACACCTAAAGTATGAACAGTTAAAACAGCAAGAATAAAAGAGAATAATCCATTAAGAAAAACAGCCGTTGCTAAAATAATTTTTTGAAAAAAAAAAAGCGTTTGTGATTAATATCCCATGGGGGAATAACCAGGTTTTTGTGTTTAATTAAGATAGTATTCTTACCAAGAGTATATCGTGAACCCATTCTTCGCATATTAATAAATAATGAAATAAAAGTAGCCATCATCATAACATATCCAATAAGAATAACTAAAATATCTACAGTATCAGCCATCTAAAAAAAACGAGTGAATATTTAACAGTGAGTATGGGAGGAGGGTGTTATTATTCACTACTATTTAAACAATGAGACTTACATCAATAAGTTCCTTGAGTCTAAAAACAACATGACGACTAATAATAAATAACCAAGCAAATACATGTTCTCCTTCATTACGATTCGCATGAGATACAATATCTCTTGTAGGAGATAAATTTTCAACTTGATGAGCCCATTGACTTGCTAATGTACGACGCATAGAACCAGTTGCATTGACAACATAAGATAAAGTAACAGTAGATGATGATGTAGTGTCCATGAACCATTGATTACTATTATTATTGGCTTGCATAATAGTCAATGGAATATCATTATCTTGTTTTAATCGATCGATATCATTTTCCCACAATGTCAAAGGGGATTGAACAAAACATGTCTTGTCATTTGTTTTGTAACACAATCCATTTTGATATGAGAATTTCTTGTGATTCTCATTTCCTTCGGGTACATAGATAGTATTCTCAATTGTTTGTTGAAATTGTAAAATAGATGCCAAGGCATTGACATTTTGTACACCGCGTTCCGTGTCGTCGGACACTGTAATCTGTTTCAAATATAATTTTAGTGCATTCTTTGGAATAGTAGTAGTAGTAATAAATGATGTCAATTCCATGTTATCATCTCCTCCTTGTTGTTGTTGTTTGTTTATAATAGGTGTAAATCCATTTTTATGTGGATAGGTTGAATAAACAGTGGTTGGGTATAATCGTGTATAACTTGCATCAGAAAAAATCTCAGAAGAACGAGCTACGTTGTACAGGGTAAAATATCCAAAGGAAGCTAATAAAAGTGTTGCTACAATTATTTCAATAGGGTTTCGAATAGCGATCTTGCTTGCATGGTGAATCCCTTTTCCAATTAACGTTGACACTGATTTCAATGCCGTACTATTCAATTGTTGTTGTAGTTGTTGACGTGTCATTGTGTTTGGGAAAATAAAAGAGAGAGGGAGAGGGGAGCGAGAGAGAGGGAAAGGGAGGAAGGGAGAGGGAATTAATAGTTGGGAGAGAGAGAGAAAAAAAGTCCTTATAAAAGTTGTTAAAAGTGGAAAAAAGAGAGAGGGTTTAGTTCTTTTTTTTTTTTTTGGTGTCAAGTTCTTTTATTTAGTCTCTTTTTTTTTATTGTTTGAATGAATTACTTTATAAAAATCGGGCTTGTTTCAATTGGAATTTTCCCTTTTCGTTTTATCGATTATTCCCTTTTGAAAGGCCTAGCAATAAAAAAAAAAAAATTTTTTTGGAGCACTGAATATGTATGTATATATTCTTTATTGCTGTGAATTGAACAACGGTCTCGGGAGTTATAATAAGAAAATAAGAATTCTTATTATTTTAGATCCCCTTGTTATAAAATAAAATAAAAAAGAAAGAAAGAGGGTAAGTTTATTTTTTTTTCTTATATTTTTATATTTATACCACTTTTGAAAATTTCATTGTTACTTTTCACATTTAAGAAAAGACAATTTCAAGGAGTAAAAATTCTTTTATCTGTCTAGTAACTATAACTTTTTATAATAATCCAACTTTTTTTTTTCTTCTTCATGTAATATCATATGCGTATCATCTATTTTATATATTTATATGTATATTCTTTTCATAATACAAGTTTTTCTTTAAGAAATAAATAATTATGGATGGTTTGGTTTTGATGTCATACAATAAGATTTTTGGGGGAGAGAGGGGGGTAGGTTTCAAGTAAATAAAACAGAAGGAAATAATTCTTGTACTAAACTATTTTTAACTTTTTCACGATTTAAATATTCAGTAGGAAAAGTAACTAAATGTCCTCGAATTTTATTTAGTTCAGTCTTGATATGTTCTTCACTCTTTTGTGCTGGGTCTGCAACATGTCCTGGTGATTTTATTGTTTCAGCAACCTGTCGATGTGCTTCAAATGTGGATACTATTATATATATATATATATATATATATTGGTTAGATTATATTTCTTTTCTAATTATGAAAAATAAAGTAGTAAACAACAGTAATAACGTGATTAAAGATAAAAAGGGGATGGGTGTGTCAGTAAGGGATAGTGAACGATAACGATGAGAATAAGGGGGGTGGGGGAGAAGTAAGATAAGAAGAAGAAGAAAGGGGGCGGGAGAAAAGGTAAACAGGAGGGGTGGGGAAGGCCTTGGGAAGAATAATTATTATCTGTGGCTAAATATATATTATATATATATAAAAGATCGCCCAACAAATCAAATAAAAACTTACTAGTATCATCTGGAACACAATGAAATATATCACGATATATTTTAGTATTATCTTGTGCCGTCTTTGTCCATACATTATAATAAAACCCATCATGTAATGGATCCATAACCAAAGAATCTTGATATTTTTTATCATGACCAGAATTAAGAATTCCTAAATGCTCCTTAAAAAGCTGCATTCTTAAAGTTAATGCAAATTTGGATGCTTGATACTATAGAATTTGAATACGTTTTAGGGGAATATATATATATATAAAACAAGTTGTTGTTTATCGTTGTTCTGTATCAATTTATCTTCATATTTATGTATAATAAAAGAATTACCGGTAATCCATTCATACGAGAATCGACAAGTAATCGATCTTCTATTATAGTAGCAATCTCAGAATCACGACCACCTAATTGAGATCTAGAAAAAATAAGGCGTTATTTAGAGGGTTTTTTTTTTGTGATATTCATTTGATTTATGTATTTACCTATCATTTATATTGGCTAAGAAATAAATAAATATGTTATAAATAAATAAAATTCTCTATTAAATGTTATTATTATTATCTTTACCTGAACCACAAATAACTGTCTTATCGTCTACAATCATTAATTTTGAATGGATATAAACTTGTTCTGTAACATATTCCATTCTATCATCGTCATATTCTACTTTTGTAGATCGACGTTGTTGCTGTTGTGGTGGTACATTAGGTTCTTCAATTGTTGTTGTTGATGATGTTGCTCCAATTCTACTACTATTACTTGTATTTTTGATTGACATGACGGATAATCCTCTTGATTGTTTTTTATTTTTATTATTATTCATACTATTAGTACGTTTAATACTATTGGATCTACCAAGATGACTTCCATTACTCATCATATTACTATTATCTAGTGAATTTCGACCCGTCACAGTAGTTGCAGAATCAGGAGGGGATCCATCTTCTTTTACATTAATAATACTACTTGATAAAGGTGTCGGTGTTGCTGTGTTAGGTGTCGATTTAATTTTTCCCCAATTTCTTAAACTATAAAATCCAATATATTCTTCAATTGGAATTCCAGCTTGTTTTAATTTTTCAAGGACAGAATGACCACCACGGGAAATCGACATGTATTGATAATGGGCTACTGATCTAAACAAAGCAAAACATTACTTATTATTTAATTTGACATTCTGAATGTGTATAATACTAATGATAATAGTAATACCTTAATGTCATGGATCTTATATCCGGATTTGCAAAATCACCTTCAAATCCCGGGGCAGTAGGAATAACAATGATAACACGAAACTTTTGTTTTTCTTTATGTGCACGTATAATCCGGTTTACAATTACCTTTAAAAAAGATGAAACTTTTCAACAAAAAAAGAAACGAGTTGTCTCTAAAATCTTTTATCAACATACCTCACCAATATTGTTGTGAATTAATTTATCTTTCCCATTAGTGGTTGTAACTATTCAATAGAGATATATCATTATTTGTTACATAAGAATAATATTAAAATAGTACGTAAAGTTAATATAAGAAAGAAAAACTTACTAAAAAACTGATTTTCAATATAAATATAATGTTGTGCCTTACTAATACATTCCATATAAGCATTATAAATGGAATACTAAAAGATTAGTATTATAATAATAGTGTTAATACTTTTTTTACCTGTTATTTTTACACACATATATCTACATCAATTAAAAATAAAATCTTACTTCACGTTGAGTTCCCATACTCCATGGTGAAACACTTCGAATGATTTGCACTTCACATGTACCATTAAACTTTTTTATATCACTAGGTGAAATTTCATCTCCTTTTGGTAATAAATAAGGAATATCGGATCGATCTTTTGCATCTCTTCTTTTAATAAAATTCCATCTTTGTATAAAATGTCTTGCAATATCTCTTGCAGGAAGTCCTACCTAATAGAATTTTTTTGTGAGTATATATACAAATACATATCGAATAATAAAGTAATAATGCACTCTTTTTTTTTCCTGTTACCATGCCAGTGTGAATATCATGCCATGGCATCCTAGCAATTCTTCTTTTATTTACAGTATTTAATCTATAATCGCTTACTAATTATATATATAAAAATAAATATAAAGAGAATATTAAATTAAAAAAAAAGAGAGAGAAATGTCAATATTTATATGGAATTTTTTTTTTTTACCGTTTATAAAATCTTGAATTCTTGGATTAGAGTAATCTTGACCTGGAAATATTTCAGGAGAAGTATCATCATCGGATGCATAATCAGTCAATTCATGATTATGTGTATCATAACGTCTATATAAAAGGTAGTCATGATATTAAAAAAACTCTATTGTCAACTTGTTGTTTGTGTTTATTCAAAAGTGAATAACAGGTTTGGAGGAAAAAAAAAGTAAACAAACCCAAAACATAAATCTAATCCACCAACAAATGCGAGTCGTTGATCAATTACTAGGATTTTCTATTAAAAAGTTCAAAATAAATAAATAAATATGTGTTTGTGTGTATTTATGCATAAGAAAACAAACAACTTTTTACTTCATGATGTGCCCAAAGTGGTGAAATTGTACGATTTGCATGACGTAATACTATTTCCAAAAAAAGTGGTGAAGAGAAGAACATTAATCTAGTTGAAAAAAAAAAACAGAAGAATTTAAAACAACTTACCAATAATATTTGGATGAACACCTTGGAGCCAATGTTTTGTATGTTGAGAATCTAAAGGTACTGCTCTATTCACGGATTTATAAATAACGACATATACTTTAACATTATCTAAAGTAGCTTTTCGTTTTAATAATCGGTCGATTCGATAATCTATATTTCCTTTAGGTGGTCTTCGTAAATACTTGTAGAATTAAAAAAAAACGTTTAATGTTATTGATTTTAAGCATGTTAAAATGTATTTGCTTTTTTTTTTGTATATAATTATTTACCAATTGAGGAGACTAGTTTTTTATATATATAATAAATAAATAGAATGAGTAATAAGAACATGGATTATAGTAGATAATTAAACAAAGATACATACTAGCCACCAATCTTCAATAAATATATCTGATTTTGCTGATAGAATTGCTTCAGCTACAGCTTCAAAATAATCTTTATATAGTAATAATGTTATATGCATTAATTATAATATTAATAATAATAGTGATATCTTTTTCTACACTTACCATGTCCATCAACAAACCATTTTACTTTTACATTTTTACGCTTTGGAGCATAAGAAGCATATCTATTTTGAACAAACCAAGGATTGTTTTCTTTTATTTTGTGGAAATACCATAACCATTCCTCTGATCCTTTTTGGACTCTAATTTGCATTTTTCGTTGTGAATCACGTAATGTAACAAGGGAATAATTTGAAAAATGCTTTCTTTCTTCAATTTCTATTGAAAAATCTTTTTCAAATAACATGACATCTGTGGGTGTTAAAGAAGCCGTATCTTTACAAATGGCCACATATCTAACAAAATAGGAATCACAATAATAAATACTAGGTTCTTTTTTACTAAAATAAAGATAAATCAAACGATACTTAACGATTCACGTAATATAAACCATAATTTGACCCATCCATTGCGTCGTATGGATCGCATCATAGATTTAGAACGAGTGATTGCTTTTAGTTCCAAATAGCCTTCTTTTCCTTTCCTTCCCATATCTCGAACGATACTAATTCCACTAATTTCCAAAAATTCACACAAGTCTGATAATCCAGATAAATCTTGACAATATTTTGATTTATAAACTAATTCTTGAAGATATTGTATGAGTTCCAATTTTCTTTTTTCCCCACGTGTATAATCATCATGGTTACTAAAATGAATCATAAAGTTATTATGTTGTTGCTCATGTATGCCAAATCCTAATCCTCCATTGTTGGGTGCTCGACGTATAGCTATCGCATTCGCTAAATTTTGAAGTTTACTTGGAAATGAAGGGGGTGAATCAATCGTGGATCGAAATTTGAGCATGACCCACAAATCATAAAATTCAGAAATGCTACGTGTCACCGACCATCGAATATCACCGTATTGAAGACGAATAATATAAAGTGTACCACTTTCATCCAAGTCTGCAATATTTACCTAATTTATATAATGGTTTTTTATAGTATATTTCTTTAGAGAAAGACAAGATGTAGTAAAATCTCATTATTTGTATAGATGACTTACCTCCAAAGAATCAAATATGTCGTATGGCTATTATTATTACAGAAAGAAAAACAGGTCATATTAGCAAGTAGATACGTATACATATATATATAGTGTGGAAAAGAGAAGAACGTGATATATAAAAACCTTTGAAATAGGACGTCCATCGATTAGTAATGGCGTCGTTGACACCTTTGAAATAACTTATTATAGTCAATATCTAAAACATATAAAATATAATATTCAAACAAAAAAGAAAAGAAAAAGCTACCTTCTGTATTATTTCGTTGTTGCTGCGGTGGTTCTTGATGAAAATAATGTTCCCAAGGAATACCCAAACTTGTAAATTCAAATGGATGTTCAAAATAGTTACTTTTTTTTTCTGCTAAATGAGCTATTCTAGCATTTTCTTTACTTATTTCCTCCATCGATGGTAAATTATCATCTTCTCCTAACATTGTTGGTAATAAATTTTTTTTCTGTGATTGTCTTAATGCTTCAATATCATAATGATATTGTGTAAACATGGGAGATAATTGATCTTGTTCTTGTGGAGTTGAAAGTTCTTCTGTTATTGTAGCATCGTTACTATTATTGCCTTGTTCATGTCGAGTCATATTCACTGACATGCGTCTAAAAATGGAATGGAGAAGTGATTCTTCTTCTACTTGTTGACTAATTCCATTAGGAGCCCCATTCATTTGCTGTTGTAACCGTGATTGTTCTTCTTGTTGTTGACGTAATAAAGTATGATAAGAATGTCGATGAAAATTACTATTATTATTCTTATTACTGTTTTGAGTACTACTGGTAGCAATAGTATTATTATTGGTGATGGTGGTTTGTTCGCTCTGTATAAAATATTCAACATTGTCTGCAATAGGATTTGACATTTGTGTAATCACCTGAAGGTCAAAAAACGAGAAAAAGAAGAAAAAAAAAACTTGTAACAAGAAAGGCTTTTTTTTCTTGGCTTGTTTAGCTCACATGTCCACAAATGGATGGATGTTTTTGTCGTAAAAGCATAACAATGGAAATACTATGCAGATCGGTTATGTGCCACAAGGCGTAACCATGGAAACACAACCTTTTTTAGTTCCTCTCCTCCGCTTCCGCTTTTCCATCGCGTGACAAACGAGTAAAAAAAGGGGTGGGGGGGGTTGCGAGGGACCTTTTTTTTATTGAAATGTATGAATCATGGCGTCATTTGATATAGTTGTTGTTCTTAAGATGTAATCATGATACATCATCTATCTCCAAGTCTGTGCATTCATAATTATTAAAAGTGTAAAAAAAAAATTGGAATGGATCTATTTTTAACTTTTTGTTTCAGGTAAAAACTTCATGTTACTGATCCAGGGGGGGAGGGGAGGAGTCTTTTATAATATATAATACCTTATCTAAAATAACTTGACAAAGTTAAACAAAAGGGTGAGGAAAGTTTTTTTTATTCATATCTAATTTTTTATTTACTTGAAGAGATAATTATAAAAAGAGTAACTTAATTGGAAAAGTACGTGTAATTAATAAAAGAAATACAGCAGTTGTATAATTGTTAATAAGGTACTACGTATATAATTATTATTTCAATCATTCCTTGCTTTATACTGGATGAGGTTTTTTTTGCTAAGTTATATCCTTGTCGCAAGACTTTTGTATGAGACATTCTATTTTTTTACCCGCTCTATCTTTTACGTAGACCATAATCCAAGTTTAGATATATGTTACAGTGCAACAAAAAGAATGTATATAAAAATAGTCAATATACCCAATGTTTTATTATTATAATTAACTAACGAATGATATATATTTACAGTATACGTAATAAATATAAAGGATTGTAATTAAATAAGGTAAAAAAGGGGATTATATAAATGTATATGACTGTACGACCGTAAAATAAAAAACACCTATTATCCAAGTAATCTAATCAATGTTATTAGTAATTTCATTATTAGTGTATGTGATGAATCATGCTTTCTGTTTTTTTTTTTGTATATAAAATAATATTAGTGTATAATAAGGTTGTTGTTGCTGTTGTTGTTTTGATTATAATAATAGAATGATGTGTGTGAAAGAGAGAGAACAAAAGAGCCGCTGTTGATATTGATGATCCGTATATCAATGGATGATCTTTTGTTGTCGATGATTGATATTGATATTTGTTTGACTTTTACCCGATAAAATAACTGTTGTTAGAGGATATGATTGTTCTTTTTCGTTATTGTTGCTCTTGACAACAGAAGCTGTCGAAACTAATTTTGTATGATAGTATTTAATATACTTGTGTGATTATTCCTCTTTATACTGTATACGACTTTAAGTCATATTATGTATTGATTTTGTTGCTCAAGTGGAATTATATTTGTATTCACCGACAGTGATGATATTGTTGATTGGTTTTCAAGTCGATTTGATCTTGTGTATTCATTCTTGTTTTTGAGGTTGTTGTAGTTAATGGATTGATCCTTTTTTTTTGTTTGATTCGACATCTTTGGTCTTGATTGTAGTACTGAATCTTGAGTTTTTTTTTTCTGTTTTTTTTTGTTTAATCCTTGACCTAATGTATTTTTGTCTTTTCAAAAGATATCCATTGATATAACATATTTATATATATATATAACCGCGAACTCTTTTGTTTCTCTTGTTGGCTGGTAATTTTGGATTAGCTTTGTGATATCATATGTTTGTGTTTTTGTGTGAAGAATGAGTGATAAAGGGTACGAGGGAACTTTTGAATAGTAATAATAAAAGTTAATAGTATTTTTTTATATATCTTTTTTTTTTGTATCTTTTTTTTTGTATCTTTTTTTTTTGTATCTTTTTTTTTTGTATCTTTTTTTTTGTATCTTTTTTTTTTGTATCTTTTTTTTTTGTATCTTTTTTTTTTGTATCTTTTTTTTTTGTATCTTTTTTTTTGTATCTTTTTTTTTTGTATCTTTTTTTTTGTATCTTTTTTTTTGGCAATCATCATCACACACACAAATAATAACGTTACCATACATTTGTTAAGAATACTGAATTTTCAGTATTAATATTTTACAACGTACCTTTTCTCTTTTTGGAATGAGAGAGAGTAATCTTGGGTATATTGACATTGGATCGAGACAAGACTGGAATATTCATCCACTGTTATTTTGGAGTATGTTGGTATGAATTTGCGTGTGTGCATATTCGTCCACGTGTGTATGTGTGTATATGTGTGTGTGATACCTCCATATCCAAAAATAACAGTGAATAGAATAAATATATAATGACCTTCTTGAAGTGATTATTTGAATTATTGCTCTTGAAATAGCTTGTGAATGATCATCTTGATATGCAATAATAGTATACTTCTGGTAGGGTCAATAATCATATTCCAGTCTTGTCAACACCGAAAATAAAAAGAAAAACCAAGTATCTTGATAACAAATAAATTTCTTGTTGTATTTCTTGATAAATATAGTTCACCTTCTTGACTAGTTCGTAATGGATACGCCATAATATATAGTTCACCATGATAATTTATATTTGTTTACCTGGTGTAATACCAGAGAACGAAACCAAATCCCACAGTTTGTTGCTGTCTACCGCATGGAATATTATCATGACACTCGTCTGGTTTGTGTCATAATAACAAGCTGCCCACTTTTTTCTTTATTCTTCTTGATGTTACTTATGTACTTCATCATATGGATCAATGTATGTTTTTCTTGACTAACACGGATTCATACAACACCAAATGATTTGCTACTTGACTGGTTATTGTTTTTTTCACCGGATGGATAATAAAACTTGATTTTTTCAATGAAATTAATAATTGATGATGGTTTATCAAATATATCTTGAATGTGGGATTTGGTTTCTTGTGTGTATATGAACTCCTTATTTCCAAAGTAGGTGTTGATGGATAATATAGTATTTCTTGAGTAATGAACAATCCATTTAAAAGTGTTTGAAAGGATTTATCAGCACCATGATGAGATAAGATATAAAATCGGTTAAAGGAGGTACACACCAAGTAAGAGCATATACACACATGAATTCTTGCTATCTTGCTCATCCCATCAAAATGTTGCGGTCATAATTTGGTTCCAATAGTAAAACAAGTAGTAAAGAATTACAAGTTTCGTTTAAGATTGATCAAAAGTTGATAAAGACGCCGAATTGTGAAACCAATTATTGACCGCAATCAAATAGCTGAATAATAAATATTGCTCCCTTTTTTTTCTAGACTAGCAATTATTTTTACCAGAATAGTTCCATTATCACCCAATATAATACACACCAAAGTACCAACTATGAGTCTTAATAATAAAAACAATAGCAACAGGTAAATCGGCTCAATCAATGCAAGAAGAAAGAAACAAAGATTGTATCATAAAGGTAAACATTCCCAAAGGAAATGAATATGTGAAGATGAATCAAAAAAAGTTTTTTAATATTAGAGCCACCAAGAACTAATATCAAAGCACAATAGATTCCATTCAAGCCAAAGACGGGATTCTCTTTTTTTTTTTGTTTCTCTCTTATACACAAATGTATAATAATAGTCTGCTTTCACAAATTAATTTACGAAAACAATTGGATTAACTTTCTAATCACCAAAATCAAATATCAAAAAATGACAATAGCTAGCCATAGTTAGGGTCAAAGTCAGTCGTTACCACGACATCATTAACAAAAACCACGGGAGCCTTGAATTGCCAAAGCATTTGAATAGGGTCAAAGTCAGTCGTCACCAAAAACGACCATTCACATCGCGTACACTCCATGTTTCTCTTCCATACGCCAAGGAAATAGAAACAACGCTTTCTTCCACCTTGGAAAGCCCGATTAGAACACATAGTACACCTTCCCACAATGTACCATGATTCCTGACACAGCAGCAACAAGCCTCTTCTTGACAGGAAGACAATCCCAGCTTCAGAATCTCAATGGGAGGTAAGAAGAAGAAGGAAGAACAGAACAATGACACAGAGCCTATGCCATAACCGGTGGGAGATCGAGGTACCCATATACGCTTTAGACTAGGATGACCAGAGACTATTCAGAATGAGGAGTCGTTATTGCAACAGAGCTACTTCGAACGAACTCTTGTATCCACAGCTACCACCTCATTAATCCCGACGAGCACAGAATAAGGTCATAATGAAACTTTTAACAAGATCTTTGCGACTTGAAAACAGTAACTTGAAACAATGACAACAACTTGTTTTTATCTTGAAAAATTGTTCTAACAGATTTCTTTCCATAACAAATTTATTCCCGTAGATAGAGAAATAAAAAATGTTATAAAAAAGAAACCAATAAAAAATATATGAAAAACTTTCAATATTTAGTAACCCACGCTTTTAAAAAATAGCAAAGTATATAGAAATATATAACAATAAAAAATGATAGTGAAAATGATAACTTACAGTAAAATAAAATAATATAAAATTAAATGAGTCTTGTTGTCATTAAGAAACAAAAACCGGCGGCTGCAAAAAATCTGTTGGTGTTCCAAATATGCCTCATCTTGCTCACCAAGACTAACAAGGAATGACGTAGGGGTATACAAAAGCTCGTCCTTTTCACCCTACCACAATAACGAACATCCCCACCCCAAATAGTCTAAGGCCAGAGCCTAGACCAAGCATATACAGATACCTCTTTACTCCCGGTGGTTACGACACAGGGCATCCATGCCACATCCTATTCCCCCAACCCCTACTTACCTTGATCCCAAGGAGACCATCCACCGAAATGCCTTCCTGCCATCCGTTTCCCAAAAGACAAACTGCTGCAATGTCAACACCAGGCCAACCAAACCTTCGGAAGCGCACACACACGCAGCACAGCAACGTCTATATATTCCATTAAAAAATTAAATAATTAGTTCTCATTATTATTGATCTTTTTTTTTTACAACTTATTTTGCTATGATAGAAAACTTACCATGACACTACTTGTATCATCAAATTTTGAACCCAAAGCGTCCAAAGCAGACACCTTATTGTATCCCCAACGGACACACCAAAAGCACAAGCAAAACCGTGCCTAATATATTTTAAAATATATGAAATTATTAGTAAATTATTTTATGAAAAACTAGGTCTCGAACATAAATTGTCAGAAGCATAATTTATATTTTTTATAAACTTACCATAACAGTCGCATGTACAAAAGCATACATGAAAAATGCGCCAAAGAAGACGCAGAAAGTCACACACACCGGGCTGCCGCGCAACAGCTATACGAAAAATATATAAAAATATGTTGCCAATTAGTTTTTATGTACATGAAATATTGCTTTTATATGAAAGTTTTTTTTTATATCTTTTCAATAGACTTACCGAAAATGCTGAAGGCGTCGAAATAAAAAGTGCCAAAAAAAAGACACAGAAACACACACAATACCGGGCTGCCGCACAACAGCTATAAAGAGAATACATAAAAATATGTTGCCAATTAGTTTTTATGCACATGTGTAATTATTTTTATCTTTTTCAATAGACTTACCAAAAATGCCGAAGGCGTCGAAAAAAAGTAAAAAAAAAAGTGTCAAAGACACAGAGAATTATACACACACCGGGCTGCCGCACAACAGCTATAGAAAAATAAAAATAAGAATGTGTTGTCAATTAGTTTTTATGCACATGTGTAATTCTTTTCAATAAACTTACCAAAATGCCGAAGGCGTCGAAATAAAAAAAAATAAAAAAAAAACACCGCACACACACGGACAAAGGAGCAATCATCAACAGAGGTGCACACACAAACACATGTTGAGAGAGAGAGAGAGAGAGAGAGATAAAAAAAAAGAATAAAAAAAAGGAACGCGAGAATTCCGTCAACCAGCAAACAAACACAGTTACCATCATCTATAAATAATAATAAAAAAATAAAAGTACATTAATAATTATAACGATATCATCTATATATATATATAAAGTAAAATAAAAAAGTGGAAATATAAATAATACTTACAAGAGTTTAGCCCCAATAATCATCATCTTCATCGTCGTACTCAACAAGGAACTCTGAGAAAACATCTTCTTCAGGAAGTCGTGCTGCTTGTGGTGGTGGGAGGACATGATCTTCTTCATCGTTCATATGACCGGCAACATCTACACGGTCTTCTTCACCTTCTGCAAGTTCGTCGACACCTACACGAACTTCTTCATCATTGAATTCCTCGACTAAAGTGGCAAGGTCTGTCATGGTAGGAAGGTCCGAAAACACATCTACAAGACCATCATAACCATCAGCAGTCATATGGGATTGATCCAAAGACGGTAACATGTCGGCTAAAATAGCCAAAGCAAGCGCATCAACAGATGCTATGGCATCACCCATATCTTGCACATGTTCGGAGTCCTCGACTGCAGCAGCATCAGCAATTACTCCAAGACCAAAGTCAAGGTAATCATCAGCGCTTAATGCAAGAGTGTTTTCCTCCGGCATTGACTGCTCTTGTGCTGATGGGATGGAAGCCAGAGCAGCAGCAGTTTGCATAGCAACTAGTGCTTCCCTTTCTACAAGTTCGTCGACACCTACACGAACTTCTTCACCATTGACTTCCTCAACCAAAGCATCAGCATTTGTCATTGTAGGGAAATCCGAAGACACATCTACGAGACTAGCATTATCAGCAGTAGTATTATTGGATTGCTCCAAAGGTGGTAACATGTTGGCTGTAATAGCCAAAGCAAGTGCATCAACTGATGCTGTGGAATCACCCACATCTTGCGCATGTTCAGAGGCCTCAACTGCAGCAGTATCAGTGACTACTTCAGGACTAAAGTCGTCCGAATAATCATCAGTACCATCCATAGGAGTATCTTCCTCTGGGATTGACTGCTCTTGTGCTGGTGACATAGGAGCCAACTCAGCAGCAGTGTCCGTAGCATCAGTGGCATCAAAGCCAGCTGAGCTTTCTTGTTGTTCTTGTTGTTGTTCTCGCTCTTGTACGCCGTTATCCATGGACACGGTATCACCATCAATATCCATGGCAACAGGACCAATCTCTCCAGCAGCTGCAGAAGGGATTTAATTGGAATCATCTTCAAAAGAATCTTCCATCTCCACATCGCAATCAGGGAAAGGTGTTCCTGCTGAAGAAGAAGAGAAAGTATTTGTAAGTGCTAAGGAATCAGCGTCAGCTTCCTCTTCCCATGATTGCACTTGAACATCATCGCTAGAAATATCAACAAGCATCGGAGATCCAGGCTCATCTTGGTGTTGAGCAGAAGCCGAAGCTTGGGCACTAGGACCTAAGTCCATGGCCGCGAACTGTTCGCACAAGAGATCAACTGCATCAGGAAGCACAGTTGGCGATGTGTTCGAATGAGACTTTTTACGGTCATCATTTCGTCGACAAGAAAAGACATTGCAACGCTTGATATCTGGCCATCCGTACACGTCAACATCCACACCAAACACTACGCCTACAGGGTCAGGTTTATACATGCGTCCAAAAGGTAAAGAATGCTTATCATGCCGAACTGCTTTGTTCCATTTAAAACATGGAATAGCAAACTTTTCTTCTTCTCGGGGCTTGCCCACAACAGGCGGTTCACACAACGCACGCCGCAAACGAGAAACCTCCTCATAATGAGAAGCAACAAATGCATAGTCGAGACTTGGTGGCAACGGGGAAACGAAGAAAAGTCCCAATGACAAGCATTGTCCAACAATAAATGTGCGCAATGAATTGCAACACGACGAGAAAGAGATGAATGCCACAAGGGCAACGAATGCATAAAAGCAAAACCACTCAAAGTGGAACAAGTAGTAGCGGTAGCCAACGTCTATCACAAAGACATAGATATGTAGAAGGCAATATAAAATGAGCAAGGTATGAAGAAAACGATCTTCGTAGTAGAATTCTTTAAGTAGCTGAAACATAAGTAACAAAGTAAAGTAAAAAGAGGCTCTGAGGTGTAAAGGGAAAAAAAAGGAAAAGAAAAAAAAAAAGCGGGATATATTTTGATTCAGAAAAAAAAAACCATGTGATTCTTCATTAGGCAATTTTTTTTTTACTTTTTAACATATTTTTCGCGTCATGGTACTATGGAAGCGTATAAAGCGTGAATGTGTTTAAGAAAAGTAAAAAAGTTGCAGTGACAACATTGTCATGGAGATGGAATGACGCGACTTAATCTTTGTTTGTCCCGGAATGCTCAGTTCCTGTAGAATTTACACTTTTGTCAATTTTTTTTTACTTTAAGGAATGAACTTTTTTTTTCCATTTTCCTTTTTTGTTCATATTTTCGCGTCATGCTACTATGAGCGTGTCAAACCCGTGAATGTTTATAATAAAGAAAAAAAGCTCCAGTGGCAACATTGTCGTAGAGATGGAATGGCACGACTTGAACTTTATTTGTCAAAAATCGCTCAGTTCCTGTAGAATTGACACTTGTGTCTAGTTTAGGAATGAGCGTTTTAGTTTTTTTCTTCTTCTATTTTCCTTTTTTGTTCGTATTTTTACGTCAAGGAATTATGAGTCTGTCAGAGCGTAAATACTTTCAATAAAAGCGGATAGAGTTGGTACAGTAGCATTAACATGGAAATGAAACGACACAACAATTTAATTTTAGTTTCCCACGCAATATGTTACACCCGTGCCCTGCCCCCCTTTTTTACTGCAAAAAATAATGTTTTTTCTTTGAACTATGCAAGAATTTTCAAGCAGTTTAATATATGTTCATGTTGGAAATTTGCAAGTGTATTTCATTCTTTTTATTATGTATTAATAATGTTTTATTTTATCATGAGTGAATAATTATTTTCCCGGTGGTATCAGAAATAACATTCAGGAACAAAATTACTGTTAAAAAAAGAGCTGCGCATATACTGTTCTAATATTTGAAGGTTGAATTTGGGATTATAATATTTATATTCCTGTTTAGCCTAATCAAAAAAACAATTGAAGGACATAATGTTATCTAATTATTATATATATTCTTTTTTCTGGTTCATACTGATTTTGTCATCCAACTAAGTTTAAAGTGATCCCTTCAATCATAACATATATACTTTTGATCGTACAATCCTATTAATGAATATGATCCTTTTTGCAATAAATTAAATATTAACTATGTTCTTTTATTTTTTTATTTTAATACTAAAAATATTGTACATATCTGATAATAATGATAAGAATATGAATATAATATGAAATAAGCCAAGTGTATTATTTAAAGAAAGAGAGCGAGAATAAGAAAGTTAAAAAAAAGGTTGAATATTTTTATATCCAAGAATCTCTACTTTTTTTTTCTTTTGTAACGACTCCCCTTTGAGATTTATCCAAAGCCATTTGCTCATTTATTAACTTTTGGATGTTGTTTATTAGCGAAACATTAATTCTTTCCGATAAACAAGACTGAAATTGACCCAGGTACCATGTTTATACAATCATGGACTTTGTATCATCGTGACCACATGTGTATCCATGTACAAATACGGCATTCATCTCGAGATTATAACCAACTATTGTTCCAAGCGAGTACATATCCAAAATATCAATCCTAGCCCTATCCATGTAATTTTTAAAAAATAGTCCATATATACTGCCACATCCACTCCCAGTTATGGCACAACCACAACACATAGTTAAATCGATATCTGTTGCTTAAATGTACCGTTATATTTTACCACAGGCTGCCGTGGTTGGTAGAGTATTCGTAAAAATGTCACAACTACGGCTGTCTCATCCATGTCTCTATATCCCAAATTTATCCGCGCTGTTATTGCCAGCAAAAGTATATCCATCAAAAGTCTCGTAGGTGCGTTTTTTTTATCCACTTTACAGATAAAAGTCGGTAGTGGTGTGTTCAACAACCAATGTCGATAATGCGATTCCATCAGTACAGTCTGTATAATGACACTATTTTCTACTTCATTCCTATCCACAATAGCAATTCTTCCTGTCCACGCGTTAATCCAGGTTCACTGTGGGTAGATTGACTGATGAAGCTCTCCTTTACGGAAAACAAGTCATATTTTGAATGCTGTCTTTGGCCACTTTTTTTTTAATGAATATCAAAATGACCAGACGTATATTATTATTATACTCCTAATGTTATTTGAAGTTGCCCATAATGCTGCTTCTTAATTATTTTGAAATTCAAAAGGACAAGGTTTATAGAAAAGAAGGAAAAAAAAGTAGGACTATCTCAAGCGCTGCACATATAGCCACGTGTCACAAACACAGTGTAACAGATTTTTTTTTTTACAAGCTGAGATGTGTCATCATAAAAAAAGAGATCAAGTGAAATTGGATCAACAAATATTTGGTATTGAGATAGCGAATTTTTATTATTATTATCCAAATTCACCAGTAGTAAAAACGCTACAAATATATTAATGAGGGCAGTGGGATTATTTACAGTAAAATAAATATATAACTTCAAGCATAGAAAAGTGGATGATTAGAATGGACTGTCACTTATTTCTATTATAATAATCAATCAGTATTTTACGTAAGGTCACCTGTGACACTACTTATTTAATATTTACACACAAATAGAATCTATTGAAAGCAGAGTGTATAAGTGGTCCACAAAGTTCAATGCTACAACACTTCTGCTACGTAATTAACTAAACGAGACAAAGAATTATATTTAGAAAGAACGAGAAAAGAAACTAATCAAAAAGATATATCATGGCTTCTTTATGGATATAGATAATAGTTTATATACGTAATGTAGAAAGTAGTATATATAAATCTTTTTTACTAATGATAGGGAGCAGATAACGTAAATAAATTTTTATTGATCCATATTTGAATTAATATTAAATTGTTCATAAACTTCTTGTAATGTTTTACCAGTCTTTTGAGCATACTAATATATATATGTTAAATTTAATTTAAATGAGAGATTTATATCATTATTATCTTACCATCCCAATTAAGATGGTAGCAGTATCTTTAAGATCATTATATTCATGTAATAAGCGAATACGTTGTTGAAGCATGTGCGAAGCATCTTTTTCATTCATTCTACATGATATTATGATTATGATTAATTATATGTAAACAATTTGTATCAGCTCAAAATAATATATAATAATTAGTTTTACTGTAATTCATTGGATAAAGCTTGATATTCCAAACGAAGATCCTGAATTTGCTATATTATACGTATTATATATTAATATGAATACGTAACTCTATTTATATTTTAAGTTTCAAGTAAATAATTCACCTTTTTTTTCTTATCCATCATTTATCGATCAATTAAATAAATGAAAAAAAAAGAGAAAAGAGGAGTTTGATAATAAAAAAAAAGAGGTTGTTTATTTATATAATAATAATAGTATTATGAAGGTCTTGCTCTTAATTCTCTCCATAAATGTAACATACGTTCTTCTTTCCAATTATTCCAAACATCATAAATGGATAAGATATCTTGAGCAATTTCTACAATACTTTCCATATCGACATTTAAATCAGCAAACCATTGTCTCATATCCGTACGATCACCAATAGATCCAGGTGTAAAATCCGCATGATTTAAAACAACAGTAATATAAATAGCTGCTAAAGCAATCATGTGAGGTGGATAAAGTAATGAAACATCTGTTCGATAAGAATCATTGACAATAAACCAAGCATATTGAGCACCTGATTCTCTCATGCCTAATTCTTCACATATTTGTAATAATGGACGATAAGGATGCCAAACGATTAAATAAAATTCAAGTTCTTCTAATAAATAAAATTCGAATTCTGCCACTTTGGAACTATCATAAGGAAATCCTCCATAATCCACTAAAGAGAAAATAGAAATATAAAAATGAATTGATTGGTATGTGTGTGGATATATATAAAAATGTATGTATAGTACCTTGGAAAATGTGTTTTGCTTCTTGTGTAACTACTTTGATATGAACAGGACATTCTTCAATTTTAGTAGCGAGATAAACACATGTTACTAAAACAAGTATTGGATCTGTTTTCCTGAGACTATTACTATTATGAATTATTTTGTATTAGTATTAGTATTAATATTTTTTGGTCTGAATAAAGTTACTTTACTTTGAATAAAATCGTTTAAAATATACAAAAGCTGTTGCAACTACTTGTTGTCGTAACTGTAATCGTTTAGCTAGTTTTTGAATCACTATATGATTATGAATAATAATATTACTAAGTCTTTCATTCTTTCATTACAGTATTATAATAATTAATTAGTTAACCTACAACTACAAAACCAAATTTTGAGTTTAACATAATCCACTTCTGAAACATGATTTAAATCTTCTTGTCTACTCCTTACTAAATGCCATCGATCCAATTGCCAGTGTTGTCTATATATAAATATATATTATTGAATATAAATGGTATATGTAATTATTATGAATTCATACTTACTTTTGTGAAGATTCCCAATAATTTGCTGCCATGAGTTGTAAAAAGTATATGTGTATCTTATATTATATTATGTATATCTTATTTTTTTATCAATGTAATATTCTCATATAATTATTGTCCTTTGCGGTAATTCAATGCCCCCAAATTTTTTGAGTGGCAAAATTATTATGTGTTTTCAATTTAGGTAAATCGATTAAGTACATCTTCTCTCTCTCTCACCCATAATGACAATAACAACAATATAAGGAGATATATTTTATATAAGGAGTTGATTGAATGACAACCTTTCAAACATTGTTTCGTAAAACGTGAAAAATAAAATATTCAACGATATAAAGAAGTTTCATAATTATTATAATTGGGCGAAAATCATTTGTGTTGAAAGCATAATAAAAAAGTGTCGATCTCCTTTTTATTATTTCATTATCAAAAAGATCAACTTATATATTTCCCTTGTTTTTCTTCATCCTCCTCCCCTCTCCCCCCTCTCTCTCCTTATACTTTTTATACATTATACACTATAAATAAATGTTAACAATCCCTCCCTCCCCCCTCTTTTTTTTATTGACTGCAATAAACAAAAAATAACTTTTTTTAGGGGGGGTCACGGAAAAAATAATAATGTGAACATCTAAAGTTGTAAACATACTAAAAAAATTATAAAGGGTTTTATTTTCTTTCTTTCTTCTTTTTTTATTATTTTTTTATATCTTTAATCATTAAAAGCGCCTCAAGAAAAAAAAACAAATGAACTCTTAAAAAAAAAGAAACTATTTTTGATATTGATTTTTATTTTTGATCTGCCACTCATCCACAAGTCTCTTCTTTCTTCTTTGTTTTTGTTTGTTTTAATATAACAACAACTGTTTGCATAAAAACAAATCTTTTTAATTTGTGTGTGTGTTGTGAATTCTCCTTCATTTCCTTTTCTCCATTCCTTCAAAGTTTCTTTTTTACGATTGCAAACACAATCTCCATATAACTACTACTACTACTACAACAACAACAAAAACACGACAAAGAACAGTAAATATCAGTAATAATAATAATAATAATAATGGTATCATCATTAAGTTTGGGACCCAATCCAATCAATAATACATCTACTTCAACACCTTTATTATCAAAATCAACAAACAATTCAAGTAAATATCTTCCTTTACCTTATTCTACTCAATCACGTCGATCCAGTATGTCTACTACTACTACAACAAGCATTGACGATCTTCAAACTCCGTTAAAATCAAAACGTTCAGATGATAATATAATTAAATTTGCAAGTGCCAAAAGAAATATTGAATTTCATACACTATTTAGAAGTGTACCCGAATCAGATCATCTTATGAATGGTAAATACTATTTGAAAAAGAAAAGAAAAACTGGGAGACACAAAGTCCTTTTTAACCAAAAAAAAAATTATTACGTAGATTATGGTTGTGCTTTACAAAAAGAAATTTTAATTCAAGGTAGAATGTATATTTCTGGATCACATATATGTTTTAATGCCAATATTTTTGGTTGGGTAACCAATGTAAGTTATTATTATAAAACAAAGTATTAGAAGAAATGATCTGGATAATAATTTTGTTTTGTGTTAATTTATCCATCCCCAAAGCTTGTCATTGATTTTACAGATATTGTTGAAATTGAAAAACGAACAACAGCTATTTTTATTCCAAATGCAATTCTAATATCTACATCACAAGCAAAGGTAACGCACTAAATTAATTAATTAATTAATATACTTTATTCTAATCACTTTTAATCTATTTAGTACTTTTTTGCTTCCTTTCTTTCTCGTGATCAAGCTTATGATCATATCACTCAATTATGGAGAGAATCTCAACGAAGAATAACAGAATCTCCTAATAGTGATTTAACAAGAGTAGGAAGTGATTGTGAAGATCATCATCATCCTTTGACAGATGATTCCATGTCTTCATTATCTTATGATACAGAAAATTCATCCGAAGAAGATCAAGATAATTTATTTTTACAACCAACATCATTTTCTCCACCTGCCATGACTCATCCTTCAGGTTAGAAATTTTATCATAAATATATAACTGTCTATCACTTATTAACATTATTTATATATATAGCTTATGGACCTAGAAATGATTATGAAAGACAAAGTTCATTAGCAACATTACCCAGTTCAAAACATCCACATCTTCAATTAGATAGACGTCGAACTGCTTCGGAATCTCAATTATCAACCAAGAAAGATTTAGATGCTAAAAAACAACCTTCTTCTACTTTACCTTCATCAACCATCAATATCAATAATAATAATAATACAAGTAGTGGATGTAAATGTCACAATAGTGGCGGACATTATAATCATACTGTAATGGATCAAATGTATCATGGTAGTATTGAAAAAGTATATAGTATTTTATCCAATCGTTCTTTTTTACAAAAGTTTTTAACTGAAATTGAAAAGAATACAGGTAATTATTTTGGGACCAGGAAGGATTATTATTATTATTAAAAAAAGAAGAAGAATTATATATTGACACGATTTATTTATATAGAGGTGGATGTTGGGCCATGGCAAAAAGGAGAGTCCGTTCATTCAGAACGTGCTATTACATATATTAAACCACTTTCTAATGCAATAGGTAAAAAACAATAATTTATAATCCTTGCTTTTACTTGTTGTTGTTACTCAATTTTATATATATATATATATTATATAGGGCCACGATCTACTAAATGTATATTAAAAGAACAAGTGCATCATATGGATGTTGAAGATTATGTTACTCAAGTAATAACAACACAAACTCCAGATGTTCCTTCTGGTAGTTCATTTTGTGTCAAAACACGTATTTGTATTATGCGTGCAAATCTAGGCAACGTACGTGTCCTTGTTACTATGGTTGTTGAATTTACAAAATCATCTTGGTTAAAATGTAAGTTTCATAATTTCAATTTTTAATTTCCATTGATAAAATTATATGAATTACAGGAGGAAATATAAAAACTAATCAAAATGTAAATAAATATAGCTACTATTGAAAAAGCATGTATTGATGGTCAAATCAATTATTATAAAGGTATCGATACAGCCATTCGTAAACATATTACACAACAAAATAATGAACAACATCCCAAACAACATCGTCAACAGCGTCGTCGACGACAACGTTCATCTAATCATCGCCATGGTAACAAACATGAACATGAACAACAACAACAAGTAGTAGAAGAAGAAGCTCAAAAAACCAACAAGAAAATGGATAATGGAATTATGCAATTATTTTCTAATGGTCTTGATTGGGTTTTACAAAATCATCCACCTTCAACACAACAACTCATGTTAATGTGTATGATGTTATTAATATTGATCAATTTATATATTGCAAGTAAAATGAATTATATGAGTGATAAATTAATGCATCAACCTCAACAGCAAGATTATTTTTCATTTCCTTTATCTCATTGGGAAGAATGGACTACTAAAGAAACAAGAACAAGAAGAACGGATGAAAATATTAATAATGAATCACAACCTCTTATGATTTCTACAACAGGATTAAATCGTCAAATAATAGAAATTGAAAAAATGATTCAACAAGCAGGTCAAAATATTGATCAAGTTTCAAAGGTCGTTCAACAACAACAACGTATGATGATTCATCATCCTAATGAAGAATGGTCATTATAACTAACAAACTCTCTCACTCCTTTATTTCAAAAAGTTGGTTTTTTTTCCACCCAGTTTGTCACACACACACACACACACACACACGCATAATTATAATAATAATAATTGTATAAAAGTAAACTTCTTTGTTTATTTGATTGTGTTTTTATTGAGCAATCTAAAATAATAACAACTCTCTTTATACTTTCTCTCCTTTTTTTTCCCTTTTTCATAAACAAAGAAATAGCATCCATTCCTTTTTTTTTCATTTCATTCATTCCACATAACCCTCATTATAGTCCCTTCCTTATATATTATATCAATTTAGCATAGTTTCTTTTTTTTTCATTATTATGTCCTGAATATTAAATGTTTATTCTATATATTATCAAATAAAAAAACAATTACATCCAAATTTAGATACAGTTTATTCTTTAGATTAAGGTCGCGCATTATAATAATATTAATAAAAGCTACTAGTTATTAAAGCCTCCTCCCCCCCCCCATTTCCTTTTTAATCAATAATAATTTGATGTCGACGTTCAATTGTACTAAAGAGACCAATGATTATTAATTGTTGAATAGATAGTTAATTAGGAGGGGGGGGGACAACACAACAATAACTTTTCTTTTTGTCTGGGAACACTAAGAAAATTACAAAAATAGAAAACCAAGATCGACAATCACCATTTTTCTATTCCTATACTGCCCCGTCGCCTCCCCCGAACACAGTAACCAACTCAGCGTTATTTCAAGAAAAAAAAAAGCATCTTTATTGAACTTTCTCGGGTCTAGTAACAGAAGGTGAAACAATGTTTGGGGATGTTTATGGCATGTAAAGCAAAATTGCCGCGGTGAATGTTCTATAAAGAGTAATGAATGAATGTTTGAATTGCGGGGAATTAAATATGAGATCCTGTCAAAACTAGTTTAGATTAAACCATTCTGGATAAAGTTCGATAAATAAAACAGAAAATAGAATTAAAAAGATAAAAAGAGTGATATCATATATATATATATATATGTGTGTGTATATATATTATCAAGAATTAAAGCACGTTATTATACTATACTATTTATATATATAATGGTATATATAAATGATATCATCTATTATTATGTATATTTTAGTTAAAAAGGATCTTTTTTAAAGCTCAAGATAATAATAAACTTAATGCAAAGAATATAAAACCCTAATATGGTCAGATTACACCATTTGCCAAGTTATAAAATAAAAAATCCAATTTGGGCAGAACATTTTGGCGTCTAGAAATTTTTTTTTTTTTTTGGCGCCGACTCTATTTCAAACTTGGTTACTTTTTTTTTTCTTATAATCCATTTACTGGATGCATACTAAGTCAGATCAAACAACCCAAATAACTTTCCCCCAACCAAAAAAAAAAAAAAAAGAAAAAAGAAGAAAAAGAAAAAGGTCCAGCCTAGATAAGGAATTCTCTTTCTTTTCTTTTTTACTGTACCTCCCCCTTTCTTCTCTCTTTCTCTTTCTCTTTCCTTTACATAAAATTATGTCATCTATCAAGACTCACCCTGTTCCAGCACGTCTTTTGGATTCAGCTCAATGTCCTACACCTTTTGTAAATTCACTTGAACAATACAAGTCCATGTGGACTGAAAGTGTGGAACAACCAGAAAAGTTCTTTGGCAATGTAAGTTGACGAGGAGATAAGAAGGAAAAAAAAAAGGGCGGGGAGGCCAAATAAAATTTATTATTACATCAGCCTACTTTTAAAAAAAAAGGGTTCAAAAAAAAATATTGACAACATTTTTTTATTTTCTATTAGTTGGCACGTGAGTTATTGACATGGTCCAAACCATTCGAAACTGTTCAACATGGCTCTTTTGAAACAGGGGATGTTGCTTGGTTTTTAGAAGGTGAATTAAATGCTTCTTATAACTGTGTCGATCGCCATGCTCTCAAGAATCCCGACAAAGTAGCTATTATTCATGAAGGTGATGAACCTGATCAAGTTCGCAAGATTACTTATGGTGAATTATTACGTCAAGTCTCTGCCATGGCCAATGTTTTAAAAAATTTGGGCATTCGTAAAGGTGACAATGTAGCTATTTATATGCCCATGATTCCAGAAGCTTTGATTGCATGTCTTGCTTGTGCACGTGTCGGTGCTGTTCATTCCGTTGTTTTTGCTGGGTTTTCTGCTGAATCGTTACGAGACCGTGTTGTGGATTGCGGTGCTCGTCTTGTTTTAACTTCAGATGAAGGACGTCGTGGTGGTAAAAATATTGCTACCAAACGTATTGTGGACGATGCTTTACGTGATCCTAATGCTGCTGCATTAGTTGAACACGTTGTTGTTTTCCGTCGTACAGGTTCTGCTGTTCCTTGGGAACAAGGTCGTGATTTATGGTGGGATGAAGAAATGAGTAAAGCAAGAACTGTGTGTGCCCCTGAACCTATGAATGCAGAAGATCCTTTATTCTTATTATATACTTCTGGATCTACCGGTGCTCCCAAAGGTATTCTTCATACGACAGGTGGTTATTTACTTGGTGCTGCTTCTACTGTTAAATATATCTTTGATGTTCATCCTGAAGATGTTTATGCTTGTATGGCCGATATTGGCTGGGTGACTGGTCACTCTTATATCCTTTATGGTCCTTTGGCATTAGGTGCTACCACTGTCTTATTTGAATCCACACCTACTTACCCCAATCCTTCCCGTTTCTGGGATTTGATTCAAAAACATAAGATTACCCAATTTTATACCGCTCCTACAGCTATTCGCGCTCTTCGTCGTTTAGGAGATCAATGGGTAGAAGGTTATGATTTATCTTCTTTACGTGTTCTTGGTTCTGTTGGTGAACCTATCAATCCTGAAGCTTGGGATTGGTATAATGAAAAGATTGGTAAAGATCAATGTTCGATTGTGGATACTTATTGGCAAACAGAAACGGGTTCCATTATTATTTCCCCATTGCCTGGTGTTACACCTACCAAAGCAGGTTCCGCTACTTTACCTTTCTTTGGTATTAAACCTGTTATTTTGGATCCTACAACGGGTCAAGAAATGAAAATTACTTCAGATGAAGATACGGGTGTGCTGGCCATTACCCAACCTTGGCCTTCTATGGCACGTACCATTCATAATAACCACAGTCGTTTCTTGGATACTTACCTTAAGCCTTATCCTGGACATTACTTTTGTGGTGATGGTGCAAGCCGTGATTCCGATGGTTATTATTGGATTCGTGGACGTGTTGATGGTAAGTTTTTATTTTCTCTCTTGACTGATAAGAGTTTTTTTTTTTAACTTTTCATATTATATGTATATAATAGATGTTATCAACGTTTCCGGTCATCGTTTATCCACTGCAGAAATTGAATCCGCTTTGGTTCATCACGAAACTGTTGCTGAAGCTGCAGTTGTAGGTGGTAATGATGATTTGACAGGTCAATGTATTCATGCTTTTGTTTCACTCAAACCTGGTGTGGATCAAAATGATAATTTGGAAAAAGAATTAATTATTCAAGTGCGTAAAATGATTGGTCCCTTTGCTGGTCCCAAACGTGTTCATATTATTAATGATCATCCCAAGACACGTTCTGGTAAAATTATGCGTCGTATTTTACGTAAGATTGTAAATGGTGAACAAGATCAATTGGGTGATATTTCTACTTTGGCTGATCCTACTGTTGTTGAAGCTTTGATCTTAAAGGTTCATAATTAAATAAATAATCATTATCGTCATCATCATCACCACCACCGTCACCATTACCTTTAAAAAATAAAAATAAAAATTTATAATTTGGATCATTTAGAATAAAAGAAAAAAAAAATGCATCACACACATTCCCCCTCCCTCCCCATTAATAACCCTCCTTATCAACCTTTCTTTTATTTTTGTACAGCTATTATCTTTCAATTTATATAACCCAATATTAATACAACAAACTTCTCTCTTTTTTGAGCAAATATCCAATTTTATAAACACTATTTTTCTTATTTGAATTCTATTATATAAACAAGAAGGATAGCAAAACATTGTTCTGGGAACAGAATATATCCCGTTTTTTAAGTTATTATTATATACATGTTCACTCACTAAAGTGTTGATTGATTATAATGCTCATATATATATATATATATAAGCGTGTGTATGTGACATAAATTCTATTCATATATATCCCCTTCTTTTAATATGTAATTATGAGATAGACATAAAATTATTGATTTTTTTTTGGTCTTGCGGGAAGTTTTTACCTAAATAGAAAGCTCGAGAAGTGTTTGTTGTGGCTTTGGCATTAAAATTTAGGTTGATTTTATTTCCCAACCTTCACCTTTCCTCCCCCCAACACTTCTTTTTATTTTCTTCTATCCAAAACCTTCCCCCCCCCAAAGGGATCAAAATAAAGTAAAATGTCACATAGTGATATAGATAGTGATGTTTCCGAATTAGATCAACGTGAATTAAGTAAAGCCGTTGCTACTGATAAATGGGCACCTCAACTTGGTTATTGTGAAGAACCCGAAACACCTTTGACAGCTGATACCTTTCCTAGTAAATCAGGTGGCAAGCCTGTAATGTATATATTTATATATAAAAAATAAAAATAATGATAATACTATTACTTGAAGTACTTACTTTTATTTATAAATATTATTAGGCATGGTTAAATCCAGAACATATTTTAAATGTTGAAAAGACAACTTGTAATAATTGTAATGAGCCCATGATTTTGTTATTACAGGTATATATTTAAATTATTATCTGGGCGGAATAGAAAAAAACTGGATTCAATACTAACTGCTTTGAAATAATAAATAGTTGTATACACCTGAAGACGAACCTGAAGAAGCTTTTCATCGAACTGTGTATGTTTTCTGTTGTAAAAATGGAGGTTGTCATAAACAAGATTGGACACAATGGTATGTTTTTTTTTCCCAAATAGAATCGATGGAGGGGATTCTATTCTAATCCAATTATATATTATAGTTTCAAAGTATACCGTAGTCAATTACCTCGTGAAAACCCATATTATCCACCACCAGAAGATGAAGAAGAAGAAGAGAATGATGTAGCTATTGATTTTACACCCAAAAAATTCACTAAACCAAAAGAATGTGTGATTTGTGGTGTAGCTGGTACAAAAGCGTGTGGAAAATGCCAATCCGTTTATTATTGTTCACGACAACATCAAATGGTAGATTGGAATAGCTGTCATCACAAACAATACTGTAATACGACCGTAGATAAAGAACAAGAACAAGAAATTCAAAAATTGCGTGCGGGTCGATTATTCTCAGAAATGGAAATTGTGAGTGAGCCCGAAGGACAAGGGGAAGATGGTAAAGAAGAAGAAGAACAAAGAGAACATACAAAAAGAGAAACTGGAGAAAAGTCAAGTGAATCAGCGCTGGCGCTACGTGGAGATGAAGCTTATGAAAACTCTGAAGTAGCTGTGGATCAATCTTTTTTGAAATTTCAATTGAAAATTGGATTATATCCTGATCAAGTGATTCGTTATGAACGTGTGGAATATGATATGCCTGATCGTGAACCATTGTGGGTTCAACAAGGTCATAAACCAACGATGATTCCATCTTGTGATAAATGTGGTGGACCAAGAACTTTTGAATTCCAAATTTTATCTACATTATTGAACTATTTAGACATTTCTCACGTAGCGGAGGATTCATTGGATTGGGGATCAGTCTATATTTATACTTGTAAATATAATTGTCCTATCAGTCCAGATATCTTTGTACCAGAATATATTTGGAAACAAGATTTTTCTGCTGAGGGTATGAAATTCTAAAAAAAAAACCGACATCATTCTTATTTTTTACATCATTTTTTGTAATTTTAATATTCATATATCATCATTACATATCTTTTTTTTCCTATAAAAAAATTATATGTTGCGCGCATTTGTTACACATTTTTTTTTTCGGTACTTTTTTTTTATTCGAGATGTTTTTCATGCAAAAAAATAAAACTCAGCAATGATTAAAATAAAAAAAGGATTTTCCCATGTTTTTTGAACTTCTTTTTCTATTCTTTTTTTAATTCATTTTAATATCAAATATAATGTCTGTACTTGAACAATTAAAGCAGTATACTACTGTTGTTTCTGATACTGGTGATTTTGAAAGTAGGTTTTATTACTATTATTATTATTATTATTCTCTAAATAAGAAATATTTAGGAAACTAATTATGTATGAACTTTGTTAATAGCCATTGCTCAATATAAGCCTCAAGATGCTACTACCAATCCTTCCTTGATTTTAGCTGCTACACAAAAACCACAATATAGTTCACTTCTTGATGATGCTATTTCATTTGGTAAATCCAAGGGCAGGTAATAAATTTATATATATATATATGACAACCCCCCAAAAAAAGAACAGTCTATATTGAATTATTACGTATTATTATTATTTAGCAACATGGATGAACAAGTAGAATGGGCTGTTGATAAGCTTTTAATTAATTTTGGTAAAGAAATCTTAAAGATTGTCCCTGGAAGAGTTTCAACTGAAGTGGATGCAAGACTTTCATTTTGTAAAAAATCAACTGTTGCCAAAGCACTTCGTTTGATTCAATTATATAAGGAGGCTGGTGTAGATAAGAAACGTGTTTTAATTAAAATTGCTTCTACTTGGGAAGGTATTCATGCTGCTCATGTAAGTTATCAGTATCATTGAAAATGCTTGCCCTCTCTTCTTCCTCGTAATCTTAGTTTGGATTCATTTATAATGTCCATATATATATATATACTTAGGAACTGGAAACAAAACATGGTATTCATTGTAATTTAACCTTATTGTTTGGTTTCCCACAAGCTGTTGCATGTGCTGAAGCGGGTGTCACTTTGATTTCACCTTTTGTTGGACGTATCATGGATTGGTATAAGAATTCCACTGGAAAAACATATGAAGCTAAAGAAGATCCTGGTGTTTTATCAGTTTCTAAAATTTATAATTATTATAAACAATATGGATATAAAACAATTGTTATGGGTGCTTCTTTCCGTAACACGGGTGAAATCAAGGAATTAGCTGGTTGTGATTTTCTTACTGTATGTTTAATTTAATTTTGATTCCTTTTCAAATTTATTTTAGTTACAAGAGAACTTACCATTCATATTTGTAATTAGATTGCTCCAAAATTATTGGGTGAATTACAAGAAGACAATGGTAAATTGGAACGTAAGTTAGACCCTGAAAATGCAAAAGCTCAAAAGATCCCCAAAGTGGAATATTTCAATAATGAAGCATCTTTCCGTTGGGAAATGAATGAAGATGCTATGGCTACTGAAAAATTAGCTGAAGGTATTCGTAATTTTGCCAAGGATGGTTGTCGTCTTGATAGTTTGTTAAAAGAAAAATTGTAAACATATAGTATAGTTGTATATATAAAACACCCCTCTCTTAGTATCTGTTATTAAAAAGGTTTTTTTTTCAAAAAAGAATTGATACTTTAATTATTCGACATTGTTATAAAAGCTTTGAATAGAATAGATAACATATAATGTGTATATACATTTTGTTAATAAGTTGGTGATACGTACGTACTAGCAATGTAGAGTTTCTATAATTTTCTACATAAAATTAGATACCTATACAAGTAGTACATTCACCTTGTTCATAAGTGTGATTTTTACATTAGACCTATTATTTACTATTCAAATAACAAATTAAACACTATTGTGTCAATTGGAGCAGAAAAAACGCAAATTCACTGAACCCAATGTTTCAAGAGACGAGCTTCAACAAAATTAATTTGTTCTGTCGATAGTGATCCTTAGACTTATTTTTATTCTTGGATAGTTTTTGACTGAATGTTTACAGAATATCCTAATTCAATAATTTAAATGGCCAGTAGAATATTATAGATGAACAAAACTATTCTTTCTAGTTTTCGCTAAGAGTTTCAGTTCCTTTTGATCAAATTAACGAAGTGTAAGAGTTAGCGGGTATAGAATGAACGGAACTACTCACTGAAGTATATAATGCTGTATACTATGTATCAAACTTTATTATTAATGTTTGCCCTATTAGATTTCTAACTCTCTTCAAGACACTAACTATAGTATGATATGATCGAACTACATAAATTATCAATTTTGGATGGGATGAAGATGATCTCAACACGATGATAGGAAAACAATTTCAGTAATTATTTGATTTATATATTAAATGACGAGAAATAGAAAAAAATATTTTCTTTTTGAATCCATCTTTCTACTATGGATTGCGCGGTCTACTAGGACTAAAAAAATAGAGACCTTAGATCATTATTAGTATGCCCTCCGCTACAACTTATATATTTCGTTTAGGCGAAGTATAAAATCCCCGCGACTCTCCGAAATGTTTTCTTATTGTTATGAAGTATTTCATTCAAATGGACTTTAAGTAACAGTTCAATTATTATGTATAAATCAATACAATTTAAACTATCAAGGAAAAAAGTAAAACGAGATACTTGTAATAGTTTTATTTTTTATCTAATAGTTAGAACAAATAGTTAATGAATGATCAGTATAAAATACTCATGTGCTTGTAGTAACTAAGTAAATGTTGATAATATATTTATATTCATTATCTACGGCTAAAGGTTAGGATCGGATTCTAAACACTGATGGCCCCCCATATGAAAGAAAAACAAAAAACTCTTCGCATATAAAAAGGGGGACTGGATCAAATGTCGTGCGGCTATAATATATCTTATTTTCTTTCTCTTATTTTTTTTTTTAAAAAAACATAATAATTACTCAGTACATTATTATTAAATGGAAGTGGTTTTAAATACAAAAAATTAATATAAACACTCAGAATGGTAAAATAAAAAAAATTGATAACTATGGTAGTAATGTATGGGATAATATATCATAATAATTTAGGGTTAATCACCAATAACATCCAACACGACTGAACGTTCTACTACAGAAAGTAATATATTCTAAAGAATATATTTATATATATTAGTAATTGCTTGCATATCAATGTAAAATTAGTACGTATACATAATAACTCTGAAGATAATAATTTCATGATGAACCAATAAATCCTCTCACAATTTTACTTTCCTCAAATATTCTACGTACAATATTTCTAGCGCTTATCAACCCCACACCCTTTTTTTAGGGTACCTAAAAAATGCGATAAATGTTTAGCGTCAAAAAAAAAAGAACAGAATTAATTGTTTCTTTTTTTTCTTACCCCGGGTTTTCCAGCTCTAGAATGCGGAACCCATCAGAACACAAATATGTTAAAACGACATTTCTTTTGTTATTGTAATTGGATAGAAATTTTATCGGCTGTAGGTTTTGGCAGTTTCAGTTATCTGACAGCTTGGACAGGACATTAAAGTTGCCTAATTTGGATAGAAGTAATGGAGCCCGCTCCTTAAGTTTTATCCGTTCTCTTTTTCCTTCTTGTCCAACATATTTTTCTTTCGAAACTATTTTTTTTTTGTTGCGATGAAATTGGTATAGTTCTAAAAAATAAAGAAACCAGGACGGAAAACGAAACAACAAAGAATAACATCCCCGTGGGGGAGAAGAAGATAATTTGATATTTTCTTCTACCACAAAAAAAGAAACCATAATTATTGAAAAAAACAAACAAATATGTCAAAAAAAAAGGGTCAAAAAAATCAAACTGACTTTAAATCAAAACTTTGATCCATTATCCGGATGAACAATAATTAAAAAGAAAGGTCCTTCGTTCAAAATAAAATAAACAATATTACTTATTATATGCTTAGATGTGGGGAAGAATAAAAAAACGTCATTTTTTTTATTTGAGTTACATGGAAAAGAAATGAAACAGACAAATGCATATTCGGAGTAATTAAGGTCCCTTTTTCTTTTTCAAAAAGAAACCATAGTAACCCCACAACACAACAGCCAAAATAATAATAGTAATATTCCGTTGAATTACTCCGCAAAACGATGGCTCACGGATGTATCGTTCTTCTCCCCCCCTTTTTTTTCTCTTTGAGTATGACAGGTCCCGCCATTATTATAGGCGCGCTTACCGCCTAAAACTTATGTAAAAATATAATGATGGGTTCATGTCCGACCATTATATATAAACTGGATGAACGTTTTTAAAAATATCAACTTCTTCTTCTTCATACCTTTTTTTTTCTTTTTTTTTTCCCTTCGTTACAACAATGGCTTCTGTCAGCGCTGCCTTGAAATCTCGGGTTCGTCGCCCACAACTTCTTAACAAGGTCATGAAGGCCGAAGAAACTCTTCCTTTCTTCGAAAATGGACAGTAAGTTTTTTACAATTTCTCTTACTTTTTCTAATACCATCTTTTTTAAAAGGAAAAAAGTGGATGGCTTTTTTTTCTTTTGATAAATCCAATGTATTGATTTTTATTTTCATGATAAAAATAGATATCTTGGTTGGTCTGGTTTTACCGGTGTCGGTTACCCCAAGATGATTCCTACTGCTCTTGCTGATCATGTCGAATCTAACAACCTTCAAGGCAAGATGAAGTTCAACCTTTTCGTTGGTGCTTCTACTGGTGCTGAAACAGAAGATCGTTGGGCTGGTCTTGATATGATTGATCGTCGTTCCCCTCATCAAGTTGGTAGAAACATTAAGAAGGGTATCAATGAAGGTCGTATTCGTTTCGCTGATAAGCATTTGTCTATGTTCCCTCAAGATCTTATGTATGGTATGTAACATTAAAGAATTTCCCCAAATGTCCCTGTTTATCTTTTTTTTTTCCTTTTTCGTACCAAGAAAATTGACTATTTATAAAAAAAATCTTAACATTAATTATTTTTTATTATTTTGTTACTAGGTTACTATACCAAGGATAAGGCTAATGGCAAGCTTGATGTTGTAATTGTTGAAGCTACTGCTATTACTGAAGCAGGTGAAATTGTACCTGGTGCATCTGTTGGTGCCACTCCCGAACTTATTCAAATGGCTGACAAGGTCATCATTGAAGTCAATACCCGCATTCCTTCATTTGAAGGTCTTCACGACATTACCATGGGTGTTAACCCTCCTCACCGTAAGCCTTATTTGGTTATGAACACCCAAGACAGAATTGGTAGCGTAAGTATAATTTTTATTTTTATTTTGGGAGTGGGGAAATGGGGGAGGGAATACCTCGGCTTCTTTCCTTTTTTTTTTTTACTTTATTGCTGACTTGTAAATTTTTTATTTATTTATATTTTGACAGACTTCTATCCCAATTGATCAAGAAAAAATTATCGCTATTGTTGAAAGTGATCGCCCAGATAACACTGGTCCCAACTCTCCAGCTGATGCTAACTCGGAAGCCATTGCTAACCATTTGATTGAATTCTTGAGTCATGAAGTTAAGCAAGGTCGTCTTCCTGAAAACTTGTTACCTCTTCAATCAGGTATCGGTAACATTGCCAATGCTGTTATTGGTGGTTTGGCCAAGTCTCCTTTCAAGGATGTCACTGTGTAAGTAATAACAAATATATATAATATTTTCCCGTGGTTTCCCGAAGTGGGGGTGTGGGTTTTTTCTTTAGTTGGCTATTCAATGATAAGGTATTAAGAAAAAAAATCGGTGCTAATTACATATAATATGATTATTCTTAATAGTTTCACCGAAGTTTTGCAAGATACTTTCCTTGAATTCTTTGATTCCGATAAACTTGCTTTCGCCAGTGCTACATCGATCCGTTTCTCTCCTGATGGTTTCGATCACTTTTACAAAAATTGGGAAAAGTATAAGGACCGCTTGTTGTTGCGTACCCAACAAGTTTCCAATGCTCCCGAAATCATCCGTCGTTTGGGTTGTATCGCCATGAACACTCCTGTTGAAGTTGATATGTATGCTCACGCCAACTCTACCTTGGTTTGTGGTTCTGGTATGTTGAACGGTCTTGGTGGTTCCGCTGATTTCTTGCGTAACTCCAAGTTGAGTATCATGCATACTCCTTCTGCTCGTGCTTCCAAGAAGGATCCTACTGGTGTCTCATGTATTGTCCCAATGGCTACCCATGTTGATCAAACCGAACACGATTTGGATGTTATTGTAACTGAACAAGGTCTTGCTGATGTACGTGGTCTTTGCCCACGTGATCGTGCTCAAGTTATCATTGATAACTGTGCCCATCCTGATTATAAGCCCATGCTTCAAGATTACTTTGACTTTGCTACCAAGAAGTGTTTGGCTGCTGGTCGTGGTCATGAACCCCATATGTTGGATAAGGCTTTCAAGATGCATACTAACTTGTTGGAAAATGGTACCATGAAGATTGATTCATGGTAAACAATTTTTTTAACAAAAAAAAAAACTTCACATTGCATTATTCATTTCATATATAGAGAATGTTTTTTATTTATTTATTTAAAACCAAAACAAAATTCACAAATTTTCTTCTTATACACACTCACACACACCATTACAACCATCTCAAAAAAGATCTTTAAAAAAATCTTTATTCCTATTTTTGTACATAATATATATTTTTTCAACAACTAATTGTAAAATTGAAAATAAATTTTACAATCCAAAATATATTTTTCTTTCTATTGAATGATTTGCTGAAAGATTTATGGGGAATAATATTGTTAATTATTAAATAAAGGACGATTGGCGAAAAGTTGAAGTAATAACAATTGAATTATTTATAATTATTATGATATATCAAAGCTAAAATGTACTGTTTTATTGATGATCTACAGTATGTGATCAAATTATGTGTAGTTGCTTGTGTAACCTGCCAGCTTTTCCCCCGTGGCGATGGCACTGGGTACCATCCTATCCACTTAAGACCTGTCGCTGTGGTGTAATTGCTGTCAACGAGAGCATTATGGTTTTTGCTTACTACTACTTACCCTTCTTGATGACCTCAAGGGTACTTTCGAAGATATCCCATCATTAAGGCATGAACAAGAACCACTCGACTATATTACTCAACAACCTCGCAAGGTCTGAAGTTGGTTTGACTTCGGGTAAATAGCAAACGGTCTGATCAGCTCTCATACGTGTACTACGAGAAATCGACTACTTGAGTCATCCAAATGATGATTTCGACACAGACGAACCAGCACCAAAGGATGTTATGGATATTCCTAGCCCTCCTCCTACACAATCAATATCTCTAAATTAGCACACATTTATACTGCTACTTCATTAGCAACTTTTTTCCTCCTTTTTATATATTTTATTGCTTTCCAGTCACACCGAACTTTTTTCTATTATCAATTTAACTTTTTCCCATACTGAGTTTTTATTTTTATTTCTTATATATATATGTAAATATATACATTTGATCTTAATCCTAACAAACCGCAAAAGAAGGGATCACAGGCCGATAGGAAAAGGTCCATTCGTCTTCCATCCTAATAAACTTCAAACTTTTAAGTTAGCTGCTTGTGTATCCTATCTTTCGACTACAATATGAATATTATACATCTGTAGGACTGAGGAAGCATCTTGATAAAACTTTGTTGAGGATATTGAGTATTTTATTCGGGTTATTTCAATTAATATCAAATACGCAACCTTATACCGCACACATAATATTGTACGTTAAATATCCTCATTCAATAATAGCATATATACATATGGTACATATGATGTATTGATCCATTTTTAGTGTCAAACCAATGGGTAAACCCGATATCCCCGCATTTCATTCTCGTTGCATCTAACAATAAGTACAGAAGATAATTTTTGTTGGGTGCGGTACATAGATAAATCGTTAAGCAATATTTTGTTTTCCTTCTTCTAAACAACGTAAAATCATATAAAATCAATTTATTATGAAAACTAAAAATCTATCCTAAAGTATTTCCACATCAGCATTAAAGTTCAGGATCCATTCGCACAGAAGGGTTAAAAAAAATATCGACAGAGTTATCCATAAATGTAGTTTTAAATTTCTTAAAATGAAAAATTAAAAATTCCCAGGAAATACAAATTTTGCCTAGTTCCTTGTGTTTCCTAAATAAACTTTATCAGATCGACGATCCCACTAATTCGGAAATAAAGTTTTGTCGCACGGATCATTTCAAACTTTTTATTTTTCTCAATGTTTTGCACAACTTTATTTAATACAACTTATTTTTTTTTATCTTTGATACGTATTATTACTACAGTGGTTTACGTTTGAAAATATGAAATTTGAGGAGGGGGGGGGACTGAATCCATTTTTTGAGTTCGTTCAATGAAGTTTTTCGTTTATTAGTAAAATTCTTAAGAGGTCAGTATGATTTTTATTGGAGAAGTGTGACTTTCCTAGTTATAATATGTAGTCAGGGACTCATTACAAAAAAAAAGTCAATTATAAAAAATAATCTGTATATATGATAAAGGTCTATTATATAAAAAAAACAATTATATTATCCCCATATCAACATACTTACTAAAATGCTTATGAGAATGACGGATATACAACTTTTACAGTGCTTCAGAATAAGATTTATCTTTAGTTTTTGTATTCTATTGTATGTATTGGCATATATTTAAACTATGCTCATAATTACTTACTATTTATCTATCCACATAGTGGAGAGTGAACAAGTCAAGATAGCAAAGACATCATGACTTCTGTGATGAACAAGTCTAATAAGTCATATATTCCATCCATTCATGGACAATAGGTCATCAAGGATAAAAGATAAAATTAATTAAACACAATTATTTTTGTGATTTGTTATCGTTAATCTGAATAAGAAATGTGCTCACTAAAAAATTAATGAGATTAGTAACAACTGTTATAAACGGCTTCAGAGAATGATCTAGAATTGATATTTATAACTAAATAGAATATAATATTAATAGCTTCTTCCATTCTTATAAAGCATAGTTTAACTATGGTAAAATCAAATATAGTAGCCACATAATTTAGAAAAGAGATCAAAGAGATAGTTATTTTATTTCAGGAATAAACAAATTCTTAACACTATTCATTTTAGTCCCATCTTTCTAATTTTACTACTCATACTTATCTCAATGACAAATTATTCAAAAACTTTTAGCTCTGCTATCTATAATGATCATATCGTAGGCAAAAAAATCGATTTGATGATTGAAAGCAGTGACATGGAGCTTAATACTTTCGAACGGGAGAAAAAGATAGATCACGGACAAGAAGACTTGCGAAAAATCAACAGGTATAAAATATTAGAGGAAACAAGGTTATTTTGAAAAAAAAAAACTGTTGTCATTATCCATTACCCATTCCTTATACAGACCGTGAAAACGCTTTTTGTTGATATGGATTTCATTGGTAAAAGGTTGTCGCTCATTATTTGAATCAAAAAAAAAGTATATAAAGAGAAGATAGTGAGCAACTAATACATTCAACGAATACATAGTTGATCAGATGTTGTTTTTGATCTTAAATATAACAAATGATGGAGTGCTTTATTTTATGAAGCCGTTGTAACAATGGAAGTCATGAAATCAGTGAATATTTAGATTAATTTTTCAATCATTAATATAAATGACAGTTGTATAAGCATAGATACCTTGGGGGATTGCACTCGTTAGAGTCGCCCGAATTAAGGTACATTGATTCAGCGTTTCAGGCAGCTTCAATAAATGTGAAACAATTATCTAACATTTTGTTAATGCTCAAAAGAAAAACGTTTTGCTGTTGATATTCTGTTTGGGATACTGGTACCCGGGCAGGTACTTTACATCCATTTTTATTACTTTATATCTTCTGTTAAACTTGATATCAGCTTATAGAACAGTAAAGAGATGGCTTTTATTCGCTTATATAAATATATTACTTTTTTAGTATATTTAACCATACTTAAAAAATATTCATAATATTATATTACTTGGTATTTTAGCTTTCTTTTGACAGATTTTATTTCAATTGCTAATATTATTATCTTTTAAGTTAGCGTTATTTTTCATCGTGTTAAAGTACCAGTGAAAAAGTCAAATAGCTGGGAGTTGTAAAAAAAATGTCCATGTTGGCCCGTGCATATTTTATAACTTTATTGTTTTTATTATTAGGTAACGAGTGACATTGTTGAAATGAAGAATGAAAAGAATCTTTTTGAAAAGATCTCATAATAGCTACATTTAAATAATAAACATATATGCCAACACTCCCAAGCTTACATGGTTTAATATTAAAATGTGTGAATAGTTTGAGGGTTAAATGAATAGTTGGCTGTTGGTGTGCGGGGTATAAGGTTACAATGCACCTATAAATAAAATCAAATTTCTATAGTAACGCGTTTTTTCTTTCTTTCACTTTCTTTTCTCTCACCTCATTGTTTTTTTTCCCAGTATGATTCGCTCTACACGATCTCTTGCTTCACAAGCCACCACAACTTTTACTTCTATCGCCAATCCCACCAGCAATGTGCAACGCATTCGCTTGGTGGTGAATCCGCCCAACCCCATTCTTACTTCTTCTCCTATTTCTACTTCTCTTCCTACTTCTAACCATGTCTTCGCTGTCCCAGTTTCTGCTCGCAGGGCTGGTGATCATCGGGTTGCAATTGGTAATTTCCATGCCATTGCTCCCACTCCAACATTGCCCGACCCTACTCCTGCTCGTTGGGTTAATGCTCCTTGGGTTGCCACGGGTAACACTGTTCCCACTGCGCACGCTTCTGCCTCTGCTCTTCCTGCTGTTGGTGCTGGTGCAACTGTTCCTGGCGTTTCTGCCACCAGTTCTCGTGTTTCTTCTGTTGCTACGACAACTGCTATTACTCCACCCGTCTCTCCTGTCACTACTTCTGCCGCCATTCCTGCTACTACTTCTGCCGCTACTCCTACTACTACTTCTGCCGCCGTTCCCGCTACCATTCCTGCCGCTACTCCTGCTACAACTACTTCTGCTCCGACTCCATCTGCTCGTACAATCCTTACACCTCGCCCAGTTCGTGCTCTTCGTGCTGCTCGTGCTGCTCGTGCTACTACTGGTGATGGTGCTGCGGCTGCTGATGCGGGTGCTACTGGTGAAAATGGTGAAAATGGAGAAGGACGTGATGATGAAGATGAAGATGATAACATGGAGATAGATTGGAAGCACGGAGATCTTGAGTACATGGAAGTAGATTGGTGTGAAGGTGATATGGACGTCGACATAGTACCACCCAATGCCACCTCCCTCTGGTTCTGAGCAAAACGGTGTGGTAAGTCCTATTTTTCTTGTATATAAAATATTTTCTTGTGTTTTCTAACTATAAATATTATATTTTGTAGTCTTTTTTTTTTCTTTTTATAACCCTAAAAAATCCACAAAAGTAAGTTATATAATACTTGTTTAAAACACGTTTTCTACTTATAAAAAAAACTTGTTACTGACACGTTTTTTTCTTTCTTGTTTTAACAATTTAGAAAATATAAAACCAACAAAAATCCCAAAAAAAAATCGTAAAACCTTAAAAAACCTTTAAAAAAATCGTAAAATTTTAAAAACCTACAAAAACATTCATTTCTTTCTCTTTCTTTTTTCTTGGTAAGTAACTTTCTATATTGTTCTATGAATTGCATATAAAACATGTTAAGATATTGCATATTAACACAACAATCTTCTACATAGGCTCGTTCCCCTTTGCGTATCCCCCTTTTTTTTTTGGTGTTGTTAGTCAGTCGAAGTGCTATTTTTTTTGTTGAAGGTAGTTATTTGGTAGGATAGAGATACATTTATGACAGTGTTAAGTTTGAAGTATACTAATATCATACCTTTATTGCTATCCATATATATAGGTCGAGTTTACCTCCCTCTCTTTTTTTTTATTCTTGAAGATACCCTATTTCTGTCAATATACCCTATTTATTTAAGGTAAATATTCTATAAATATATTATGAATATTGGATTTTAGCAAGGTGACAAGTAAAAATAATATCATAGCTACAGTACTAATCACACTTATCATAACTCATATCCATGTATATAGGTTGGGCTGGCTCCCTCTTTTTGTACATATTTCAAATATACCCACTTATAGAAGATATCCTATTTATTTACACATTTTTGCTACCGTCATTGAGGTAAATATTCTCGAGAAACATTATGGTTATGAATATAGAGAGTATGTTATATGGAGATGGTACGACAGTTACTAATTATACTTTTTATAATCTACATTCATATATATATATATATATATAGGTCGAGGTTGGGCAGGTTCCCTTCCTCCCTCTGTTATTTATTACTTATTATTTATTTTTTATTTTTGAAGGTATTTATAAATATTCTTATATAGATATAAATATAAATATAATGGTACGTAATCAACTATATTTTTAATCACTAATGTTTATTTCTTCGTGTCATTTGATATATAGGCGAGCAAGTCTCCCTCATTTTTGTTCTTTATTTATTTTTCCAGTTTTGCTGTTTTTATTAGAGGTATGTTGAATTTATTACATGAATAAAGAGGTGCTAATGCTAGTAACTAATGTAATAATAATTAATGAAACATATGTTATATATTCCATCAATAACTAGGTTGAGGTCACTTCCTCTACAGTTTTGGCTATTTTTAATGGCGCAGTAAATGGTTTTCGAACCATTAAGGTATGTAAAATATAAATAAATTAACATGTAAAGAATACGGCATTATATAGATAATGAATTACTAACCTATAATTATATATATTTAATTAGACCCGTAGTGGTGTTACGGGTGGGTTTGTCCCGCTTGGTGGAGCGGAGGAGGATGGCATCTCGGCGGATGGCTTGGTGGAGAGAAGGCAGGGTAGTGTATGTTCATACTATGGTTGGTGGAGCGGGGAAGGGGCGCTTACTCTGTGGCTACCCCGTGGTTGGTGACTATGGGTGTGGGTAAGGGGGGAAGCAGAGTAAGGGAACTTCAGGAACACACGGTCTTTTATAGGTTAGTGGCAATCCGCCATCTTCGATCTGGAACAGATGTAATGCTGATGACAACAAGCGTTTATGTTTTCGATATAAAGACCGTAAGTTATTTTTCCTTTTTTCTTGTTCTTGAAAAAAAAAGTAATAAATCCAATTTGTTGATGGAATTTTACTAACTATTAAAAGAGTTGATTTATAGACTTTTAGATACTCCATTATAGCAGTTGCAAGCTTGTTATAATGGAAGCAGAATAATTAATTTCCAGTTTCAATCTTGTCATCAACCTTACATCTGTTCCGGATCGAAGGTGGCGGATTGCCAAGTAACCTATAAAAGACCGTGTGTTCCTGAAGTTCCCTTACTTCTGTGGACTTCCGAACCTGCATTCATGGTCATCGGCCATGGGTGTTAGTCATGGAGTAAGCCCCTGGATCCTAGTACACCAGCTGTAGTGTGGACTGCACTGCCTGTCAGTCCTTTTCTTCATCAAGTCCACCCGTTGAGGTGTCATCCTAGCGTGTGCGCAGAGGTTTCGGCGTTTTTGGCGCTTTGTGGTTTTGGTGTGTGGCGCATGGAAGGCGCCACAGAGTTCTCCCGCGTTTTTGTTTGAGGGCGCAGACACCTATCATTGGAAGGTGCACATTCCGATCTCTTTGCGGAATAGCTCTTACACTTGTTTTTGGTATTCGCAAGATGGCCCGTATTGGGCAAAAATCCCTTGTATTAGGATATAAGTTCATTGTGCGTTGACGCAGATGAACTTGGAGACATTGGTATGAATTCTGGCTTAGGGTGGCTGGATTATCAACATTAGGGTATCCTTTGGAGTATTTGCAAAACTTCCACATTCTCTCTTTTGTTTTTACTATAACAAGAACTCAAGTAATCTGGTGTTGACTTATTTGGACCAACACAAACTGAACTAAAGACATTGGTATAAATTATGTCCTCTTGGTATCGAGCCAAAGTCATAGTGAATGAACCAAGATCTATATGACTCAATCAAGACTGTTTTGTAAGCCAACAAGCCATATTTTTTATGCGCACTCACTACCAGCAAAAACCACGGTTATGAAAAACAAGGAATAACATTGGAACCGCGAAAAAAAAAGCATCCATTAATATGAAGTATATTTTTTTTCGTACACACCAAAAAAGAAACAGATCAACAAAAATGTCACAATAACCATTCAATATTATGATTTATCAAAATACAACACCATGTCACAAAACAAATGATAACGCGATCAGTCAATTTATCACCAATAATTTTCAAATCAACACCGCCTTTTTATATAGAAAGAGGAAACACTTAAAACTCGTCTTTTGACAACGAGCACAAATCTTTTCAAATCAACCCAAACCATTTACAAATATTGTACAACGAAAACAGCACGTGCTTGTCACCATGTATGCAAACTTATTGAGAACACTAGAACCAGTAGCAGAATTCTTATTACAACAAATGATTTCTCAATCCATTTAAAAAGGGGATATATTGCTATTATACAGATAGACGAATAACGAGTATTGAAAAGAGCTAAGAAAATGTCAGCTATTTAGAACCAGGACTATGGATGTACCTTTGTAGATTAATATATTTCATTAGTCAAGTGGCAATAAGACTACTTATACTTGTGTTCAATCACAGCAGAACCGTCGTCGCTATTATTACAAATCGTTATCAACATTTATCACCATTAAGCAACATATGAAGAATTAACACCTTATTATCAAGTAAAAACGGGAGGCATATTGAAAGAACATTACTAGAATTAATCGTCATGACACACACACACACACACACCAGCCACTTCAACACATCAAATACAAAGTTATAATATTCAAGAGTAACAATTGTTGTGAGCATTATCATCATTCAAGATTCGAGTATATCATTGATTGGGATTGTAGCACAAGATAGCAAATGTATACGAGCACATTATTACACTTTATGGATCTAAAATCAACAGTTACGAATACACTAGTTACATACGATCAAGTTGCTAATAACAGCAACATCGCCATCAAAAAGAAGGAGTATAGTATAATAAGTCGAGCAGCATAATATCTTTATCACTTTCATCATCACTGTCATCTCTAAAAGACAAAGACAAAAGTCAAGCAATTCGTTGATGTTGAAACACCAAAAAACAGCACGTTTTGTCCTATTTTAAAAAATCAAGACAACCATATTTCGAAAACTACCATATTAATACAACTGGCTTTTAAATCATCAATTCAAATCATGAAACCACTTTTTTTAAAACAACAACGACAGATCATTAAAACGTGAAAAAATTTCAGAGCGATATGAAAAATGATCAAGAAACATCAAAAAGAATATCACCTGTTTATATATTTATATCAGCGCCGTGCAAATTGATACAGTCAAAGACACATATAGGAATGGTATCATAGCAAATAACAGATTAGAAGACAAGAAGAAAAGCACACACCAAAAAAAAAACACACACCAAAAAAAACACACACCAAAAAAAACACACACCAAAAAAAACACACACCAAAAAAACACACACCAAAAAAAACACACACCAAAAAAAACACACACCAAAAAAAACACACACCAAAAAAAACACACACCAAAAAAACACACACACCAAAAAAACACACACACCAAAAAAACACACACCAAAAAAAACACACACACCAAAAAAAACACACACCAAAAAAAACACACCAAAAAAATCAAACCGAAAATCAAACTACCAAAATGGTTTTTCAGAAAAAAAGAATCACTTAATACAGGAACTCAATTTATTTTTGGACCACATAGGCATATGCAGGTAAGCATAATAGTTATTATTATGATCTTTTCAATAATGCACTAACACGGTTTATAACTAATAAGTAAATACATATTCAATTTGATAATAACACTGAAAGTAGCCTTTGCGTCTATCGGAGAACACACAAACATATACGAATAATGAAACACGGTAAGCAGTATGTAACATTTAACTATGCAAAAATATCATTTATAACTACAGTAAAAAACAATTGAATTTATTTCTTAATTTTATTAGCAGTAATACTATGCTAACTTAGCCAAAAAAAATATACAGCCACTTTACATAGAAACAACATGAAGGTCAAGGCAAAAGGAAAACTAGTATAATAAAGACAAGAAGTATTAATGGCGAGTTAGAACTTTTTAAATATTTTATTACTATTAACCATAATAAAACAGCGTTTTCCTTTGGATCATCCTTATTTTTTGCTTAATGTTATGTTTCCATTTAAAAAAGTCAACATTGTCTTTTTGTATTCATTATTAAGCTACGTAGTCTATTCATTGCGTTGTTTTCGCAAGTTCATTTAGTTATCTATTGTTGTATTCTTTTGAAAAGACGCTATACGAGCTATTTCATATATCGATGACAAAATAATGCAAATGACTGATCACCGGGATACAGCTATTCTAGACCATGTTAAAGAGAGTTGTTACTTACTAAAAAACTTCGTGCCAAACTACGTAGCTTAACAAACTAGGTCTGCTTATAAGTTTACTGAATATGTACTTTCTACCAATATTTCTATCAATCGTCTCACTAACAAGCGTGATTGTAATCATATGTACCTTTCTATGAATATCTTTTTTTTTGTTGTCATTTTGTGCTGAATAATGACTACTATCTCACCAATCGTATATTCCTTTTTCCCCTTCATATTTTCATCACTGGTGATATTGGGGGTATAATCAGTAAGTTTTCATAAAAAAAATGGTTTTTAATATTGAGGCATAATCTGGTAAAAAATAAACTATTTACATGTATGTTCTCTTTTTGTTTTAAATAAAAGTTTGTCCTCATGGATTAGAGTCCTATTATTGTGGTAATTCGATTGCACCTTTCATACATTTCCTAGAGCATTATTATTATCTTGGTATTGATCTGGGCCTATGTCTTCAGTTTTTCTTTGTTTTATATGCGTACCATAAGAGTTGAAGACCACAATTAAAAATAAAAATGATGAAGTATGTAATTATTTTTGCAAATACGTACTCGTTTATTTCAAAGAATACTACAATTGTAAAAGTATTGTATTCACATAATATGGTACCAACATTTACTTCAATTTTATGCCATCTTTGTCAAAAAAACGGTGCACAAGTATAGGAAGGGTTTTCATATTCTAAATAATATTTGATATTAGTTTTTGAAAATTAATAGACTTTCCAATGTTGCATAATCTTTTATCTTTTGATTTTATATATTAGACTATATAAACCATGTCCTAATATTTGAAAGACTAACTAGGAACAAATAAAGGTAAGAGCTATCGCACCATGTCGCGCCTGGATGCGATAACAAACCAACTTATTTGTGGGAATCCTATGACTCAAAATGAAGAGAGCCCATAGTTAATTTTATTGAAATAAATAAACTTGATCAATATAACATAATAATGGTTTGTTTGTGTGTTTTAAAAATACAGTATTTTGTATAAAAGTTACAACAATAAAAAAGAAGAGGGGATAGTTTTTTTTTTTTTTTTTTGCCTTTTTAACAGATAATTTATCCGGGGTGGAACCAGAAAGCAAGTGCAACGATAGCGTAAGCGGCCTATGATGTAAAAACAAAGTTCAGCAAAAATCAGTTTCATAATTCATCCTCCATTTCTATTATTTCTTTTTTTTTCCATTTTCATATACATATATACATGTATAACACAATTCAACCAATAACTTACCAATAACAAAGCACCTTCTAACCAGTTGGAACGAGCATCTTGAATAAGATAGTTGACAATCAAGACACTGGCAAACAAAATAACAGTTTCGAAGTCTTCAAAGAACAAAGTCATGGGTTGACCAATGATCCAACCAGCAATGACCAAGACAGGGGTAACCAAAAGACCAATTTGAAGGGATGAAGATAAAGCAACACCGATACACAAGTTCATCTTGTTTTTCATAGCAAAGGTGACGGAACTGACATGTTCGGCAGCACTATGATCAAATAATAACAAATTGTATTTTAAATATTATGTATCCACTTCACACCCAAATATTTGAAACATCTTTTTCTTGGCTTCCATACGCTAGCCCATTCCCTCCCTATCATAAATAAAGTAATAATGCTTAAACTTACTTGCCAACCAAAGGAAGAAGAATTATACCAACGAATGTTTGATTGATACCCCATTCATCAACCACACCTTCGATACTATATAAAATGTTATGGTTTTTTTAGTATTTAATAGGTAACGAGCGAAAACGATGCAAAAAAACAATTCCGACTTACGCTCCGACAAGATAGTCTGCATGCATGGAAACCAAGCCAGCAACGGCAATCAACCTAAACGATAAATATTGATAAAAAGAAATTAACTACTAGTTTTCTTTTTTGTCATGATTTTGTGTTGTTGTTTGAACACGAAAAGAGACTTACAAAACGGTAGAGAAGGCAAGGGTGGTGGTTGGAAGTTCTTCTTCGTCAACTTCATCTTCAAACTAAAAAATATAAAGTAGTGTGTGAGTTTTTCGGATTTCGATTATTAAACGCATGATAGTCTTTCTTTTTCAGTATAAACTTACGAATTGAGTGTGTGTCTTGAGCTAATAGTCAGAAAAGAAAAATACATTGTTAATATTATTTAGCTCTGTGAGTTTTTTTTTCTCTATTAACATTTAAATCAGATACAGCGATTCTTCTCTCTTTCAACTTTTTTTTATACTTTACCTGGAAGACCAAGTAGAGGACATAAACAATCAATAAGACGATGGAAGTACCGTGACTCAAGGCCAAAATACCTTGAGTGGCTTGTTCACCTTCACCAGCAACAGTAGCGAAAGCAGCAGGTACCAAAAGAGCCAAGACGGTAAGAGACAACAAAGAAGAAGAAGTCTGTGCAGCTGCAAGGAATATGCAAAGTATTAATCAACAAAATGTCATCTGATCATTTCATCTTTTTTTTTAAATAAATATACACGTACCAATGCTACTGAATTCTTGTTCTGAGCGTGTCAAACCACCCAAAAGAAAACAGAAACCCAAAACCTAAAATTACCACCATATCTTAGCAACGACAAAATACCCAACTTACTGTTAATACAGAATAACTACTTACCAAGAGAATGTTTGACAGAATAGAACCAAGAATGGAGGCTATTTAATTATTGAAGGTAGTACAAATGTCAATAAAGAGAAACTTCTTTCAATCTATTTGAAAAAACACATGATGAAAAAAAGTCCGTTTAATAACGAACCTTGAACAACGCGAATAAGTCCTTCCTTCAAAGCAATGACACCAAGGATAAGTTCAACAGCGTTACCAAAAGTAGCGTTAAGAAGCGAACCAATGGTGGAACCAGTACGTAAAGCAAGTTCCTCGGTGGCTAACAATAATAACATTTGAAAGTGTCAATATTATATTATATTCAACAGTTACAACGATATGCGCTACATATATATAGATAATAGAAGGTATTTCTTTATTTTATTTTTTCTATTTTTACCAAAACCGAGCATTTTTGCCAAGGGAATAATAGCAATGAAGTTCAAAGTAAAGACAACAGTATCAGAAGCACCAATAATAGAGAAAATCAATGCAACGGGAACAAAGATTAAAAGCAAATTAAAGTACGAATTAGTGAAAGACACTTTGGCCGATGACCAAAATGTTGGAGCAGATTCGACATCACGCGAGTTGCCGAGAAGAGGCTGACTTTCGTGGTTCATGTTTTTTTTGAGAGAAAAAAGGGGAAAAGGGGAACAAAAAGTGCAGTTAAGCTTAAAAAAATGAACACTAGTTTATATACCCGGTGGATTTGATTGATATGGCAATATTTTTTTTACTTGCTTGAATTTGAGATTCTCCTTCTCCCCCGATCTATAATCACCGATGAATAATGATGAATAGAAAAACTATTTATTATTTGTTAGTTATATTTTATCCATCTTCACTATTACAGGGACAATTCTTCTCTCCTTTCAGTTTCTCTCTCTTTTTATTTTAATATCACGAGAAGTTTATTTCAATAGAACATTTACTAAGGAACTTAAGAAATAAACTTTTTTTTAAGGAGCTAGTTTCATTCTGTAATAATTGTTGTACCTGGAAATCACCTCTACTTACCACTCTATCTTTCTCCTTTAATATCTTTAATATTCGTGTAATATTTATGATTATACACAATCTGCATGTAGACAATACTAAATAGAACCAATATATAATAACAACGAGCAAGTGTTTATAATAACAACAGAAAAAGTTCACGAGATATGGCCTTTCTGAAATTACTTGTCGCTAATTAAGATGCACAAAGTGCGGTCGATATCTCCATTTTTGGTGCTTTCTGGAAAGCCATTTCTTTCCAAATTGTGTAACCTGGAGCCACATTCTCATTTTTTGAATGTTGCACATTATTCAATAAACCGGGCTTCGCGTAAAATAAAAAAAAAAGAGGGTGCATAAATACATGCATGGTTCCTTTTTTTGTCTTACCTATCCTTGTGTTGTGGCTTTATTGAAGAGCAGCAACATGATATAAATTTTAAAGCTACTACAATTATAAGCGGTAGTTAGCAACGGTTGTATAAATTTATCAAATAAAAAAATATTATAGAAATAGAGAGAAGGAAAATGAGTAAGCCTATGTAATGTACTAATACCCAAATATATATGCGAGAAATAAATGTTTGTGCTTCTCTCAATGTATGACAGTGTGGGTAAATAATCTAACCTTAGCTCTCTTTTTCGCTGTTACTGGCATAACAGAGCAGAGCGTAAAATAAGATCTATCTTTAGCAAATCTCACGGGTATTATTTATCAAAGGGAAATATAAAGAAAAATTTTAAAAGAAAAAGAACCAAAGAGTTATATCATCACCAAAATCTGAATACTTGTTTAATAATATCTCTTATGCAGCAACAACATCATGCAAACCGCTGACGCCGAGAAAAAGAGGCTGGTACATTATGCATATATTGCTTTTGTTATGGTTGTTTCCGAGTGCACTTTAAGCTGATTTTATTTATTTATTTATTTACTATTTATTGCTTCTTAACATCGGACATTTATAGGGAATAGTCAAGTGTCGATAAAATGATTATATGTTTACTACTTTATATGTACAAGATTGCTTATGGTATCCATAGTAGCCAATAATAAATGAATACTTTATCACGCTATGATAATAAGTAAGATATCTTGTTTTTGTTTATATGTTTATTTTCAAATCATTTAGAAAACACGTTTGAACAAAGTTTAGTATAAATCCCTAATTTATCCATTATAAAAAAAAAGTAATGGGGGGACTTTAAATTAGTTGTGGCGGCTATTCTTAGACCCAAGGTTTTGGAACAAGTAACTTGTTATTTGAATTCAAATACCTAATTTTATTACTTATCAGCCACACAAGAGCTAAAATTTATTTTCTTAGATTGACTTTTAAGGCTGAGTGGTTAAAACTAATCATGCACATAAATGCTCATTAGCCCAACAGTACATAATAGCAGTAAACACATGTGTAGAAAAGAGAATACTGAGGTCTGTACTTTGAGTAATATATAGTGCTTTTTATTGTTCTTAATTTTCTTAATATTATTTAAGTGGAAATCCGAGAATAAAAATACAAATAAAGGATGTATCTATAAATATAGTTAATGCTAAAACGATTAGGGGAGGTTTTTTATAATTGACAAAAAAATATTAAGGGGGATTTCCATACCTGTTTTTGGTTTTACTATCACACAATTGACATCATGAGAGAAATATAAATATTTAGTTTATGAAATCTTTTAGTTTCATTTAGCTCGCAATGCTTATTACACACACTTAATTTTTTAAAAGAAAAGCAATCGGGTATTTGAACATTTTAAGAAGTATTATACCATATTAGGATGAAGTAACGGATCAGCAGTGATTGTTTTTGTTATAATAGACAAATGATTATTAAAATTTAGTGACATCATATTATAAACATTTTTTTTTGTGAAGAAAATTATGAATATTTTAGATGAAACAAATTAAGTACCATATATAATCATACGTTTTCTAGTCTAAAAAAATTAATACGTACTATCAGGATGCTGCCAAATTGCTCATTATAGTAACAAAATGAATGGAACTTTTAAATAACATGAACACGTATTGGAAGTTGATTTTTTTTTTTTAAAAAAAAAGAAGAAAGAGCAAGCTAATATAAATAACTTGTTTATATGTATGGGGTTGTTTTTTACACTTTGCTAAAAAAACTGTGAAGATCTTTTATTTGTAAGGTTCTTGATCTTGTGACCGTGAGAACCGTTTCTATGTGCTGTCGAATTAAAGTTGGGTTTAGAGTTGTCAAAATACTCGCTTAGCTTCAGATGTTTTATTAAAAAAGTAGAGTAAGTACTTGCTTATTAATAACTTCAAGCGCTTTTTTGTCACCACTAATGGGTGAAAAAAATATATCAAGATATGTAATATGTCATATAAGTTGGAAGTTTGACTAGAAAAAAAAAGGACCAAATGGAATATTTAGTATGCTAGAGCCGCCCCATTAGTTCCGACCAGGTTAAAAGATCGTAGACATCATTTGAGAATAATAACAGCAATTTGTGACAATATCTTACAGAATGAATATTTACATTGATACACTCTTAATAATGTTCTGATTATTATTTTATAAATAAATATTACATATGTAAAATGTTGATCTTTTCTGTGAGTTTTTAATGTTGGGTAAAAATCTTGTTAATTGTACTTTCTTTTTTCCAATGTTGGACAAAAGTCATACAAAAATTCTATTTTTTTTTTATCTGAATGATATAATATACATCGTATCAATAAAAGAAAAATAGAATAAAACAATAATACTTTAATAAAAGCTTGAAATATTAGAACGAAATAACAAGAAAATAACTTTTTGATGTTTGTTTTTTACTCGTATAATAGCCTCCAATTACTTATTCTAGCTCAAGTTTGATTTGCTAACCTCAAATAGGGACATATACTTTGATACAAGTTCTTACCTACGCAAATAGTGAGTAGGGGGGTTTGTTTCTTTTTCACATGAAAATCAGGTATTATGATCACATACATAATAAAATTGATATCATCAACGTACATTTTTGCAGGCTTTATTTGCAAAATACTGTACAGAAGTTATTGATTAACCGATTTACTTATTATAATACTAAATACTTCGCACCTTTCTTATTTTTTGTTTGAATAATGTATTTATATATATATATATGTATATAAAAAATAAGAAATAAGAACTAAATCAATGCATCTTTGCGCTTAATAACACGCAACATTGAATTACAAGGTCTGTTTACAATTCCTGCATTGAAAAGCTTATCTAAATCTGGGTATACTGGTACCCCAAACTCATCTTTTCTTGGTTCAATCGAACATCGGGCAAATAACCGTACCCAAACATTGAATATTTCTAGTTCGGCTAGATATGCACCAGGACAAACACGTCTATTTGACATACAATATATATATTAATATATCATTGTATAATAAAAACAGTGTACATAGTGATAATAAAACAATATGTACCTTCCAAATCCAAAATTATAATGATCTCGTGCTTCTGGACCCATATTGGCAGATGCATACATTGGTTTATTACGATTATTGACAAATCGATCAGGAACAAATTTTTCCGGATCTGGATATAATGTTTCATCCCGATGAATAGCACGCATATCACATACAATGCTTGTACCTTTGGGTATCACGTAGTCATTTACTATAACTATTATTGTTATTGATAATCACAATTAATAATAAGTCTCAGTAAAAGGTAATACAGCTTTCAATTAATACTTTTTTTTCATCAACAAATAACTTACTATCTTGACTAGCTTCATGTGGTAATCCAAAGAATGTGATAGGTCGATATCTCATACATTCTTTTTGAACTGATGTGGAATACGGTACTTGGTCTCGATCCTCAAATGTTGGAAGACGACCATTCTCACGAATAAACTGATCAATCTCTTCGCTCATAATTTTTTGAACTTCTGGGTAATGACAAAGAATTACCATGGCCCATTCTAGCGTGACAGCACTTGTATCAGTACCTATATATATATGTACAGTATAAGTTAGTAGATATAAAGAGTGACTTAAGCAAAGAAAAAAAAGGTACTATATACTATAGCATACCTGCAGTAATTGCATCCACTAAATTTATTAAGCAGTAGATATAATAATATAATATTAGCCTTTAATAGTCTTAACACATAATTCTTTTATTACAGTTAAATCACGATACGTAGTAGCAATAAAAATCTTAACTATACCTAACGTAACAATAACATTATCAAAGCTATTAATACCCTCCATCTCCAACAATGATCTTGCAAAACAGTCTACATCATCCTCAATAGCTTTCTCAATGTATCGTTTAAAGGTCGGGTTTCTTTCTTTATAGATAAATCGCTCCATGTCTTTCTTCTTTTGTGACAATATATCCACTATTGCCATGATCGGTAGAAAGGTACTTATTTCTTCCGTTGGAGTATTGCGTAGTCCAGTTTGCTCCATAATATAATGGACTTCTTTGAATAATGGATCATCCAATGATTCCGCACGTCGTCCAAAACCAGCCGCGAAAATAACATTAAGAGCTGTGAAATGAAGCGGTCCATATATAGCTACTGAACCGTCTTTTGCTGTGGTATCAATAAATGTTTCAATCAGTGAATCAGCTTCAGGCCCATGAAACTTGTCTAGTTGTTCTCGATTTCTTGGTGAAAGAATTTGTAAAGCTTAAGAAAAAATAAATAAATGAAGAAATAGTAACTTTAATTTTTTTTGCCTGTTAAAAATCCGTCCTACTTTCATTTTAAAGCTCATGTGTAACAATATTAAAATTCTTTACTTGCTGCTCTTGTTTTCTTCCACTGTAAAGAAGGGTTTGCACCAGCTATGCCTTTACCTCCCATTGCATGATAATCACACAAGAATGTAGTATGAGGCCGAGAATCTGTGAGTGAAGTGTTGACACCTAGAACTTGATGCGCAAGATGTACATCCGATATCGAAACCCAAGACTTGACTCCCATCTTGAGACTTATTATAGGTCCTGTAATGTATATTTTTTATAAAAAATTGTTTTAGGTAAAGTCAATATTCTTACTTGCATAAAACAAAAATTACAGTGAATATCTTCTTTTTTTATTTATTTATAACTAACCTAGTTCTTTATGCCATTCACTAAATTGTTCACTTGGCATATCACTTAACAAAGGTAAATGACCTATAGTCAAAAATTCGAATATACATATAAGTTATGAGCAAAAAGTTTATTAAAACATGATGAGAAATATTAATCATAGTAATAACGAACAAACATAGCATTTAAAGTTTAGAAATATTAATACCAAGATATGGGAACGCTCCTTTTGGTGAAGGTATAGTTTTTAATCCAGCATTAGTATCTTTGCGTCTTAAAGATGATAGCAGCAGCCAAACACCAGCGGCAACACCTAATGTTATTACAGTTACTTCTTTTGGAGTATTAGATATAACCTTGTATATATTTGAATCCTTTTGTAATAATAAAGACATTATGCGTGGATATGGTATCTAAATAAAAAAAAAGAGGAAGAAAAGAAAACAAAAAAAAAAAAAAAAAGAACAAGAACAAGAAGTATGCACGTAGTGGACTATCTTTTAAAGAAAAAAGAAGGCATATGACTTTAAATATATAACACTTATAAGTGGCGCAAACCTTCGTCTTTGTTTTTTTTTATCAATTATCATTATTACGTATTTGTTACTCTCACACAAATTTGTCCCACCTAAATATCTAGATTTATTTATACTTTTAAAAATAATTATACAAAACTTCTTTCAATAATAATAATTTGGCAAAAATTAATTCATTTTGTAAACGAAAAACAAAAAATGTTTTCATTTGAGAAATGGTTAATAAAAATAAACTATTATTAGTCTTGTTGTTTTACGTACAGAATAAAACTGATACTTAATTGAGTAGTACGGTGAGTAAAAAAAGCCACCTTCTTTGAGTAACAAGATGTCAAGTGTAACATTGTTTATAATGGATTATAGGTTATGATTAGTGAGTACTGATTACTACATTATATGATAGCGATATACTTTTAAGAAAAAAGGTTATTACGGAAAGTAGTGTGACATTTAATTGAGCTATATATAAAACTACGTTTTATTTTTTATTTTTTATATTTTTATTTTTCCAATGTGAGATATATTTTAGCATAAGTAAATTTTCAAAATTATACAACCAAAAGGTTATGATAATACCTTTAAACATTGTGTTGTACTTTCTCATGTGGACATTACTATCAATATTTATAGTTTATTTGTGAAAGATTCGGTGATTCTTAATTTAGCGCTGGTAACTATCACAATTATGCTACACCAAAACAAACAAAGAAAAACTTGGATGATTTCTCAAGCAGAATTTTTTTATGTCGTTTCACTTCTTTATATTCATGATTCAAGCATTAATAACTATATATATATGTTTTACTTGAATATTAAAAGTAACGATAGAACCAATTAGATAATATGTTGAGTCATAACAGAAGTATATTATTTTATTTACTAATGTAATAAACTAAAGAAAAATCGCTGTTCTCTCTGATTACTAATAATACAGTACTCACTATTAAGACAGAAGCTACATTGGCATACCTGAGCAAATCACAATATGATAAAAGTTTTATTATACCACAAGAAGACTGCTCATGGAATACAAACGAAGTTCACTACTAATTAGCAATCTATATCTTTTACAATGGAACGTATCTTATTTATCTAATAAAGCTCAGTTGGTCTTATTTCTCAAAACTTTTCACATTTTGGGTAACACTGGACCCCAGGTTCTGGTTGTTTACAACACAAAGAAATGTTAAAGTCGCTCTTTATAATTTTTGTTTTGACTCGTGTTCTTCCTTTCTTTCAATTTTATAATAATAACAAATAATAATAATTTTTATCATATAAATATAAAAGAATCAGTAAAATAGAGATTATGAATATATACAATACACATACGCAATAAGAAAAAAAAAAGCTAATAAATCACATAGTAGGTATAAGATTTATATTATGTGTGATTTTAAAGTCTTCCTTGACACAAGTTACTCATGAAATTTTTTGTTTATTTTCTATAAATCAGAAAAAGGTCACTATTATTAACTCAAATACTTGCCATCAATCCATTCTGTTCCCAATTTGAGGTTATCAAAATAAGTTTTTGGATCAAGATAGGGTGCAGCTTCTTTTTCAGAGATTTGTTTAGACCATGGTACACGACCTGATGTATTAGCGCCAGGACCAGTGTTACCATATTCAGAGTAATGAACATTGTTTTTAAGTTCCTCTTCCGAAAATTGCCAAGCATCATATCCTACAGGTCTATTTTTTTATGGATAGTTGAAACAAAAACGATATATGAGAGGCCAAATCCATTATTTTAATAATAATACAATGATGACATTGATAATACATCAACTTTACACCAAATAGAAATAGAAAAAAAAATGCTTACTTGATATGGCCCATAATATTACTTTGTACAATAGTAACTCTTGGTGCATTATGCCATGGCCTTCCAAGGATAACAGAAGCTTCATATTCTTTAGGAGAAAGTGGATCAGAATAAGAATGATCATTTTCTTGACGTTTATCATAAATAGAAGAAATCACCGGTGTAAAGTTTGCCTTGTTAAAAACAAATCCACCATTTAAATTATCAAGTAAAGTGGAAGCAGCTGTAACAGCACCTTGTCCACTACATGCCAACGTAGATTTATAAACATATAAGTTGTATTCACCATAAAGATAGTCGACAGCTATTATCAAAATTTTTATACGTATTGTTATGAATATTAAAATACTATATAATATAATTCAAAGCTTATTTTCTCCTTAATTATTATACGTTTTATCTACTTACTGCCTTCAATCCAAGTATTATAAAGATAGCCACTTCCACGTACAAAGAAAGCTGTATCACCAAAGCCAACTAATTTACAGTTATACATGGCTAAGCGTTCACCATAAGTTCTTAATGCATTTTGATTGCCTGCAGCTTCACCAATGGTATTAATAATATCAAAATTATAAAAGGAAATACGTTCGCCTGCTGATTCAATATATACGACAGCATAATCTTGAACTGGTTGCTCTAAAACAACTTGACCTTCATTGGAAGGTCGAAAGATAATATTGGAGCGACTGATGGTGACATTTTCTTTATATGTTCCACTTTCTACTTCAATGACAGCCGATGAACCATCAGCTGGAAGTGAATCGATTGCTTTTTGAATCTATTGATTTTTTTTTGGGAGGGGAGTTGTCATTTTGTTCATTAGCAATCATTCTTCTAAACAGTTTTCTTTTCTTTGCAGAAGTAATAATCAGGTATTATGTCACTGCTTATATATATGTAGAATTATACATCAACAACAACACACACTGGTGCTTTTTTTTCACTAACCGAGTCACCAAGAGCGACTTGAACTGTGGTACCCGCCACAACAACAGATAAGATCCAGTTGGTACAAATGACCAATAAAAAGGAAATGAAATGATGCTTTAACAGCATAATAAAATTTGGATATCTAAATTACAATGAAATTATTAGATGCTTTTTTTATATTTCTCTTTATATATGAATATTTTTCTAAATGCTATTTTGATGGTAATAATAGTTTACCATAATATCCCGTACTTAGTGTCCGTTCTCTCCGAAAGGATTACATAACAGAAAAAGAACAATTTTTTTTAATATGACATTATAAATCTGATATTTTATTTTTCCCGATTAAATAAAAATACATAACGCTGGGTAGAAATAACAAGATTAGCATATTAATTTATATATGAGATCAATAATCATTTACATGCTTTGTTTAAAATATTTGTCACACAAATTCAGTGTTACGCACATAATCCAAATATGCAAAAGAGAAAAAAAAATCTTAATAACAACACTAGCTTTTTAAATAAATAAAAGAATGACTTTCAGTGGTTTTGAATATATATATATGACAGAAGGTAATATATATCATGGTGATGATAAAAAAAAAGAAATAGTTTTATAATTTACTCATTCTATTCAGTAATAGTAAAAGAAAGCGGCGGGTCTAATTAATCAACTTGTTACAAAAAAGGAATGGTTGAAGTGCTACTTGATTCATTTTATAGGTAAATGTTTTTTTATGTAACATATTATAAACAGTTTAGCATAATAATGTATCTTATGCATATTAAAGGACAAATGTACAGTATTATTATAATATTTAAGCTAATGAGCTTCTGACTATTTTCTTATAACGACTTTTGTAGAAATTTATTTAGACTAGAAAGAAAATAAAATAAAACGTCAAGTTGATCCAACTAAATAATGATTATATATGACCATCTTCACATGTAGTTTTTTAAACGAAAAGTAACTCACTGCGGGTAAAAAAAAGGAGAATAATTACGGAAAATATAAATTAATCAATGATTAATTTGAAATTATTCTTCTTCTCATCTAAAATAATAATGATATACTCTTCTTCTTCTATTACAATATACTTGGATAAAGTACTGAATATTTACAGTTATTGCTTTACGACACAAAAAATATGAAGTTGTTATTTTTTGATGATGTCCGTCTCTTTTTCGACCTGTATATTTGATCCCATTATTTCATTGATTCCCAATAAAAGAAAATAACTGTATGGTGTGAATAATGAGAAACTTCATCCTTTTTGTTTCGCTGCTTTCTTATCAATAATAAACACTAAAAGATAATGAACAAGGTATATACAGTATTAAATATTTGTGCACTTACCATGGCACTGAGGTAAACCGAGGAAGCTAAAGCACGACCCTAACCTTTAAAAATAAAATTGATTTGTTTTATTTAACAATATATATAGCTCATATGTAAAATCTAACTGGATTGGTTGGCTAAAAGTAATGGAAAATTTTAATCTTTATGTCTAACTCGCAATAATTTGGTTCCTGAATGTTATTTCTGATACCACCAGGAAAATAATTATTCACTCATGATAAAATAAAACATTATTAATACGTAATAAAAAGAAGACATTATTAATAAAATACACTTGCAAATTTCCAACATGAACATATATTAAACTGATTGAAAATTCTTGCATAGTTTAAAGAAAAAAACATTATTTCTTACAGTAAAAAAGGGGGGCGGGGCACGGGTGTAACATAATGCGTGGGAAACTAAAATTAAATTGTTGTGTCGTTTCATTTCCATGTTAATGCTACTGTACCAACTTATTACGCTCTGACAGACTCATAATTTCATGACGTAAAAATACGAACAAAAAAGGAAAATAGAAGAAGAAAAAAACTAAAACGCTCATTCCTAAACTAAACACAAGTGTCAATTCTACAGGAACTGAGCGATTTGTGACAAATAAAGTTCAAGTCGTGCCATTCCATCTCTACGACAATGTTGCCACTGGAGTTTTTTCTCTTTATTATAAACATTCACGGTTTTGACACGCTCATAGTAGCATGACGCGAAAATATGAACAAAAAAGGAAAATGGAAAAAAAAAGTTCATTCCTTAAAGTAAAAAAAAATTGACAAAAGTGTAAATTCTACAGGAACTGAGCATTCCGGGACAAACAAAGATTAAGTCGCGTCATTCCATCTCCATGACAATGTTGTCACTGCAACTTTTTTACTTTTATTAAACACATTCACGCTTTATACGCTTCCATAGTACCATGACGCGAAAAATATGTTAAAAAGTAAAAAAAAAAATTGCCTAATGAAGAATCACATGGTTTTTTTTTTCTGAATCAAAATATATCCCGCTTTTTTTTCTTTTCCTTTTTTTTTCTTTACACCTCAGAGCCTCTTTTTACTTTACTTTGTTACTTATGTTTCAGCTACTTAAAGAATTCTACTACGAAGACCGTTTTCTTCATACCTTGCTCATTTTGTATTGCCTTCTACATATCTATGTCTTTGTGATAGACGTTGGCTACCGCTACTACCTGTTCCACTTTGAGTGGTTTTGCTTTTATGCATTCGTTGCCCTTGTGGCATTCATCTCTTTCTCGTCGTGTTGCAATTCATTGCGCACATTAATTGTTGGACAATGCTTGTCATTGGGACTTTTCTTCGTTTCCCCGTTGCCGCCAAGTCTCGACTATGCATTTGTTGCTTCTCATTATGAGGAGGTTTCTCGTTTGCGGCGTGCGTTGTGTGAACCGCCTGTTGTGGGCAAGCCCCGAGAAGAAGAAAAGTTTGCTATTCCATGTTTTAAATGGAACAAAGCAGTTCGGCATGATAAGCATTCTTTACCTTTTGGACGCATGTATAAACCTGACCCTGTAGGCGTAGTGTTTGGTGTGGATGTTGACGTGTACGGACGGGCAGATATCAAGCGTTGCAATGTCTTTTCTTGTCGACGAAATGATGACCGTAAAAAGTCTCATTCGAACACATCGCCAACTGTGCTTCCTGATGCAGTTGATCTCTTGTGCGAACAGTTCGCGGCCATGGACTTAGGTCCTAGTGCCCAAGCTTCGGCTTCTGCTCAACACCAAGATGAGCCTGGATCTCCGATGCTTGTTGATATTTCTAGCGATGATGTTCAAGTGCAATCATGGGAAGAGGAAGCTGACGCTGATTCCTTAGCACTTACAAATACTTTCTCTTCTTCTTCAGCAGGAACACCTTTCCCTGATTGCGATGTGGAGATGGAAGATTCTTTTGAAGATGATTCCAATGAAATCCCTTCTGCAGCTGCTGGAGAGATTGGTCCTGTTGCCATGGATATTGATGGTGATACCGTGTCCATGGATAACGGCGTACAAGAGCGAGAACAACAACAAGAACAACAAGAAAGCTCAGCTGGCTTTGATGCCACTGATGCTACGGACACTGCTGCTGAGTTGGCTCCTATGTCACCAGCACAAGAGCAGTCAATCCCAGAGGAAGATACTCCTATGGATGGTACTGATGATTATTCGGACGACTTTAGTCCTGAAGTAATCACTGATACTGCTGCAGTTGAGGCCTCTGAACATGCGCAATATGTGGGTGATTCCACAGCATCAGTTGATGCACTTGCTTTGGCTATTACAGCCAACATGTTACCACCTTTGGAGCAATCCAATAATACTACTGCTGATAATGCTAGTCTCGTAGATGTGTCTTCGGATTTCCCTACAATGACAAATGCTGATGCTTTGGTTGAAGAAGTCAATGGTGAAGAAGTTCGTGTAGGTGTCGACGAACTTGTAGAAAGGGAAGCACTAGTTGCTATGCAAACTGCTGCTGCTCTGGCTTCCATGCCATCAGCACAAGAGCAGTCAATGCCGGAGGAAAACACTCTTGCATTAAGCGCTGATGATTACCTTGACTTTGGTCTTGGAGTAATTGCTGATGCTGCTGCAGTCGAGGACTCCGAACATGTGCAAGATATGGGTGATGCCATAACATCTGTTGATGCGCTTGCTTTGGCTATTTTAGCCGACATGTTACCGTCTTTGGATCAATCCCATATGACTGCTGATGGTTATGATGGTCTTGTAGATGTGTTTTCGGACCTTCCTACCATGACAGACCTTGCCACTTTAGTCGAGGAATTCAATGATGAAGAAGTTCGTGTAGGTGTCGACGAACTTGCAGAAGGTGAAGAAGACCGTGTAGATGTTGCCGGTCATATGAACGATGAAGAAGATCATGTCCTCCCACCACCACAAGCAGCACGACTTCCTGAAGAAGATGTTTTCTCAGAGTTCCTTGTTGAGTACGACGATGAAGATGATGATTATTGGGGCTAAACTCTTGTAAGTATTATTTATATTTCCACTTTTTTATGTTTACTTTATATATATATTATATTATAATTATTAATGTACTTTTATTATTATTATTTATAGATGATGGTAACTGTGTTCGTTTGCTGGTTGACGGAATTCTCGCGTTCCTTTTTTTTATTCTTTTTTTTTATCTCTCTCTCTCTCTCTCTCTCTCTCTCTCTCTCAACATGTGTTTGTGTGTGCACCTCTGTTGATGATTGCTCCTTTGTCCGTGTGTGTGCGGTGTTTTTTTTTTATTTTTTTTTATTTCGACGCCTTCGGCATTTTGGTAAGTTTATTGAAAAAAAAATTCCACATGTGCATAAAAACTAATTGACAACACATTCTTATTTTTATTTTTCTATAGCTGTTGTGCGGCAGCCCGGTGTGTGTATAATTCTCTGTGTCTTTGACACTTTTTTTTTTCTTTTTTTCGACGCCTTCGGCATTTTTGGTAAGTCTATTGAAAAAGATAAAAATAATTACACATGTGCGTAAAAACTAATTGGCAACATATTTTTATGTATTCTCTTTATAGCTGTTGTGCGGCAGCCCGATATTGTGTGTGTTTCTGTGTCTTTTTTTTGGCACTTTTTATTTCGACGCCTTCAGCATTTTCGGTAAGTCTATTGAAAAGATATTAAAAAAAAACTTTCATATAAAAAGCAATATTTCATGTACATAAAAACTAATTGGCAACATATTTTTATATATTTTTCGTATAGCTGTTGCGCGGCAGCCCGGTGTGTGTGACTTTCTGCGTCTTCTTTGGCGCATTTTCCATGTATGCTTTTGTACATGCGACTGTTATGGTAAGTTTATAAAAAATATAAATTATACTTCTGACAATTTATGTTTGAAACCTAGTTTTTCATAAAATAATTTACTAATAATTTCATATATTTTAAAATATATTAGGCACGGTTTTGCTTGTGCTTTTGGTGTGTCCGTTGGGGATACAATAAGGTGTCTGCTTTGGACGCTTTGGGTTCAAAATTTGATGATACAAGCAGTGTCATGGTAAGTTTTCTATCATAGCAAAATAAGTTGTAAAAAAAAAAAGATCAATAATAATGAGAACTAATTATTTAATTTTTTAATGGAATATATAGACGTTGCTGTGCTGCGTGTGTGTGCGCTTCCGAAGGTTTGGTTGGCCTGGTGTTGACATTGCAGCAGTTTGTCTTTTGGGAAACGGATGGCAGGAAGGCATTTCGGTGGATGGTCTCCTTGGGATCAAGGTAAGTAGGGTTGGGGGAATAGGATGTGGCATGGATGTCCTGTGTCGTAACCACCGGGAGTAAAGAGGTATCTGTATATGCTTGGTCTAGGCTCTGGCCTTAGACTATTTGGGGTGGGGATGTTCGTTATTGTGATAGGGTGAAAAGGACGAGCTTTTGTATACCCCTACGTCATTCCTTGTTAGTCTTGGTGAGCAAGATGAGGCATATTTGGAACACCAACAGATTTTTTGCAGCCTTCTTAATGACAACAAGACTCATTTAATTTTATATTATTTTACTGTAAGTTATCATTTTCATTATCATTATCATTTTTTATTTTTATATATTTCTATGTATTTTTATATACTTTAAAAGTGTGGGTTACTAAATATTGGAAGTTTTTCATATATTTTTTATTGGTTTCTTTTTTATAACATTTTTTATTTCTCTATCTACGGGAATAAATTTGTTATGGAAAGAAATCTGTTAGACCAATTTTTCAAGATAAAAACAAGTTGTTGTCATTGTTTCAAGTTACTGCTCTCAAGTCGCAAAGATCTTGTCAAAAGTTCCATTATGACCTTATTCTGTGCTCGTCGGGATTAATGAGGTGGTAGCTGTGGATACAAGAGTTCGTTCGAAGTAGCTCTGTTGCAATAACGACTCCTCATTCTGAATAGTCTTTGGTCATCCTAGGCTATAGCGTATATGGGTACCTCGATCTCCCACCGGTTATGGCATAAGCTCTATGTCATTGTTCTGTTCTTCCTTCTTCTTCTTACCTCCCATTGAGATTCTGAAGCTGGGATTGTCTTCCTGTCAAAAGGGGGCTTGTTGCTGCTGTGTCAGGAATCATGGTACATTGTGGGAAGGTGTACTATGTGTTCTAATCGGGCTTTCCAAGGTGGAAGAAAGCGTTGTTTCTATTTCCTTGGCGTATGGAAGAGAAACATGGAGTGTACGCGATGTGAATGGTCGTTTTTGGTGACGACTGACTTTGACCCTATTCAAATGCTTTGGCAATTCAAGGCTCCCGTGGTTTTTGTTAATGATGTCGTGGTAACGACTGACTTTGACCCTAACTATGGCTAGCTATTGTCATTTTTTGATATTTGATTTTGGTGATTAGAAAGTTAATCCAATTGTTTTCGTAAATTAATTTGTGAAAGCAGACTATTATTATACATTTGTGTATAAGAGAGAAACAAAAAAAAAAGAGAATCCCGTCTTTGGCTTGAATGGAATCTATTGTGCTTTGATATTAGTTCTTGGTGGCTCTAATATTAAAAAACTTTTTTTGATTCATCTTCACATATTCATTTCCTTTGGGAATGTTTACCTTTATGATACAATCTTTGTTTCTTTCTTCTTGCATTGATTGAGCCGATTTACCTGTTGCTATTGTTTTTATTATTAAGACTCATAGTTGGTACTTTGGTGTGTATTATATTGGGTGATAATGGAACTATTCTGGTAAAAATAATTGCTAGTCTAGAAAAAAAAGGGAGCAATATTTATTATTCAGCTATTTGATTGCGGTCAATAATTGGTTTCACAATTCGGCGTCTTTATCAACTTTTGATCAATCTTAAACGAAACTTGTAATTCTTTACTACTTGTTTTACTATTGGAACCAAATTATGACCGCAACATTTTGATGGGATGAGCAAGATAGCAAGAATTCATGTGTGTATATGCTCTTACTTGGTGTGTACCTCCTTTAACCGATTTTATATCTTATCTCATCATGGTGCTGATAAATCCTTTCAAACACTTTTAAATGGATTGTTCATTACTCAAGAAATACTATATTATCCATCACCACCTAATTTGGAAATAAGGAGTACATATACACACAAGAAACCAAATTCCACATTCAAGATATATTTGATAAACCATCATCAATTATCAATTTCATTGAAAATATCAAATTTTATTATCCATCCGGTGAAAAAACCAATAACCAGTCAAGTAGCAAATCATTTGGTGTTGTATGAATCCGTGTTAATCAAGAAACAACATACATTGATCCATATGATGAAGTACATAAGTAACATTAAGAAGAATAAAGAAAAAAGTGGGCAACTTGTTATTATGACACAAACCAGACGAGTGTCATGATAATATTCCATGCGGTAGACAGCAACATAATGTGGGATTTGGTTTCGTTCTCTGGTATTACACGAGGTACACATCTATTTAAATTATCATGGTGAACTATCTATTATGGCGCACCCATTACGAACTAGTCAAGAAGGTGAACTATATTTATCAAGAAATACAACAAGAAATTTATTTGTTATCAAGATACTTGGTTTTTCTTTTTATTTTCGGTGTTGACAAGACTGGAATATGATTATTGACCTTACCAAAAGTATACTATTATTGCATATCAAGATGATCATTCACAAGCTATTTCAAGAGCAATAATATAAATTATGTACCACTTCAAGAACGTCATTATATATTTATTCTATTCACTGTTATTTTTGGATACGGAGGTATCACACACACATACACACACATACACACGTGGACGAATATGCACACACGCAAATTCATACCAACATACTCCAAAATAACAGTGGATGAATATTCCAGTCTTGTCTCGATCCAATGTCAATATACCCAAGATTCCTCTCTCTCATTCCAAAAAAAGAAAAGGTACGTTGTAAAATATTAATACTGAAAATTCAGTATTCTTAACAAATGTATGGTAACGTTATTATTTGTGTGTGTGATGATGATTGTCAAAAAAAAAGATACACAAAAAAGATACACAAAAAATAGATACAAAAAAAAAAGATACAAAAAAAAAGATACAAAAAAAAAGATACAAAAAAAAAAAAGATACGAAAAAAAAAGATACAAAAAAAAAGATATATAAAAAAATACTATTAACTTTTATTATTACTATTCAAAAGTTCCCTCGTACCCTTTATCACTCATTCTTCACACAAAAACACAAACATATGATATCACAAAGCTAATCCAAAATTACCAGCTAACAAGAGAAACAAAAGAGTTCGCGATTATATATATATATATATATATATATAAAAATATGTTATATCAATGGATATCTTTTGAAAAGACAAAAATCCATTAGGTCAAGGATTAAACAAAAAAAAACAGAAAAAAAAACTCAAGATTCAGTACTACAATCAAGACCAAAGATGTCGAATAAAACAAAAAAACGGATCAATCCATTAACTACAACAACCTCAAAAACAAGAATGAATACACAAGATCAAATCGACTTGAAAACCAATCAACAATATCATCACCGTCGGTGAATACAAATATAATTCCACTTAAGCAACAAAATCAATACATAATACGACTTAAAATCGTATACAGTATAAAGAGGAATAATCACACAAGTATATTAAATACTATCATACAAAATTAGTTTCGACAGCTTCTGTTGTCGAGAGCAACAATAACGAAAAAGAACAATCATATCCTCCAACAACAGTTATTTTTATCGGGTGAAAGTCAAACAAATATCAATATTAATCATCGACAACAAAAGATCATCCATTGATATACGGATCATCAATATCAACAGCGGCTCTTTTGTTCTCTCTCTTTCACACACATCATTCTATTATTATAATCAAAACAACAACAGCAACAACAACCTTATTATACACTAATATTATTTTATATACAAAAAAAAAAACAGAAAGCATGATTCATCACATACACTAATAATGAAATTACTAATAACATTGATTAGATTACTTGGATAATAGGTGTTTTTTATTTTACGGTCGTACAGTCATATACATTTATATAATCCCCTTTTTTACCTTATTTAATTACAATCCTTTATATTTATTACGTATACTGTAAATATATATCATTTTTTAGTTAGTAATAACAATAAAACATTGGGTATATTGATAAAAAAAAGTAGTAATCACTTTCCTTTTATATAAACTATTAAAAGACATCAAAGTGGGTATTATAGAGGGCAACCATCATCTGTTTACTTTAATACTCTAAAATAAGTTGCTATAATAACTTTACATTGACATTGATCAAGTGATATGTTTCGCACGTAGTAATTGTTGGATCAAAAAAGCTACAAAATACTACAAAAAAAACAAAAAATTGACAGTTGCAACAGCCACTTTTTATGCTTCAGTGCCAACCGTGATATATGTTTCTTTTATTTAAAATATTTCCAATCACTCTGTATAACATATGCACAGGCTTGCACGTAAAAGATATTAAAAATGGATTACATTTATCATAGATATAAATAATCCACCCCTCAGATATACTATTATTATTGTTGATTATAATACTAGATTAACAAATCCATGCAAGAATATATATATATATATATTAAAAAAAAAGCCAATAAAAACAAATTTATTTATATACTTGTATATATATAAATATATATAAAGGAAGAGATGCTATGATTATTATTATTATTATTTATTGTGGACCTGCACCTCTTTGAGCATTCAAAAGCTCTTGCATACGTTGTTGAACTTTTGCTGTAAGATAATGAAAGACAGCTTCTTTAACCCAAGGTTGCTTATAAAAGTCAGTTTGTCGCATTTCTTCCAAATTAATTTTACTTTCACCAAGTATAACCTAATAAAAAAAAACTGCTATTTAGTTTTTTGAAAACTTTTATAGACACTAAACTTCCCTTCATTTACCTCTAAATCTCTTGCTTGACTTGCAATCCATTTATTTATAAACTCAACAGGATTTTGTGCAAATTGCATCAAAAAATCTCGTTTGATCTTGGAATTATTGATACTTTGTACACATTGTACAATCTTATCATCTAATCCCATAATTTCTTTTTGTAATTGAGTAGATGCGACTGTATTCATCATTTTTTGTCGAACAACACTATCCAAATCAACATCAATATCATAAGCTTGTGGAGATTGATGAAATTCTTTATCGACTCTAATAAAATGTTTGTATCTTAGTAAACTGAACCTATGTATTCTTTTGTTATCATGTCCCTTTACCGAATAGTATAATTAATAACAATAGGATCAGGTCTTGCCAAATGACTATTAATAAGTTCAGGTATGTGTGAAAAATGGACTTGTGGAGCGTTGAAAAGCTATATATTCATCCAATCTAGTTAATATGAATACAATAATAATAATAATAAACACCCTCTTTTATTGTTATTTACCTCTTGCATACGTTGATCACAACGAATAATTCGTTTATCTTCTGCATCTTGTAATTTATTATGTTTAATATAATTCCAAATACCCATAACGATATGTGGTTTTGTTTCCAATTTCATATCCAACATTTCTGATAATGGAGCATCCAATTTGAATTTTTGTGGCATATATTCAGGTTCTAAAATAATTCTTGCTTTGACATTGACATCACCTCGTCGACTTACTTCAACACCATCATGTTCTGGACTATTCGCTTGTTTATGCCACTAAATTATAGAAGATTCGATAAATAAAAGTTTTTTTTCCCTTTTCTATATAAATTACCTCAATTGTATTGCCTTCAGGATAAAGTTTTGGATCTCGATCAAGTTCAATACAAATAGATCGAAAGAAGGATGTGAATTTTTGAACAGGTTGTGCTTTTTTAGTTGGAATAGGTGGCTAGAAGTAAAAAAAAAAACAGTATTAATATATCTACTTATTGAAAAACACAACCCCTTTCATATATTATATATATAAATATAATAGTACACATTACATCCAATAATCTTCCTTCAATTTTTAATGTCCAAGAAGGTGGATTGCCGTTATTAAAATCAAAGTTATTTTCTTCTTCATTATTTTGTTGTTGTTGTTGTTGTGTTGCTTGTTGATCTGAAGATGTATTAGATACAAATATACGTAAAGTTCGTTTCACCTATGTTTTTCAATTCACATCCATTCTTTTTATGTTAGTATACCTATATATCATTCTAAAGATTCCTTCTGTTTTTTTTTTTTTACCTTGGTTGGTTTACCCAAAGCTTCTTGAACATCCAATCGTTTTCTCATTATTGTCGCGTCCAATTTCTTTTCAAATTCATTAAGTTCAGTATATAATTTGGATTCTGGTACAAAAGCTTCAATCTAAATAGATACATTTTTTTTTAGTTTATTATTTCCATATCCAATTTTTCGTTCTTTACTTACTTTAGGTGGCATATTACGATCCGTAGGTCGTTTCTTTCTAAAAAAAAAGAATGAAGTGTGTTCATTGTTTTGACATTGAGTTAATAGAGTGATATAACACGTTCTATACGCGACTATAAAAAAAATAAAAGGTGTTGTCGTATTGATTATATATATAAAAAAACTAGATTTAACTTTACTTGATGTGTTTTGCTAATGAATCTGTTTCATTAGAACGTTTTCTATATTGAACGCCTTGACCTGCCATAGCTTGTTGAGTCATCATATTTGGTGGTGGTTGACCCATAGGGGGTCCCTGAGGGTAATGTTGCATTTTTTTTTTTTGGATATAAAGAGAAAGATTAAAAAGAAACAGAAAAGCTATAAAGGGGATTAAAGGCAAAAACTGAATTCTTTTTACTTTGTACTTTGTTATCTGAGTTTTGTTTTTTTTCCCTCAATACTGTACTAATGGGAATCTGTTTTTTCTTTTTGGGTATAAAAACTCTCTCTCCCAAAAATCAGTGATTATATATCAGTGATTACATATTTAGTCTATCTGTAAGTATATACTTGTAGAAGATTGAATGAAAGAAATTAAATGCTTTCAGAAGAGAAAGCTTTTATTTTAGAGTCATTAAAATAATATCTAGTAGTAGTAAGTAATACGGACAATTAAAGGTCTTTTCAAACCATCCTTATTGCACTCGTATAGTTTGTACTAATCAAGGAAGAATGAGTCCATTTGTTTTATCTTTTGAGAACGGTTTTCTTTTCCTCTCCATCTTATTAACAATCATAATTAAAGTGAGAAATCGATATCAAATAAAATCCCTCACTGTTAAATTTTGACAAGCAGATAAAAGAAAAAAGTTGCTTCAATTGAGCTGATTTTAAAGTCACAGAACTACATATATTCCCAAAAAGTATAAGCAAAATCTATAACAAACCCTCTTTTTTTTTTCCCTCTCTCTCTTTTTTCTCTTTAAAAAAGAAATAAAAAAACATGGCTTACGATCCACAAGCTGATGAAAAATTAAACTTTGAAACATCTGAAAATGTAAAGGCTTTATATATATATATAGTTCTCACTTTCTTTTCATTATTATTATTAAACTTTTTTAAAGAGGTGGTTTTTTTTTTCTGTTAACGATCTTTTTTTTTTTTGTGTTCCTAGGTTAAAGTAGTTCCTACTTTTGATTCGATCGGATTAAAGGAAGATCTACTTCGTGGTGTTTATGCTTATAATTTTGAAAAACCATCGGCTATTCAACAAAGAGGTAAAAAAGAACTCTAATTTACTTATAAAGAGAGGGAAAAAAAAGGGTAGTTTATAATTAACATCATACATTTATATAAATATAAAAAAAAAGCCATTGTTCCCATTATGCGTGGACGCGATGTAATTGCTCAAGCTCAATCGGGTACTGGTAAAACAGCAACATTAGCGATTTCAGCACTTCAAACGATCGATACTTCTTTACGCGAAACGCAAGTACTTGTATTATCACCTACACGTGAATTAGCCACACAAATTCAAAGTGTTATTTTAGCACTAGGTGATTATATGAATGTTCAATGTCACGCTTGTATTGGTGGTACCAGTGTAGGAGAAGATATTCGACGTCTTGACAATGGAGTACATGTTGTGTCAGGTACACCAGGTCGTGTATTTGATATGATTCGAAGACGTAATTTACGTACACGTAATATCAAAATGTTGATTTTAGATGAAGCAGATGAATTATTGAATCGTGGATTTAAGGATCAAATTTATGATGTGTATCGTTATTTACCTCCTGCTACACAAGTGGTATTGTTATCAGCTACTTTACCTCACGATGTACTTGAAATGACGCACAATTTCATGACAGAACCTATTAGGATATTGGTTAAACGTGATGAATTGACTTTGGAAGGAATTAAGCAATTTTTTGTTGCTGTGGAAAGAGAAGAATGGAAATTTGATACATTGTGTGATCTTTATGATACTTTAACTATTACTCAAGCTGTTATTTTCTGTAATACTCGACGCAAGGTTTGTTTGTTTTTTACTTGGTATATCTTTTGATATTTGGAAAAACTTGACGAATTGATTTTGTTTTTTTTTGTTTTTTTAGGTTGATTGGCTTACTGAAAAAATGAGAGAATCTAATTTTACTGTATCTGCCATGCATGGTGAAATGCCTCAAAAGGAACGTGATGCTATTATGCAAGAATTTAGACAAGGTGCAAGGTAATAATATATTGATAGAATTGATTTTGTAAAATGGATTATGAAACTAACATATATGAATGTATATAGTCGAGTATTGATTACTACAGATGTTTGGGCACGTGGTATTGATGTACAACAAGTTTCTCTTGTTATCAAGTAAGTTTTTTTTTTCTTATCACAGAATAAAAAATGAGAAAACTAAATTACTTTATGAATAAATTTATAGTTATGATCTTCCTTCCAATCGTGAATTATATATTCATCGTATTGGTCGTTCAGGTCGTTTTGGTCGTAAAGGTGTTGCTATTAACTTTGTCAAGAATGATGATCTCAAGATTCTTCGTGATATTGAACAATATTATAGTACTCAAATTGATGAAATGCCTATGAATGGTAAGTTAAATTATTTATAACCTCTTTTATTTATTTATTTTGATGCTAATTTATATATTCCTGTTTTTTTTTAGTTACTGATTTGGTTTAAAAAGAGTTATTCCTGCCATGTTGTTGCTTTCATCAAATAATAATAATAATAATAATAAAGAAAGAAAGAGAAAAAAAAAGATATATACATTTTCCATTCTTTTATAATGGTGTTATAAGTAAAAAAAGTGGGGTAGTTATGTTTTTTTTAAGACCTCGTCCCCCCCCCATTTATTTCAATCTGGTAAAAGTGCCATGAATAATAAAATGAATACCATCTTCAAATTTTTGATAACTTTTTGCTATTTTTACTAAATCATCAATTGAACAATCTTGACTTGTTACCTAAAAATGATGAAAAGAGTTATTATTATTATAGAGTATGCCTTTTTTAAAATAGATATGACTTACTCTTGCATTTTCAATTTTATCATGTTTAATAATAATATTTAATTCATCTTTATTAATAAAATGAATGATAATACCATTGGATGATTTTTCAACATGATCTATACCCATCATATGACTACATTGAATAGCTAATGTGTCATACCTTATAAAGTAATAAGTTAGTATTGGATATTCTATACTTGAAATGAACCTAAATTACCATTGTACTGCTTCATCAATGTCTTGTCTTTCTTTGGTTGTAAATACTTTTTCACTGTAAGCTTGTTTTTTTGTTATCTCTAATTTTCCTTCTAATTCATCTAAAATATGTTGTATTTCTGATGCTTCTTTTTTCATTTGAATCATTTTATCTCTTTTTTCATCAATATTAATATTAATTTGAATAATATCTTGCGTCAATTGTTCTTGAATATGATTTGCTTCTTCTAATGATAAGACTTCTTTTTCTGGTCCAAATTCTTTTTCTAATTCTGATAATAATTTAGACTTTGGAAGGGAGGGTGAATGAGTTAGAGAGTCATACTATGCTTTTTATATAATTATATACCTTTTCATCTATTTTACTAAGCATATGATTTAATTGATCTACACTGATAGATATTTGTGTTTTTACTATATAGATATAGATAGATTAGAAATGCTATTTCATGTCCAAAAAGAAAAAAATATATTACTTACATGTTTCAATGTGAAAAGTCTTTTGTACTATTGTATTATTAAGATCATTGATACTATTTTGACTTGATTTAATTTGTGATCCAAGATCTATTGTCTTTTTTTCTAAATATAATATTATATAAGTGCTTTTTATTTATTCCAAATCTTAATTTCTATTTACCTGCATTTTCAAGTTCATTTAAATTAATTTCATAAGGTGGATCTTGTATTAAAAATCGAAGATATTTTTCTTTTGTTTCTTTATGTATTAAAACTTCTTCAAGGTTATTGGCATAATCCTATAAAAGGAAAAGATTATTATTAATTGTTGTTTTTGTATATAAAATACAAATAATAATTACTTTATAATCTTCAAGTTCTTTTTGTAATGTTGTCGGATGAAGTGGAAGATTAATGGATTGAAGAGGTATATTTGAATTTGAAAAAGATAAGCCTGTTTGTTTATTATATTCTTGTTGTAATAGATTCAAATAAGATTCTTTTTCTTTTAATTCTTTTAAATCACTAATAGATTGATCATAATAATAATAGTTAATAATTCTTTCAATTCTAAATGTTCCCACCCCAATCAATAAGAATATTTATTATCAAAACCTTTTTAAACTGTTATTATTTATTTTCATTTTTTTTTTTTTTTTTGGATATATTTATAAAAAGAAACGTATTTAAGACACGCGTCTCCTTTTAATTTTTTTATAATCAAATCACGTAAAAAGAAAAATAGTTCGTGATTATTTTTTATTTACAAAAGTTTTAAATGACCTGTTACACTATTAATCAATTCAATGGGACCTATACAAAAAATATAGAATTAGTTATATATCCATTTATCCATCTATTTATATAGTATTACCTGGTCCAATACCAAGTACTGTTCTTGATCCAGCAGCAATTTGTGTTCTTCCAGCATCACAAATACTTTGTGCAGTAATATTCATACTTAATGCAATAGCTTGAAGTTCAAGTCTAGAATAATAGTAATAATAATTAATTCTCTTATTGATCTCTCTCTCTCTCTGTCTTTTATATAAATATAAATAAATTCATTACAATTTTTCTTCACTGTCAATTTTTAATGCAACTTTAGCTTGACCAGTACGTTCCCATGTACGAAGTACCTAAAATAATATAAATGTTATTTAATATTCGATATTGAATGTGTATATGTATATGTATATAACTTACATCAGGATTACTTTTAGAAACTGCTTTATAACAAGCTAATGTAGCATGTCCACACTATTTATAAAAGAAGAACTTATCAATATATCCTTAATCTCCAATAAATAACCTATTTATTCTTACTTGTGCAGCAATTTTTCCTTTTGTCATTCCAAGATCTGTACGAACAACAAGAACCTAAACGCGTATATATCAGTTCTCTTCGTTAAACTCTAATTTTATTTAAAAGAAGTAATTTCAATATTTACCATTTTATAATCACGGTATTGAGATGCATTTATTTTTCCAATAGGTAAATCGTCCAACTCTTCTTCTTCGTCTTCTTCTTCTTCATTGTTTACTTGTCCATGGGGTAATGATTCTAACTTCTAATTATTTGAACACATTCAGCGCATTTTTCTTTTCTCTCCTTAACAAAATAAAAAAAAAACAAAAAGAAAAAGAATATTTACAGGAGATAACAATGAGTGTCCTAAATAAAGACCAGAAAGAAAACTAACAACTGCAATGACAGCACAAGGCACTAATAATTGATTATTCATAATAATAAAAAATTAATTGTTGTCAGAGAAGAGAGCTGAGACAAAAAATAAAAGTATTGAACCCCACCTTTACCTTATTAAATGAATTTATATCCAAAGGGATGTTAAAAACTTACATGAATCGTTTTTTAAATTTCCTTTTTTGTTCATACTACTATTTTTAAATTTACCATAGTAACGGGTTTTATCTCAAATCATACCTCTTTTACTTTTTTTTTAATCGTGGCGGATCTAAGTGGGGAGGGGGAAAACGGCAGGATTTTTTTTTTTTAATCCTTCAAATAAAATTCACCCCCTCCCCTCTTTGAAATAGGTAGTGATTGTCTATAATATATAAGAGAGAGAGAACCGATAGATCGACCGGACCGGGGACTTCAAAAAAGGTTTTCATGCGTTAAAAAAAACCTTTCTCCACCCCTTCACACCCTTTTGATCTCATTTTAACAAAAAAAGCCTCACTGTATAAAAAGCCATATTATTCTCAGCTTAAAAATAAGAGTTAATAATATAAGCTGCTTATTATTATTATAAGAAAAAAACTCTTACTTTTTCTTTTTTCTTTTTTCCCTCTTTTTAATGGTATTATTGCACACTTGTGCTGCCGTTTCACCATGGAAAACCATCACAACCATGGGAAGCGAACTCCTTCGCCTTCCAATTATTCGGACGACTTTGTTTTACAAATGGAAGATTCCAATACTAGTTCAAGACATTCATCTTCACCCACTCATTCAAGATATGATTCCTATCAACACCATCCACAACAACAACAACAAGATCAACAACAACAACAACAAGAAATGACTTTAGATGATGATGTTTTATATCCTATGAATCAACATCCCTTAGATAATGATACTGTACAAGCAGATGTACTTTTATCACTTTTACAAAAAAGTGATAAAAAAAAGGAAAATAATAATACACTAGAAGAAAAACAACAACAAGAAGAACAAGAAGGTCAAGATGAAACTGAAGAATATACTTTAAGAAGACAATATACGGCTAAATTGGATGATTTATTGGATAATTCAGAAAAAAGACCTCAAAGAAAATATAGTTTATATGGTGAAAATATAAAGGTATAAGATAATAATATATATATATATATAAACTATCAAATAGAAGGAGAGAGATATATATTAAACCTCTGAGGGTTTTTTTTTTCTTTAAAGGATCCAAACAAGATAGAACGTAGTACAGATCGATATGTATTTTATTCGGCTAATTATGGATCAGTCAAAAGTCAATCATTAAAACAATTATTAAATAAACACGTGGTTAATAATAATAATAAAGAAGAAGATGAAAAACACCAACAAGAACAAGAGCATACGGTTGCAGAAGCATTACTTGATACATCGGGTTGGTGGATTGATATTTTTGCTGCTACAAATGAAGAAATGAGATTATTAAGTCAAGTAAGTACTTTTAAAAAATAGAAAGAAAGAGAGACAGTTTTTTTCATTAATTCAATTCAATTATAAAAGGTGTTTCGAATTCATCCTTTAACAACGGAAGATATTCAAGCTCAAGAATCTCGTGAGAAATGTGAAATCTTTCAACATTATATGTTTATAAGTTTTAGAAGTTTTAATCATGATTCTCACAGTGCAAATTATCTTGAAGCTATTAATTTTTATATTATTGTTTTTAAAACGGGTGTTTTAACGGTAAGAGTTTTGTTTCTGTTTCTGAGGCGAGGAATCGGATGATTTTTTATATTTAAAAAAAACTAATACATTTTCTCTCCTTTAGTTTCATTTTCAACCGTTACCTCACCCACACAATGTTCGAAAACGTATTAATCAATTGAAAGATTTTATTCATGTTACACCTGAATGGATAAATTATGCTTTAATTGATGATATTACAGATAGTTTTGCTCCATTAATTCAACATACTGAAATTGAAGTAGATTCTATTGATGATTTGGTATTAGTATTAAGTGGATCGGAACAAGCAGATATGCTTCGACGTATAGGTGCTTGTCGTAAATCTGTTATGCAATTATTAAGACTTTTAGGTTCAAAAGCAGATGTTATACGTAGTTTAATTAAACGATATGATGATAAATCAAAAATTACAAAAAGTGATTATAAACATACGAAAGAAATACGTAAAGTACAACATGAAGTGACTTTATATCTTGGTGATATTCAAGGTAAAATATATATTAATTATGTGTGTGTGTGTATATATATATATATCATAATGATAACTGATTATTAATAATATGTTTAGATCATATTCTGACTATGCTTCAAAATGTAAATCATTATGATCTTATATTGGGAAGAGCTCATCGTAATTATCTTGGTCAAATCTCTATTGAAATGTCTCAAGCAGGAAATACTACCAATGAAATGGTGAATCGATTGACATTTTTAGCTACTATTGTTGTTCCATTAAATTTAGTTGCTAGTTTGTGGGGAATGAACGTTCATGTACCAGGTCAGGATCATAATGATTTAACCTGGTTTTTTTGGATTGTTTTGGGTATGTTCATGTATATAGTTGCCATGGTTTCATTTGGTAAACGATTTGGTTTTGTTTAAGTAACTATTTCTTTTTTTGTATTCCCTATCCTTCTTTTATTATTATTCCCTTCACTCTACTTCTTCTTTTCACTTTTTTTAAATCAAATTTGTATTATCATCAATCATTATTATATTTAATATATAAACATATATGCATAATATTGTGTTACATTAGACAATTTAAAATTGACATTTATTATCCAAATTTAGGAAAATTGTTTAAAAATAATAATAGTTTATATTTCAAATCCTAACTTTTATTATTATTATTATTATTTTTTGCCTTTATTTTGATGGAGAAAAGAAAGATATATATATAAAAAAGAATATGAATTGTTTTGTTGTGAGTTATATGTTTTGCTTGAAATAAAAAAAAAGTTATAATTTGAGATAATAATAATAATAAAAAGAGAAAGACATGGAAACACACACAAAGAGAGAGAAAATAATAATATGAGAATGGGGTGACTAAGAGAGTATGTGTGTGTTTGTGTGTGAGTAAAAAAAAAAAAAGAAAGTGAAACCGTTTTATATATTCTTTTTTTTCTTTGTGATAATATCATATTATTTATTTGTATATGTTTTTTTTTTTGTGAGATGTTTTTTTAGACCGTTTCATCTTCATCCATTGTTGCCGGCAACTCTGATGGTTTAACCATACCAGGAATAGCTAATGCCTTTTCACGTTCAGCCTTTCGTTTAGCTTCCATTTCAGATTCTTTTTCTTCCAAATAAAGTTCGGCATTTTCACCTGCAAATTCCTTTAATTGAATTAAGAAGTCGCGTACTTCAAGTTTGAATTTAGTATGAATATTATTATATTCAAACATGGCCATGACAAACACTTTAATTTGTCCACTAAAATATAGTAAAGAAATTTCTTTCAAGTTAATATAATATAATATATAAGATAATATAATCATCATCCCTCCCCTCTCAAGTTCCTTTTACCTTTGTAAATGAGGGAAAGCATTTTGAAGTAATGCAGTGACATATTGTTCCAAGAATTGGGCATTGGTTGTATTAGGATCTGATACTTGATCTGCATCATATAATGGTACTTGAATTCGATTACTTGTTACCAAATTAAATAATTGTGCAAGTACTTCTGTTTGTCCCTTAAAACCACTCTTGTGATCACGATCAGTAAGAACGAAAAAGATATCTTGTAATATACTACGATAATACGAACGATAGAATGCACCTGCAATAGCTGGATCTGTATTACTAATATTAGAAAGTAATTCAGAACAAATTTGCAAACTGATATCTGCAATATCACGCATCGTATGTTTGAAACCCCAAACAATACTGTCAATGAATAATTTGAATTGAGCAGGTGCTAATTCTAATAATGCAGGGAAACAATGTTGATTAATAGCCCGTAACATGTTGTAAAAGCCTGTTCGATGATCAGGAAATTCGGCAAAGTCTTTTGTAATCATATTTAATGTAGGTTCGAATGTTGCTTCAAGTATAAGAGGGATTTTAGGTGTCATCATGTTCTAATATATACATTATATGTTATAATAAGTCATCTTATTATCGAATCTTCTCTCTCTCTCTCCTCTAATAAAATAACAATATAAACTTACTCGTAATTTGTTGACCATAGTAGCCATCACATTCAATACTTCGTGATCTCTAGCAATATCTACATTATCTTTATAATCAGATAATACGGCTTCAAAGAAAGGTCCAACCATATTTTGTTCAATTTGTGCAAGATCTTCAGCACATTCCAAATAAGCATCAATTAATTTCAAGATTTCTTTTTTGATAGTTCGAAGACCCCGAATCTTGGGTGTTTTGATAGCAATGACACCTTGTTCAGCAACAGCTTGAGAAACAAGTTTACCCACAATACCGTACAAGGCCAATAAATCATGATAAATCTTGCTTAATTGAATAATATAACCAGGACCCACCGATATGCAAGCAGCAACATTGGTTTTTAAAACATTTCCCAATACTTTAATTTCACTTGCATTACTGAGTATATTAACATTTTGTTTGGCTTGTGTCATGATACTGTTCCACTATGTTTAATACATTCAAGTTAGATTTATTCCACTTTTTATCTTTCAAAATTACAAAATAAACTTACAGCAGCATTAGGTAATTCCATAAAGTTAACCATTAAACGTTCTTGTGCAGGCTTATTGAGATTTTGAGCAGAAATCATATAACCAACAGCTTCATAAAATGTGTGGATCTAATTAAAAATATAAAGAGTAAATTATCTATCTATATACCTTCATTTATAAAATAATAATACAAAGAAAAAAATTTACCTGTTGAGGTTGAAGATCAGAAGTGATACCATCAATCGATTCTAAAATCTCATCAATAAAAGGTCTTAATTCTCCTTGTTTTTGAGAAATAAAATGACCTTTACATTTTTGTGAAATTTTAATAAAAGTATCACAAGCCATATCTTGAACACCTTCGTGAGATTCATGCATAAATTCAAATAACTTGTTAACAACAGTCTTTAAAAACTTCCAATGCGCTTTTAAGAAACGTGGGTATTGACCAACAGTATACATAATATTGGAGGCTACTACAGCTTTGTTATCTTTGCCACTTTTCTTTTCACATAAACTTAAAAGTTCTTTGATGACGGTAACTAAGAATCGTTTTTCAGTTTCTTCATTCATTGCACCCGAAATAGAACCAATAGCCCAACATAATTTATTCAAGTTTTGCCATGACCATTCAGAACCATCCATCTAAAGAATTATTATTATTATTATTAAAATAAAATCCTAAATCCACTATTGCTCTCTTCCTCCTCCTTCTCTCCTAAAATTATCAAAAAATGAATATTCTTACCTGTCTTGCCAACTTATTTGTCATAATTTCTTCAGTATCAGCAACATCCAAATTGGTCAAATAAACAAGAACTTCTTTCATACTCTTGTAAAGAACGATAGTATCACTTTCTTTGACAAATTCACGTACAATTTCACCTTCGTCATTTTCAACAACTAATACTTCTTCTGGTTTAACCATACGTTCAATCATAACAACACGTAAACTAGAAAGAACATCAACATAAATCAATTTACGAGGTCTATAACCATGGAGACCACCACTCATTGGACCAGCATTTAATTCTAATAAATGTTCAGGTTGTGGCATAGATCGAACCTCTTCGAAAAGTTCTTGTACCTAGAATTTTATAGATAAATGTAAAATACTTTATTATTCATTTATTCCAAATCATCACACCTTCTTATCCTATTCTCCTCCCCTCAAATCCAAATCCATCCAAATGTATATATATTATATTATAACTTACAAGTTGTGCCCAATATTCTAAACAAATCTTGAAAATTTCACGATCCTCTACACTAGAAATCTTGATAAGATAATAATGAGCATTGATCAAAAGATCATGTGTTCCCGGTGATTGTTCAATAATCTAATATAACATTATTTTAGAAGAACCCAAAATTAGTTTTTTTTCCTTTCTCTAAAATTTTCATTCTATGTATTGTTTCATTTTTTACCTTGAGATGAGATGTCAAGAAACCTGTCAAAAACAAGGCCAAGTTTTGAACAAAGTCTTGATCATCATCACTACTATTTTCATATACATCATGAATATCTATTATTTTATATATAAATATAAATATACATGATCGAGTGAATAAATATAACTTTTAAATCCCCTTCCCATTCTCCCAAATTCTAAGAAGATAAACTTACTTGTATTGGGTGGAATCATGACATTAACAGCACTCATAACACTTGTAAAAAGAAAAGCGAGTTTTTCATGATATTGTGCTTCTACCTTAAGACCACCAATTTCTGTCAAACATTTGAGAGTGACATTACGGAATTGAGGAACTTCAAAGAACTAATTATAAAAGAAAATGTATGAATAAAACAATTCATAATAATAAAATAGATGTAAACTTACTCTTGTTCTTAAAGTTTCAATAAGATCCGTTTCAAAAATATAACCCAATGGAATCCAATTTAAGAAACGTAATAAAGTTTCCAAAGTAGCTTTAATTAAACTAGGTTTTTGAGCACGATCCAATACTTCTTTACATAAAGTGAAAATTTCAGAAAATTCACCACACATTTGATTTCGAAGATTGGATGTTTTAATCTGGGTCATTTGTTCAGCTGAATAATCAAAAATTTCTTCACTAAATAATCATCAATATAAATTAATATATCAATCTTTAAATTTGAACCCTCTTTTTTTTAAATACATACCTTAACAATTTCAAAATGGCCATATTATTTTCACAAAGTGAAAGATTGGATTTACTAGAAGCAACAATTTCAGGAATAAACGAAGGCCAATTTCGAGGCCATTCTTGTTTAAGAATCTATTTGAAAAAAAAAAAAAGAATCCAGATCAATTTCTTGAAAAATATCGTGTGATAATATCAATATATAATAAAGATAAAGTAAAAAGAAAACCTTACTTGAACCAAGACCATATTCAATTTATTCACATAAGTCCTTTCTTTTACTAAAGAAGTTTCGTCAGAAGAAACCTTTACGATCACATTAACAATAAAGTAACGAATAGCTAATAATTGATTTTAAAAAAGTTGTCAGTTTTTTGTTTTTTTTTTTCATGTATCCTTTTTTCTACTTGTATAAAAATATATATTTACCATTACGACTATCAGGAAGTAATGTATTCCATCTTGTTTGTACAAATTTTTCAAGAATCTGAAGTGCGATAAACTACATGTTTTATTGTGGAAAAAATAATAAATACATTAGAAAAAAAATTAACGCGTCATATTAATAATCATGAGAAGCAAAAAAAAAAAAATAATAGCCATGCTTATTTTCTTTTTTCTTTGATTTTATATAATCCAGGTACACATAATCAAACAAAAAAAAAACTTCATAATAATATGCCCCCAATACTAAAAAAAAAAACATTTTATAAAGTAAAAAGAATAATTAAATTGAAAGAAAAAAAAAACGAACCTTAGTTTGTGGTACATTGGATCGTTCGAGAATACCATCTACTCTAGTCCATGCTTCTTCATGGTCTTGAAATTGTGTTAATAATTGTTGTGCTGCTTGTTGCTAAAAGTAAATAAATAAATGTATTTATATGTATTTATATATATATATATATATATATATATATATCATAAATGCATTAGGTTCAAATAGGTTTTTTTTTTGTAAAGGAGCGTATAAATTGAGAAATATATATAACCCAGTTAAAATTCTAAAAAGAAAGAAAGAAAGAAAAAAAGATTTAATTACATCGTTACCAAAACCTCCATAAAAGGTCAATACAACTTGATCAAGGACAGAAACGTCCAATTCTTTACTAAAATCAAGAATTCCTTCTGCCATAATAATTTGGAAGAAAAAGAAAAAAAGAAAAACGTCGATAAGTCGTGTTAAAAAAAAAGGATTAAGTGGAAAAAAAATGCGCGCTTTTCCCCCCGCCTAGTATGCTTTTTCACACCGCAGGCACGTGATCTAACAAAATCAAAAAAAAGAAATATATATATGCGTTGAGAAATGAGATCAATTTGGATAAATTTATTAGAGAACGAATAATGTTATATGTATCGAGCGCATGGGAGCATGTGTATTAGATGTAATAATAAACTATCATATATACGTCAAATAGTGTATTACATTAAATACATGTGTTCATCCGAGTTTGTTTATATGCAAAAAAGGGCGGTGCTACACCTATAATAATTATTGTAATTTTATTTGAATACTTTCCACTTATCCTCAAGAGAAAGAGCACTGAAAAAATCCGATCGACTTCCCTTGTTCAATACTATGATATCTATTCTTAGAAGAGCGAGTCACCCCGGATAGAAGGCCTTTACCGGTAATATGTTATAAATATCATTTGACAAAGGACATCCTAATTTTGAAATGATGATTATGTGTTGGGTGAGTTTGGAAATATATTTTTATTATAAAGAGAGTTCATTTTCCTTCGTGTTGTTAATGGATTCTTCAATAGTATTAGCAATAGTATTGTTTCCTTTAGTTAATGATGATAATATACTGTTTTTGTAGTTGTATGTTGTGATGAAACGTGAATGTTTTTCTTTTGGTGTGTAGGTATAAATGAATTAATGGTAGAAGAAATAGAGTTGCAAAAGAAAAATATATATTTTCGTGCTATTAATTCAGAAATCCCATAAACTTAATGTTTCATGATTCAACTGCTTTGGCAAAAATATTCTTTCCGTTATTCAGGTCACGATCGAAAATCTGAACCGCATTCACGACATCGGTGTACCTCAGCACCACCAACGTACACGAGCATTTACCACATGAACTACGCGTAACAGATGTACGTCTTTCTTCTCGGTGCAACACAACACTTTTACCTAAAAGTTTTGCTGATCATCTATAGCGATATTAGTTTTATATACCATCTTATATAATGTAATAGAGAACACCACTTTTAATTTCTATATAGATTACCTCTTTCCCTATTAAGCTTTAGGCGGAATTTGTAGTGAGACCATAACACTATTTGTCGTACACAGTTTGATCTCTAATTATACGGAAGCCACAAGGACTGGAGCGTGCGATAATATCTTGAACATTAAATGGGTGATATGATAATCTATCTTAAGTATCGAGAACTGTAGCGGATCGTGCTGTTATGGTAATAATATTTGATTAAATTTTGAAGCACCTTTCTTTTTTTTCTTTAGCATTGTCAATGGATGCTGCTCTCTTCAATATGTTTTGGAACGACGCCATAATCGTTAAATAGCACTTCATCCAATTTTGGCTACGTACCCTAACAGTTGGTAAATATAGTGAATGAAGAGTTCTAACATCTGGATCAATTGGTCATCATCTAATCTTTTACTCCAAGCCATATATACCAGTGTTTTATATGTTGATCGTAGTAAGTTCGAATTTTTTCTTGACGGAAGGGAAGAGTATAGCTCTTGATGCCTCGAATGCGGCATACAGTGAACCAATTTCACAATAGTAGCTTCAGTGCACTACAAAATGCAACAAGCAGCCTGGGCTAAATTACAAAAGAAAAAGACAGATAGGTGTATTTAATGAGAAATAACTACACAATTCTTTCCAACTTGTCTTAAAATTACCTTCTTGATGGTGCTAAGCTTCAGAGCACGGATGTTGTGATTATAATTCCTTACTACTGTCCAAAATGTCTGTCGCATACCGTTTTCAATAACAACAAGCGATGGGGGCTTGTTGATGTTTCTCCTTTGCCAACTTTATATTGACAATAATTCTTAATGTTCTTCTAGCAAGAACGGAGCTCTTGACAGCACCCCCCGTGTATTTTCAAGTGCTTGCACACACAAAATTGCTATTTTGTAATTCTTGGGCAATTTCTCGTTCTTCATCATCCTAAACGTTACGTAATATTTAAAAGAGTTGCCCACTGTGAAATAAATTGTATTGTTATAGGCTAATTATTGTTGTATCATTTTTATTTGATAAAAAAATTAAAAAACATTTACCTTCAAAACTGACCAACGACAATCTTTTGAACCAATTCAAGACAGTGTTCTACGCGACTCGTGTGTATTGCGTGTTTAAGAAGTCATAACTGTTGAGCTTTTGGGCTTGGGTATACTCAGAATTTTTTTGTACGGTATGCACCAACGTTATCAGGGACATCCAATTATATCATCGCCATTTTGATTGGGAATCAAAATTGATGCTTTTTAAATCCTCATTGATATCTTCATCAATATTATCTTTGCCCGTTTTATCTTCATCAGCTTCTTGGTTCATTTGATACAATGATCTCGATCCATATTGCGAAGGAGGACTCATTTGAATGTTGAACCAAGAGAGATCTTGTTGAATAAGATTTACGTTTTCAATTGTGGAAGACTGCGGGTTTACCATGATATGTGGGGTATTTTCTGTCCAAAAACTGTTAGCTTGAGCCATATTTTTCAAATAAGATGTTGTTCACAAAAAAATTTAAATCTTCTACGTATAAAGGTACGTATCATTGATACAATGGTTAAGTGTTTTGTTAAGTTATTTATCATCGATAGAACTATTAAAGATCACTTTTTTGAATTTAGATTTGCATTTGACCCGTAATAAATATAAACATTATTCTTGGCCTGATAAATCATTTTCAGTATAAGTGATTATAAAAACTACGCACTGTGATGATTTTCTTTTTTTCTCATTAAGAACAAAGCTAATCCTTTTCATTCTCACGACTTACAATGAACTTTCTACCAATACAGTTTTAACGAAAAAAATGTATATATTGTACGTAACCAAAATAACAGTATACTTTTTTGCCTATTCAATGAAATCCGCCCAGTTTATTCTTGATAAGCTATACTATCATCCCAGCCAATAAGTCATTTAACATTCGGTCTATTCTTCTTGTGTATCGATTTTCTTCTACTGGTTAACAAGATTATCGTGATCAAGATGAATGTTTTTTATCTGATATTTGGTCTCTATTTTTTATGGTCAAGTGGGTGTTGTCCGTCTATACTTTCGTTACTGTAACTACTAGTTACAGGTGCCATTTATTACTTTTCAAACGATACATTGTTCAAAGTAATTATTATGGTTCTTTTTTTTTTGTAACGGATGATGATGGAAAAAATTACATGTCATATTCATATGCAGAAAACTATCTTTGAAAACTTTTTTTTCTCTAATTCATCGGGGGCGGGTCCTTTGAACCTGCTCCGTTTTTTTTAACTAGATTCTTAGAAAGACAAAACGCTCGATAACCAAGAGCATTTATGTTACTTCTTTCTGGATTTTAAAAGTTTGTGAGCATGTTGTCAGAAGCTTCAGCTGACGACCTCATGCACCGCCTCCGGATGCAGGTCTAGGGACTAGCTAATTCTGTCCCTCGGGACTTCTGTACACTGGAGTAGCCCTATGCTTAACAACGTGTAAGTTAATTTCAGTTTTTGGGAGCAAAAAAATTAAAAATTAACCCGCGCTTTTTGGAAAACTCCTGGGTAGCACTGCTTTTCATGTCAAAAAAAAAAAAATGTCGGGTTGTGAATCTGTGTGCTTTTTTTTTTAAATATAACCAAAATGTGAGTCTATCTGATCATATAAAAAAAATAGTATATATGTTTTACATGATACAAAAAAAAAAGGAGGATCTTCATATTAATAGTTATTATAAATTCCAAATTTATAATAGATTAATTGATCATTCTATTTGATTTATTTTATAATACACTGTTTATTTATAAAACTGTATATAAACATGAAAGGAGTAAAAAAATAGTTATTTTCATGTTTATGATAAAACAGTCATCGAATCAATTGTATATAATATAAGTTGATTAAATTTTTATTAATAAAGTATAAATACATTTATTTCTTTTTTTTAAAAAAAACATGGTGTCATTATTAAAGTGTTAGTAATAGGTAGTCATTATATCGAAGACAATTAGTAATACTACCTATTTTGCATGAAATTGTAAAATGGGGAAATCAACTTTTCTCGAATATAATTGTTGTACAAATAATAATAATAATTCATGCAATTTTTTTTAAGGTTTTTTTTTTTTTTTTCGTTCAAAACATCCTTGCAGCACCCCATCATAAAAGAAAGATTATATATTTATATCAGAGTTTAAATGGAATGAGTTGCAAAAGAAGTCAATTTTAAACGTTTGTAAATTTAAAAGAAAAAAAAAAGCGTAGCAAATGTATTTATTGAAAAGTAAATTGTTATTCGTTCCTGGCTTTTTATAATAGTTCAAGTTTATTAAAAATAGAAACGAGGCACACTATGACGTTCTTGACTAATTTATAAAAAATGATGCAGGGGTAGGAGAGAGAAAGAGAGTGACTATCTCTATATGGAGTTATATGCCAAGATAAAACCATTGTTTTTTTCTTTAGCAATGAGGTCACATTTATATTATATGAATAAATATATATAATATAAGGATGGTCTGTGAGTACATAGATACGTATATATATTGAGTCCAAATATAACCGTTAAAAAAACAAAAACCTCCTTTGATCTTTGTACAACATTAAACAATAAGTTGTCATAATCCTTTATTATTTTTATACTGAAATAAGTTTACATAAGATATAAGTTGATAATAAATGGTTTAATTGTTCACCCTTATTTCCCCAGTTGATTTTTTTCTCTTTAAAAAGGTTCCCTCCCTTCCTCTCCTTTATCGTTGGCGTTTCCTTGGTAACAAGATAGATATATGATAATCTGCTCAGCCTTTTTTTTTGCTATCTCTTTATTCCTTTTTTTCACATGAAGAAAAAAAAAGGAGGGGAGGATGAGGCGTAGTTAAATCTAATATTAGTTATGAACTGATTCAAAAAAATAAAAAGTACGTATTCTTATTATAACTAGTAATAAATCAATCATAAGAGAGAATAAATAGCTAGTGTTAGAGTAGTACGTAGACTTATATATAGTTAAGATATACTGTCCAGAATGCATGTAAATGAAGTACATTTGTAATATTCTTTTAAATATATTAAATCTTATATTATTATATGATATCGTCTATGTAACTATTATTATTATCAAATGTTAAGTATATTACCTATAGTTGTGTAAAAAAAAGAGGTCTTTACAACATATACAATTTTTAGTTTGATAAAAAATAAGGGAGGTAGTACATTATATATATATAACCATGGTAACAAACAGGATCAATTCATGCTGCGGTTATATATACGTATTTATATATATTCTTTTTCACTGAAAGTAGATTGATAGAGAAAGATTAAATGGATTTTTTTTAAGTTGGTTGGTCCGGGCGTTTTTTTTTGTTCTAAACAATAAGTTAACGCTTTTTAAACAATATAATTTATAATACAGATTATAACATAAAACACGTTTTTTCATTCTTTTTGGTTTTAATATTCTACTTTGGGTGGTTGCTGGAAAAAAGTGGAGAAAAATAAATAGCTTGACCTACACAATTACATTTAATCGGGGATCGACTATAAACGGTAAAAGAAACGTGACAAGTTGCCCCTCATGAAAAAATTGATTATAATTTATGTGAGTAAAAAAAACTAATTGTAAAAGTGCTAAAAAATGATAATTAAAAATAGCAGCAAGATATTATAATGTATCACACTAAAAAAAACCAATTATTTTCTCTTTTATATTATATAAAGAATTTAGTAGACCCGGATGCAGGGGGGGGAGGCAATAGTTTTTGAGTAATTTACTATTGATCTTACAACCTCTTAACAAATATAATAAGATACAGAAAAAAATGTCTCGTTCTCTCTCTCTCTCTCTCTCTTTTACCAAATAAAGAGCAAACTCCGCAAAAGCTGCAGTTGTCTTTAGTTATTAAAAAAAATGCTTAAATGTGTCTCGCCCTCTCTCCAAGTTGCCAAGCACGTTCTCCTTGAGTTACACAAAAGGGAACACAAAAAAAATTATTGGTTAAACCCGCGATTTATAAAAAGTAATTTCTGAACTTTTCGTCCCTGGTTTTTATTTTCCCTTTTTTCTTTTTTTTTTTTTTTCTTCTTCTTTGCGAATTTTTTTATAGCCAAAATCACTTTTCTTTTTTTTTTTCCCTTATATTTTAAGCTTGTTTATTTAGTCTTTTTTTTATATATAAAAGAAGCTTTATTATTATTATTTTTGTATAACAGAAACTTTTTTTTTATTATCAACAGTATTCAACGACAACAACGACAACTGATATATAAAAAAAAATATTACGAATTTTCTTTAACTGAAAAGAAAAAAATATGACAATAACAACAACAACACCCTCGGTGATCGGATCACTTCCCGAGGATATGATTACTCAACAACATATAAATGATGAGCAAGACCAAAATCCTGATCCTGATATGATACGTAAACGTTATGAAAGTATGTCATTTGATGAAATGCAACAACAAATGGCTGAAAGTTATCGACAACTATCAGAAGTTCTTGGAAATCGTATCAGCATAACACCTTCAGCTATTACGGAATCTACTTTTTCTTCTTCCTCTTCTTCTTCATCATCAACATTTGATAATAATAACATTACTAAAACAACTTTGGATGTCAATGACAATGATGAACAAACTGTCATTGAACGACAAGATCTTGACGATGCCACGAAACGTACCAAGATGAATAAACTATTCTCACGCGCAGCATCGGGTGGCGACGTAGCCAAAGTTACACAATTATTAAAAGATGAACGATATAATTCTTTTATTGATATTGATGCTAAAGATGAGGATGGTGCTACTCCTTTGATTTATGCAGCTTGTTTTGGTAAAGTTGAAATTACTCAACTATTGTTAGAAGCTGGTGCAAAAACTGATATTCAAGATTCTTGTAAGTTTATTTTTTTTTTCTTTATTATTTTTTTACTCTTATTTTTACTGTTGCTAATATCAGGAGCCAAAAAAAAAAATATTTAATTTTAGCTGGATGGTCCGCACTCATGTGGGCAACTACCAATAATCATGATAATTTAGTCAAAGTCTTACTTCAACATGGTGCTTCATCCAATACAAGATCAGCTAAAGGACGTACTGTTTATGATTTCGTTAATACGGAAAATCAAAAAATTGTCGAGATTTTAGCATCTAAACCTAATCCACGCGATAGTATGTCATCCAATACTTCAAGTATTTTTAGTGGAGGTCGTTTTGCTCCTTCTAGAAGTACCATGTCTTCTACATCATCTAATGCAGGTGATCTTGATTTTTATTATCAATCTACCGTAGAAGGTTATGATAATTTCATGGCTGAAGATGCTGAACGTCGTCAAGAACTTTTGAAAACTGCTATGGCTCTTGTGGGTAATGATAGTGGTTTACTTATCAACAGCGATAATGAACTCGATGATGATAATAATGGCATTGACAATGAATATGATCAAGATGATGATGATGACGATGACGACGACGAAAATGAGGATGATATGGAACAAGAATTTTATTGGGACAAGTGTTTACCTGATCAAATGTTTGTCTTTAGTAGCGATCATCTTTCTCATATTCTTGATACTATGATTACAAATGTCAAACTACCAATGGAAACACGTCAAGAAATTTGTGTTCCTGCTAATGTTGTCTTTTTAAGTGCTCGTTTTGCTCATTATTTTTCCAGCTCCGAATTATTGGAAGAAGTATTAGATGGTGCATTATCCCGTATGAGTAAAGCAACAAAGGTAAAAAAAGAAAAAGAAATATTTCTTTAAAGATTATTCTTATTATTATTTAGTAAACTAACAAACTATTAAAAATTTTACATAGGAAAACGCAAATAATATTCAAGTTTTATCATTTTGGATGTCTAACCTTGCACAATTACTTTATTATCTCAAAAAAGATACGGGACTCGTGGTGGCTACGGCCGAGTACCAGCTCCGTCTGTCCGAGATGATTTCCGAAACATATACTATGCTTATCCTTGAAACTGAGCGGCGTATTCTCAAGGTTTTGGGTCCTGCTATGCTTGAATCTGAACAAATCCCTGGTATGGAAGATGTTAACTTTGTGGATGATTGGCAACGATTTTTCCGTCGTAGTACAGTTTCCCGTCGATCTGTCATTATGTCTCAAGAAGCGATTCAAATGCGTCGTCACGCAAGTACACCCGTTCACTCTAAACAACAAAAACAACCTGTTACACCTCAATCGGTTACAAGTGTTCTTTCAACTACATTTTATGTTTTACAATCTTATGAAGTTCATCCAACAATTATTATTCAAGTTTTGGCTCAACTATTCCATTTTATGTCTTGTGAATTATTTAATCGCATCCTTACCAACAAAAAGCTTTTATCACGTTCGAAAGCACTACAAATCCGTATGAATTTATCTTATGTGGAGGACTGGATCCGTCACAATCGTTTACCATCAAGTCTTTTAAGCTATTTAAGCCCAAGTGTTCAACTTTTACAACTTTTACAATGCTTATCGCATTTAACCGATTTTGAAAGCTTTGTACATACAGTCAAGAAGTTCGATACGCTCAACAATTTACAAATCAAACGTTGTATAGTGAATTATCGTTATGAAGTCAATGAAAAACGATTACCTGATGATATCAAAGAATATGTTATTCAATTGGCTGATGATACTGTACGATATAGACAAAAGCGAACATCGCTTAGACGAAGCAGAACATGTTATAGCTCACGACCTTTATCTCGTGTTAATTCCATGCAACGTTCGATTTCAAGACCCGAGAGTATGTCGAGCCTTGTTGGATCATTTATTTCAAGCGTTGGCATTTCATCTTCTAATTCACTTCCTCCATCCATGCCACCAACACCTACAACAGAAGATTTACCATCGATTCCTACTACAACAACACATACAAAACCTGTGTTTGAATCGGATGATGATGATGAAGATGAAGTAGATACTGATAATGATGAAATTAATGAAATCAGAGATACAAAGTTTATGTTACCATTCTCAGTTCCTACAACAGCACGCATGGTTAGTACAAATGGTTGGGCACCTGATAACTCAAAGGAACGTTTGAGTACACCTGTTATCCCCGAAAAATGGATGGAAAAGTTAGATATGTAAAAAAAACTATCTATTCTTTTTTATACCCCCCTTCCCCCCTTTTCTACCCCACCACCAACTATATAACTTTTTTTTTTCTTTTCTGTACCATGAATTCTTTATATCTTTTCTTCTTTTTTATATTCTCTTCTTTTTTTTTAAAAAAAAAATTACTGTTTTTTTATTTTTTATTTTTTTTTTCACTTGCTGTGCTAGTGTATTATCCTAAACTTATTCCCCCTCCATGTTATAACTATACAATCTTCTCTCTCTCTCTTTTTTTTTTGTTAACAGAGTAACACGCCTATTTAAAAAAAACTCCATCTTATGTACATTTTCTATTTTGAACTCATCCCTTTCCTTTATGCCTTCTCTCTCTTTTTTTTTTTCCTTTACCATTAAACAACCGAAACTTATATAGCACCGCAATGTAAAAAAAAAAAAAAAAGAAAAACCAAAAATACAAGGAAAAAAAAATATATATAATCAATTAAATTTTTATGTTTTTTAAGAACAAACCTTTACTATCCCTTTATTAAGAATGATTTGAATTCGGGATCTACGGAACAGCTTTCATTGTTTCACTAAACTAACAAAATCCTCTTGATGTCAACTTTGTCATTTGTGCAACCTCAAATTTGATTTTAAAAAGAGAATTACTACATGGGCTACAAAAATTCAAAGTCAGACCACATGGGCTACAAAAATCATAAGGTATGTTAGTAACTTGTAGTAGCCCATCTCGTCTGCTTGCCATATATAGATCCTGTAGCCCATCTCGTCTAATTTTTTGTAGCCCACCTCGTCTAATTTTTTGTAGCCCACCTCGTCTAATTTTTTGTAGCCCACCTCGTCTAATTTTTTGTAGCCCACCTCGTCTAATCTTTTTTATCATCCACTTCTCGACCCTTTTTTGTCACTTTTTCTGCATTAATATTATTGAAAAAGGTTACAATTATAAGATAGATTGTATTTGATAATAATAATAATAATAATAATAATAAAAATACGTAAATAAAAATACTAATGATAATGATAATGATAATATTGAAGCGTTTATAGTTATTACAAAGAGCTTCGTTATATAAAATGGTATGAATCACATATGTCAAGAAAATAGCATAAAGGTTATAATAAATCAAATAATTATGGATAATGCTTATGTGGGAGTTCTAATATTCAGGAATTTTACGTCTGAATCCATGAAAAGGAAAGGGAAATCATCTAAAGATTGATTTATGAAAGATATTTTATTAAAAGTAAAAATAGAACTGAAGAAATGGGTTTGGTGGTAAAGAAATGGTGGGATTTATATTGATTAGCAATGCTAAAAATATTCAATAGCTTTTGTGGAAAGATGCAAAAGCAAAGTACAGTCAAATTATGGTCATCAGAACATGTGATAATAAAAGAAAACAATAATATTGTGTATAATAATAATGATGATAATAATAATGATGATAATAATAAACACTAATAATACTACTGATAGTGTTATTGTGTATGAAGAGAAGAGAAAAAAAAAGGGTTACCTTTAGGAAAGTCACAATGTATTATAAAATAAAGATATAAATAAAATTCAGAAAAGAAAGAAAGAGGGAACAGAGATAAATAATTGATATAGATTATGGTGATCATTACACTATTTAATAATCGTAGCCTTCTTCTACAGGATTTGGATAGACATGTACACCATATTCATGACTGCTCATCAAAATGTTGAGTGCATTCTTACATGATGGGATGCTTAAATCTTCTTAATTTAAAAGAATGCTGCACTCCGGTACAAGGATGGTCTGGATAAATGTTAATTCATCCAATGGGTGCGTATCGCTTCTTGTAATCCTTGACTTATGGACGAGCTCATGTTGTAAAGCACTTACTATGATTGCTTTGCCTCTTACGCCATAATAGCCGCTCTATAATATTAGACCGGTAGTATACTATTAGTATATTTATATCCATAAATCAAGAAAGAAAACAAACAGTTAATAGTAATACGTATTGTTGCGACTTTGACAATGACAATGACAATTTAATAATTGTGATCATAATGGTATAATTGTTATCATCATGCATATGAATAATGATGCTAATATTGCTGCGTGATTTAGCAATAATTGTAATTATAATACATACAAATTATGATGTTAATATTGCTACACACACCTTGACAATACTGATCAATATATGGTATAATAAGTACCAAGCAGAAATCAATGCGCATTACAAGAAGTATGAAAAATAAAATTGTCAAAAAGGGAAAAGGTAGCATGCACAAAGTAATTTTACTATACACTTAGGGAAGAGAATAATATAATAAAGTGTAGTTATAGCGTAAAAACATAGTAACAACAATGAAATTAATTATCTTAAAAATTTTATTTTGAAAATTATCAACTATATGATATAAAAAAAAATTAGACGAGGTGGGCTACAAAAAATTAGAAGACGAGATGGGCTACAGGATCTATATATGGCAAGCAGACGAGATGGGCTACAAGTTACTAACATACCTTATGATTTTTGTAGCCCATGTGGTCTGACTTTGAAGTTTTGTAGCCCATGTAGTAATTCTCTTTAAAAATGGCACATTTTAAATTAATGCAAAGTTCAAAATTGTGAGACTGTAAACTCTCTTTCTTTTATTAACTTACTACTACTGCCACCAATTCTTGTATATTCCATTAAGTATTAAATACACAATATGTACTTTATACAAGAGAGTATGGTATATTAAAATTGGGTAATAAAATGAAAGTATGTCAGAATTGATAACTACGGTGATCATTGTTTATATACTTTGTAAGGTGAATATAAAGAGTATTCTTGTACTGAAACATCCCAATCTCTTTTTCTTTAAACAATCATTTAACCTGGTCTATTCTCTTTTATACAACCTTTCTTTTACTTTCTTGAATCTTTTGACGAGTTTCTATGCCTGTGATATCATATGCTCTGTTAGATTGACTTGATACTTCAACATTAGAACTGCTGAATACGTATTTGTTTTTCGGGTGGATCTTTGTCGACAATACTATTGTATTTTTTATTTATTTTTTCAAGTCCTGTGGATTGCTTGATCAATTGTTCTAGTGGCTACTTTACTGACAACGAGCTTTCGTATGTATTGGTATTCTTGGTACCGTGTTCTAGTGCCTCTATCAAAGCTTTTTACAAATGGCGTACGTTACCCACAAAGCTATTATAATGATTTATAGCTAACATAAAAAGTCATTTTATCATGATATCATTACTATTGGGAGTATCAACAAGCGATGGTGCGTCATTGCTAAGAAAAAGATTATAAGCGCGACAAATGAGTCTAATGGTGTCAGCAAAATCGGAACGAATTCGGATCGGACTCTACAGATCACTGTAAAACAACATGGTAAGACTCTATACAGAATAAACTAAAAGATTATTGTTATTGAATATACACACTTTTAACTTCTATACATTTAATAATTTTAAGCCTGATGACTTGCCAACTGATTGCATTGTTTAGACATTCTGTCAAGCTGTCACCATTAATTTTTTTTTTTGGAAACAATTCAAGCCAAATAAGGCCTTTTCTTATTTTGAAACTAATGGAGCATTTTGAATGCTTTTGGTTTTCGCAAAGCCAGTGTTTTCTTGTAAAGTGCACGCCCCACAAGGCAGGCAGCATTACATCAGAACGACTATTGACTGAACCCAGTGCATTCATCGAATTTGTACTCATTCTATGTTTAATATATTTATTTAATAATAACTGAGATAATTATGGATAATGATAATACGACTATTTATATGTTTTAATGGTTGATAAGAAGTTCTTGGTTATAGGTCTTGGCACTTGTTAATATAGTTTAGTTTCTTGGCTTGATGTCTGATGACATCTGATAATTATAATGAGTAGTATATATATTATATTGATCGGACATTACACAACATGTAAAGTATCAGCTTATAAACTGACCAATCAGATCTGACTTCACAATATTAATAATCATAATATAACATCGATATAATACAGTAAGTATTCGCTAAACCGGTACTCGATATATGTGAGGATTTGTACCGGTTTAGCGAATTACCGGTTTAGCGAATTGGAACGCAGCTGGTACTAATATGTAGAATATACTGGAAAAATAATTATAATTAAATTAAGCTGTAGGGATAAGATAAAAAGTTCATATAATGTAGCTAGCTGCTTAATGTAGCTTTGCTATTTACTTGAGCTACTCTTTTAGTGATAAAAATGACACTGGTGTATACACCAAATAGTAATAATTAATCAGAGACTGGATTGATAATGAATTTACAACAAAGTGTGTTTAACATGGACCTTGGTTAGCAGTCGAATAAATGAGTAAAAACGAATTGTATCAACAACATAATTACATATGCAATGGTGATGAACAAGTACATGACAAAGTTGAAAAGAAGTACATATGTACGCAGATGAGAAAAAAGAGAAAAGCATCTATGTGAAGTTGGCGAAAAAGAGACACTGTTATCAACAAGATGTTGAGAAGTTTTCTCTTGACGACAAGAATGATTTATGTATTTTTAATAGCTATGAAAACAAAGTAGCCAGCTGAAAACAAAGGGAAGAGCTGGGATGAGATTAAAGGAAGCCTGTATTACTGATTCTACCATTAAAAAGACTAATATTAAGTTATATAAGATTAAATAATACTATTATAAACCCGGTAAATATTTAGGAAAGTTCACCGGATACCGGTTTAGCGAATTACCAGTATTTTACTAAGTATTTAAAAAATAATTGAGAGATACTACCGGTTTAGCGAAATACCGGTTTAACGAGTACTGGTTTAGCGAATACTTACTGTATTGGCACGGGTAACATGTACTGGATTTTTAGACTGCTTTTGCGCATTATAATTTTTTTTTTTGCGCACTTGGAATTTTTTTTTGCGCACAGTAATTTTCTTTTTTGCGTACTTCCATTAAATTTTTTGCGCACCCTATTTTTTTTTTTGCGCACATAAGATCATTTTGAAATAGATGATGTTCTTAAAGATACTTGATAACAAAGATTAAACTTATTCAGAAATAACTATATATGTATTACAATATATTTTCTAAAACACTGAACGGGTATCAGTCAATGAAATAGTAATCTCAATCTTAATAAAATGAAAGACAACAGAGCAAAAAAGTCATTTTGTTCAATTATAAATTGGCTTCGCCAGCTTTACATCTGTCAAAAAACTGGATAGCGTGGCGAATCCACCCTTGACAATCCTCAGGAGTGACAGTTAAGCTTGATTCTGTTATTCTACTGCTTAAATTGTCATCTTTAGTCAAGCCGTCACGTCTAACACCAGCCTTAACTTTAGACCAAAATTCCTCGATTGGGTTGAGGAATGGTGAGTATGGTGGAAGATAAACGCATTTATACCCACGGTCTTCAATCATCTTTCTAATGCCACTGTTTGTGTGTATTGGTGCATTATCCATTACTAAATAACAACCTAGTTTATAGAAAATGTGAGCCCATGACTTTTTTTAACAATAAATTCATTTGTAAGTTGTGCTTTCTTAATGAACATACCCTTCATATTATCAGCATCAAGAGTATCCATCAATCCAGCAATGAACTCTATGTAGTGCTCTGTTCTGCTTCCAACTCTTGCATTTACATCGGTAACCTCTTCGCTTGACCCATTATTTCTCTTTCTTTTCTTTGGACGAGGAACAGGTTGAGGTCTTCTCAAAGTCAAATCGAGAATACCACCATGATAAATAGCCCCAAATATAGTAATAGATATACCTCTATTAGTGGGTACAACGGCCTTAGCAGGTGTTCCTATCTTTGATCTACCAAAATTACGACGAAGATGCATGTTAAATCCGGCTTCGTCAATAAACACACAGTTTTTCATATAGTCCATGTTGAGATCCCTTTCCCATTCCTCAACCACCTGTTTCCTGAGGTTGATTACTCTAGGTGTGATTCTTGCAGCGGGTAATTTTTCAAGTTTCTTGAATGTAACTGTACAATGGTTCACCAGGTGGTTATGTACTGCTGTAAGACTGACCGAAATGCTAAATTTCTCACAGAGTTCATCCCTAGCTTGCCAGAGTGTTGCAGTCACTCTTTCATCAAAGTAATCTATGAGAAATTTGGTGTGTTCTGGGAAAAGTTTTTTAGGAGCTCCTCCAGACTGAGGTTTTTTTCCAGGAAGAACTTTGTCTTCATCAAGTCGATACTGGCGGCAATAATGTTGAGCAGTTCGCACTGCAAAACCAAGCTCCAAACCAGCCTTTCTAGCTGAATAGCCACACAGAAATACCAGATCTATCAAACACTGTATCTTGTATGATGTATAGGCGTTGTACGGTCCTCTAATTTTCGCATTGCTTGACTTTTTCTTTTCCTTTTGAACAATGCTGACTCGCTTTTCAACACTAGCATTTTCATCAATTTCCATTGCCTTAGGTATCGATCGATGAATCTTATAATAATTGAGGTCCAATAGTCTTCTTATAGGAGGCTCTACAGGAGGCATGTCAGTAGTAGAGTTCTGTGGCCCTGTATAGGTAATCCATTCCATGTTGACGATTTCAACTAATCCAGAAGTTGATTCTTCGATGGCTTCGGACATGATCTCGTCATCGTTCACATTAAAGCAATAAAGGTACTCATGTGGGACATCCCAGTTATACTCATTTACTGGAACATTAGTTCCACTGTTAACTTCAAAGGTAGTTAAAAATTGATCTGGTACATCGTTCAAGGTGGACATCGTAAAAAGCTTATTTGTTAAAAAAATAATTAATGTGCAAAAAAAAAATCAGGGCGTGCAAAAAATTTAATGGAAGTACGCAAAAAAGAAAATTACTGTGCGCAAAAAAAAAATTCCAAGTGCGCAAAAAAAAAAATTATAATGCGCAAAAGCAGTCTAAAAATCCAGTATGAGGCAAGAAGAATTAATTGTTCTCAATTAGGAAATCGCCCCCGTAGCGCAGCGAAGGGGAGAAAAACAAAATTATTATATATGAGATTAAATATCTACAAGTATTTGAAAGAAGCATGGTGATAATAACTAGCTATTTGTGTTATATATAATATGTGAGCATTTATATTGTTGAAATAATTGATTATTACGTATTGTTTGGAATGCATTTTACTCTATCATTTTTGTTTGTACAATCGATTTCGCCACAGACGTTACATTTCGCTACACATTTGGCTCTATTGTTTTTTCCTTTACACTCAATACTGCCACAAATGGCACATGTCTTTAGGTTTTTTTTACGGATGCCTTTAAGAATATTGTTATTACTGCTGCTGCTTCTACTATCTGTAAATGTTTGTAGCGCTGTAATAATAGAAGTTGTATTTCTTAGTGCTAAATAATGTTGTCATGTCGATATATATATATTGGAATGAAAACGCATAAAAAAAACTAGTTTCTTACCTAAAGGCTGTAATGATGAAAGTCCAGAAGAAAAAGGTTGTTCAGCATGTCTAGTATCAAGTGGGATTCCGGGCATGGAAGAAGGTAATTGTTGTGACATAAGCTGATGGAACATAACGGCGGCTAGTTATTGTGTATTAATAGATAGAGGTGCTGGACGAATTAGAGGAGGAGAATTAGAGCGATGAGTGCTGGATATTGCTGAAAAGTTACCGCTACTGTCAGTCTGAGCTATTATGCCAGTACGTGGTGCTTTTGACGGTGATGGATATTGTGCAGGTGGGGCAGCTCGCTTATGAATTGATGAATTTAAATCTTTGCTCACTTTATCAATGATTTCTTTGTTATTATTTTTTGTACGTTTAATATTATCAAATTCTTTCCACTTTGTAAAATAACTATTGAGCTGCTCTGGCGTCTTATAAAATATATCAATACCGTTAACCTCTTGTGACCAAAGTTTAGTGAATTTAAGGAAGTTTATAGATTTTTTTCTATGATCTGGAAAGTGCTGACAAAGAATGGAATTAAATGTGATTTTCTCTTTATCTGTATGAACTGATATAATTGCGTATGCTGCTTTTTGACACTCGGCAATATATTTATACTGAGCTCCAGTTACTTGTGCGGTTGAGCGATTAATTATAATTAATGTAGCAATATCCAACGATGACGATATGGTGTATGAAGGACTTTGATATGGATTTGATTTAGCAATGTTGTATGATTCCATTAATGTTGGCGCAATAGGAGATATACCAAACAATTCATTTGAAGAATTTAGATGGAGGGAATGCGCATGTATACCAGGACCACTGTAACTGCAAGGCATATTAAGCTTACTTTCTAGATTGTTGATGTGCTGATATATCCAAGGATCATAATGTCCATCATGAGCACGTTCAAATCTATTTAACATCCCAACCTAGACCAAAACCAGAACAAGCAATATTAGCACAAGAGTATATTTGTTGTTATGGTGCGGAATAATAAATTTTAAATTGTTACTTACATCAATATTGTGTCTAAGTCTATAATCTGCTAATAGAGCATCAACATACTCTACACTAGCACCAAAAGCTCCAATGGAACGGATCAGATTTTGGTGTATTCCCCCTTCTAATGAATTGGTCCCGCGGCTACAGCGATATAGTGTAAGGCCATCTTTATCACGACCGCGGACAAAATAAAAGCGTATATTAGGGGGATCAGAGATATGACCCAAATGAATGGTACTTAGCACATTTTTTGCCTGTCTCCAATTCTCAAAATCAAATAATGGTCGTCCAGTTCGAGCGCAACGCAATGGACCATAGGTTTCGAAAAGTTTTTTTATCAAAGGATATAATTCTTCGGGAGGAGGTACGACGCCTAATATTCAATACACTGTATGTTAGTTAACATGTACTGTGATGAGTTTAGTAACTATATATATGCTAATATTAATATTTGATTTACGTTTGACTCTATGAAAGATCCAGTTTGGGTTCTCGGCGAGTTTTTTTTCCCATGTTGTTCCGTTATTTTCTAATACTGTTTTTACCAGTCTTTTATCGTCTTTATCAATAACAAATAATGTATCACGGAATGCTCTAGAAAAAGCTTTAGATAAACCATGTTTACGGGAGATCTTTATCATATCCATCAAATGAAAAACATCTTTTAGAATGCGTGAATGAATTGGCATTGTTTGAGCAGGATTGATGGAGGTACTGCTAGAGGCTTGATTATTAATATTGTTACAATTATGGTATTGTTGTCGAAGTTGCTGTTGGCCATATGCTTGGCTTAATTCATCTATCTCTCTATCGTCAACTTCAAGCAAATTTCCTTCTTCATCAATAATTGACAATTCCTCAACTTGGTTTAAAACATATTCCTCATCATCATCTGATTCGTTAGGCGTATCATTGACATCTGTTAACAGGTTGCAAAGTATCAGTAAACATTAACTATTTACTATTAGTAAAGTAAATAGTAGTGTATTGTTACCTTCTTCTAATTGTGACTGTTGGCCTACTAGCTGTTGGTGGGTGGATGTAGGTCTGTTAATTTCTGATAGTATTGTTGTTGGTGATGATTGTTGTACTGGAACATTTTTATAAGTACGAAGCTCAGACAATCTGACAACTACTTCAAAAGGAGGATTTCCAAAATCTCGTAGACATTTATCATGCGCAGTGATCATGGCACCAGGTACTAGAACCTGTTTGATCTTGACAATAACACGGCCCTTACTGACTTTAACGTCGTTTAGTTTTTTTTGCTGCTTAGAAATTTCACCATATGCCACAGCTTCTTTGAACGATCCTGGATGAAATGAAACAGGATTACCTAGATACAAAATATATACAAGAGCCGTCAGATAAACACATTATTACTATAAAAATATCGATAAAGCTAATTTACTATAATACAGTACCCTCATCGTCAGCAGTAGGCTCCAATATACGCATTCCAATTACACCATGACTATTCACTTCTTCAAAAACTTTTAAAGATGCCCATGCATCGAGAGCGGCATGACTAATTTGAGCTTGAGTCAGCTGTGGTGCCTCCCAATTACCTAACCTGATTGACTGATCTTTATTCAAAGAATGCTCCAATACCGCTTCACAGATAGCAGCAAGCCCTAGACGACCGTCGTGAATTACACCTTTACCTTTACAAAACGCGCCCAACTCAAGGCCTCCTTTGCAAACAATCTTGAAATCACGTTGAATCTTACTTAAGTCACCATTGACACCGCGACCAAGTTTTACAACTGACTCGCTCTCCAACAGTTTGCAAAGCGAACTTGGTAATTCGTCAAGGTCAGACACACATAATACAAGCACACAATTATTATCTGCAATTTGTATTGTTGCGATTTTTCCTTGCTGATATGTTTGAGTATTATAAGGCCATTCACAATCAAATCCAATGGCTTGAAAAGTTCTGTTATTAATCAAGTTGGCGGCACAAGTTTCAATCTCAAGAAATCCATGAATACATTTAATGTCAATATTGTTTGGGATGGTCAGCAGTGGGTAACGACGGACATTTAAAGGCTCTTGTGATTCTTCTTCAGTTACAGGTATGACGTCTTGTGAAAGTGATGGTAAAACATTTTTAAGAAAGCTCTGATCTCCAGTTACGTTATCAGTAAAAAAAATCTGTGGCTGTATGTATCCATATAAATCATAAGCTTTCCGCATGGCTTCGAAAGCACACTGGAGATTCGACAATGCTTTTGTTGGAACGAGAAATTGAAGTCGAACTTCTTCGTATTCGTTCAATACCGTATATAAAGCTGTAAATACTGGTTGACCATTGATTTTATTTATAAGCTTAATTATCTTAAAGGTATGATCACCTTTAAGATATACACCATCAAGGACTTCCATTTCCTTATCAATTAAATGTCTTATTTCTCCAATAAATGCGGTATAAAATGAGCGGAAGTATTGCGGGGATGGGACATGACCGGCGTACTTGGATCGATCATTAAATGAAGAAAATGGTGTTATTTTTTGTTGGTTCTGAAATATATCAGCTATTGTAGGTTGATGTAATCTTCGATAAATAGCATGTTGGATGTACTGTAAATGAAGTCGAGCGTGCTTGAGATGATGTATCTCTCGAATTATTTTACGGAATCTTTTTGCACCAACAGAGTTTTGAACGCATGGTCTATATAGATCGCCCAGAGTTTTGGATAGTCCACTTCGATGAGTCATATATCCGGGATATTCACATTGTAATGTTTCTGGTAGCTGACGAATTATTTCGGTATCATTGCTGATATAACTCTTTTTGCAACCAGATGTAAAACACTGATAACGGTATCCCATTATATAAAAGCAACTAATTTTTATTTTACTTTAGTTTTTTTCAATAATTCCATATATAGTGAAAGCATTTCAACTTTTACCTATCAATATCTATTACTCTGCGTGCAAAAGGAGTCTTTGTATAACCATTATTCCCAAGAGTTTGTTTACATCCTGGACACTTTAATTCCTTACTAAAAAACTTCTTAAATAAAACGTGAGGAAACCACAAAAACACACGCGGAAAGTACAAAAGATTTGGATCGAGTTTCTGTTCTCCCATCAATGCAAAAAATGAACATTTTGGATAAACCCAAAATGTTCCATTTTGGTATTCTTGAGGAAATTGATCTGCATTATGATACATTTCAGCTCATATGCGATCTTGAATTTTACGAAAATAGTCCTCAAGCACACTATCCTCATCCTCACCAGCTCGCTCATCTTCTTCTGGTATGGGTATATCAGCTTCTTCAGCTTCATCGTCATCACCAACATCACCAACATTACTGTCTGTTACTGTCTCCTCTGTATTTTGTTCCTCTAGGAGCTCACCAACAGTAGCTAGTTCTTCAAGTACAGTTAATGCTTCTGAAGAAGTGCTTGCCGATTCATAAGAAGCCGATTCCAATGCGCTCGATTCAACGGCAATAGTTCGGCTACTGATAGATTCCGTATTAACAACCCCATTGTTGACATCGTTCCTGGAATCACTTGCCTTAGCAGAATTTTCATCTCCAAACGCAATCATGAACTCTCCATTAGATAATGCTTTCGGTCCATTAGATTTTCTTCCGGCATTAGGGTTTTTTCCTCCTGTTTTTCTTCCACGTCTTTTATTATTAAAGTTAAATTCCATTTTGTCACTATTGATACAGCCTTTGACAGAAATAACTTTTTTTTCAACAGTAATAATTTATGAACTCTCTTCTCTCTTATGCCACCTGTTTAAATCTCAGCAACTTGTCATAGTCAAAATTGATTGGCTAAATCCAAACGTCATAGTCTATTTTTATTGGTTCTCACTGCCTCATTCACTTTAGCCGTGCCATAATATTCACGATATAACAATAATAATAATCACGATATCAATAAATAACCTTCACATATTAACATAATAACAGTAAATTCACCCATTGTCAAGACATTACAAAAACTATATAAACCTCTCTCTTTATTATAAATAAACTATTATCTTATTCTTATTACAATCATTATATATATATTACATATTCTATTTATATTTATTGTCCAGATCTAAACCTTATACCATGGGAAATTTTCGCGAGATTCACGAGATTCGCGAGGTTTGCGAGGTTTGCGAGGTTCGCGGTATAGGATTATAACTCAGTGCAGGCAGGTTCTTAATTTAGTTTTATGTACTCTCGAACGTAACCAAATGAAGTTTTAGTCTATTTATATCTCAGTCACTCCTTTAACCAATAATACAGTCCAAATCAATATAAAGAATAATAGTATATTTTTCAAAAAAAAAAAAGGTTTTATTTCATTTACCGATGATTTGTCATAACAACAGCATTTGTTTTACTTCTCTGCCATTTTGAAGAAGATGTAGAGGAGGTCGGAAAAGAGGAAAGACCAAAGTTGCCTTGTGGTCGCTTAGGATACCGGTTATCCTGCATAAGAGTAACCAGATCTGACATGGAAGAAGTAGAGGAGGAGGAAGGAACAGAGAATGAAGGGAGGTGGTGCTTTTGGATGGTTGTTGTTGTTGTTGTTGTTATTGAAGAAGTCGCAGCAGCAGACAAACTATATTTATATGAAGATTATGATCAGAATTTTACTTTAGATTGTTATTTTGCTTACTTGGCGTTTGCTGCTATGCTATTGTCATCTTCGTCTTCAAAAAACGTCCTAATATTAAATATAAAAGAAAATATTATTATTAATACAGTTTATTTATTGACCATGTATATAACTTACGAAGACATAATGGCGGACAATCCACTTTCACTTGCCGTATCCATGTAACTTCTATAATATTAAGAAAGAAAAACGTGTGAGAACACACATATATATACATTATTTGATGTATTGCCTATTAGCTAATGAAACATACCCCAAATACATGGATGCCGTGCGAACAAGAGCTTGTTTTTTATCTCTATAATAAATGTAAATCGTCAATACTTTTTTAATCTATATTCATATTTATATATATGTAAATCCCAATATATACCTTTGAGAAGTACTAATGTGCTTCTCAAAAAGATAGTACACCAAGTAGAGAGACACCCAATTTTTCTCACACAAATCAATTGGGATGTCATTTAAATGGTGCTTCAAATAGATTGAGACATCCATGGCCAACTTGTCTCTAGCCGTTTCGGAGAGCCCATGGAAAGTTTTGATTGTTTTATTGGGATGGGCATCCCAAATGGCTACAAGTCGTTTATGGAATTTATCCACAATCTTGACCATCGTGTCCATCATGGCTACTTCATTGGGGCTAGTCAGCTGCAAGACCTCGCCGAAGAAGTGTTTTCTAACGAGGCCCTGCGTGATCTTACTGGCATCTGTTATACCAATCAAATATAATAAAATAAAAGAGACGTTAAAAAGTCAACGAGACCCAAAAGAATAATAATTGAACTGAAGTTTATTAAAATAAAATAGTATCTCTATTTATATGAATCTTATTATCAGTGGGATATATTGATATGTGTATACGTAAG